>CM019163.1:17361208-17440758 GCA_009733165.1 Naja naja
GACCATGTCTTGGGTATTCTCTTCTTTAACATAACTTCATTCATGACTTCTAATAATTGAAGATTCAACACTTCCTGAAAGGTCTTATAAAATTCTGCTGCAATCCATCTGGACCGGCGCTTTCCCTGTATTTTGTTTCTTTAAAGCTTCTGTTAATTCCATCATTGTTATGTTCCCTTCTAACATTATTTCAATGTCTTTGGGTATGTGGTAGTTTTGCTTTCTGTAAATATTGTTTAATTTTTCTTCTTGAATATTCTCTTGATAGTACAATTTTCCATATAGTCTTGTATGATTCTTTTCTTCTCTTCACTTCCATAGCAGACATGTCCTTCTTCATCTATTAAGTGGCTAATCCTTCTTGATTCTCTTCCTTTCTCAGTTTATAAGCTAACCATCTTCCTGGTTTGTTTGCATCTTCAAAATAATTCTGTTTAGCACTTTTCAATCTTTTGTGCTATCTCTTTGTGCTATCTCCTCTTTTCCATTTCCATTTATGTTTAATTATGTCCATTTTAATTTTAATGTATTTTTTATTTGGAGATTTCTGTAATTCTTTTTCCAGTTTCTTGTAGTCATCTTCCAGTGTTTTAAAGCCTTTTCTGTTTTATATTTCTTTTCTTTGTATTCTATTATCAAACCCTTGTGTAGGCCTTCATCGTGTCCCAGAGATTCTGTAACGATGTATCCTCTTTTTGTTTTCTTTCTTTAAAAAGAAAACCAATTCTCCCTCCATTTTCTGTTTGAAGTCTTTTTTTCTTAATATCATATTGTTTAAAGTCCATCTAGATCTCCTCTTTTGACCTTTCAAGTAACTGTCATTGGATTGTGGTCTGCCCAAGTACTTGCTTAAATTTCAATTTCTTTATATTAGAAAATAAATCTACTGATATCCATATCATATCTATTCTGGACCATGATGCATGCCTATTTGAATAGAAAGTATAGTGCTTATTTTCCACATTTCTCTCTCCATGCATCTTTTAAATTTATTTCCTCTATCATTCGAAAAAAGGATTTTGGTAGTGTCTTTCTTGTTTTCTTTGTTGATTTCTGTGTTTTATAACCCAACTGCTCATTAATTATTCCACTGAAATCTCTCATCATACAAACATTAACATAGTCCAGTTCAATTATTTTCATATGCAATTTCCTGTAAAATTCTTCTTGATTATCATTTGGAGCATAAATTGCTATTAGAAGTGTCTTTACATTATTGTCCATTATTTCCACCATCAAAATCCTCCCATCATCATCTGTATAAATTGATTCTGCCAGAATTGTATCTCTAATATATAAGACCACACCTCTCTTTTTACATTGTGCCAATGACATGAATAATTTCCCTAACTTTTTTTGTTTCAATATGTATTCATGTTGTTTTTTAATACGTACTACTTGCAGACAGATTATATCAGACTTTAATTTCTCTAATTTATGGAATACTTTCCTTCTTTTAGTAGCTAAATTAAGTCCATTTAAGTTCATCGGAATTAATTTCTCTCATCCATTTTAGACTTTATAAGAGGGTTTTATTGCTCTAGTAGATCTTACCTCTTGTTGTTCTCTGGGTGCACCACCTACTGCACCTTCTTCTTTTTCTTTTTCAATTGCTGCTATACACTCCTCTTGAAATTCAATCAAAGACTCTTCTTTTTTTGTATCTTCCTCCTTTCCTCTGAGATATTCTAAGTAAAATAACTCCACTTTTTCAACCATGTCAATTCTGTGTCTTTGTTCCTGCCAAGTGAACAAAAGACCTTCTGGTATCAGCCATCTGTAATTTACTCCTCTTTTAAGTAACTCTGGTCAAAAAAAAGTATTCTCTTCTCATCTCTCTTACTCTTCTTGGTACTTGTTTCAGTACCACAATTTCTTTATCTTTATATTTTAACATCTTTTCTCTTGCCACCTGTAGTATCTGTGTTTTAATAATTTTCTTAGTAAATCTAATATGAACTTCTCTTGGTAGCTTGTTCCTCATTGCATATCTTGTATAGACATGGAACACTTCATCCATCCTATCCATCATTTTCTCTTCAGTTATCTCTAGTGCCTCTGCCAGTATTTCTGTCATTTTTTCAGTGAGGTTTTCACCCTTTTCTTCCTCCACATTTTGGAATCTCAGGTAGAATTCTGACCTGTCAATCTCCCACCTCAATGGTTCACTCCTGCCTTTTTCAACTTCGCTCAATCTGGTGTTGATATCTCCAATTTTCTTATCTCTTTGTTCATCTTGTTCTTCAATTTTCTTAAGTCTTTCCTCATATTTAACCATCATCTGTTGAATATTCTCAACTTTCTCATCTGTCTTTTCAGTTCTTTTCTCAATATTCTCCATTCTCTTTTCAAAATTATCTCTTTTTGCTTGTATTTTTTAGATTCCTTGCATAATCATCTGTAGTGTCACTTCCTTCTCCTTCTTCTCCTGTTGCAATATCATCTGTTTTGGTCATTGTCCTCCAGATGGTGAGGATGAAGCAGTTGGTATTTGAGAGGCTGGAACTGTTGTCTTTCTACTCATTTTATAGTTGCTAACAAAGAAAAAAGAAAAAAGGAGAAAAAAGGAAAAAAGACAGGGGTAGACAACTACTACTCCAATAAAAAATATGAAAGAAAAAAAAGAGAAACAAAAATAAAAAAAGGAAAAAAAAGGAGGGGGATCTTCAGGCTCTTGTACACCTTAATCCAATTGGTTCCAATTATGTGCAAAGAAAAAGAATATATATATATATATATATTATATATATATATATATAAATATATTTGTTTTCTCGTAGATTTATGGGTCAAGGTATGTAGGGTCTTGGTGTATTTGGGTCTGTCCCATGTAAGATTGAGAATACCTTGGCGACGTTTCGATGAGATCCCACTCGCCATCTTCAGGCTGGTGTCTTCAGCTTTGTGCTTTGTGTAGGTCTTGGTAGGTCTTACCCATGAAAATCTCAAACCACACACACACACACACAACACACACACACACACACACATATATATATATATATATATATATATATATTGTAAGTCTTGGTGTCTTGGGTCTTGTCCCGTGTAAGAAATCTTACACGGGACAAGACCAAATCACCCCAGACTACAACCTTTACACCGTGAAAATCTACAAAAACAAATATATATATATATATATATATATATATATATATATATATATGTAGGTCTTGGTATCGGTCTTGTCCTCGTAAGGTTGAGAATACCTTGGCAACGTTAACGAAATCTCATCCGTCATCTTCAGGCTGGTGTCTTCAGCTTCGTTCTCCTGGGAGAAGTTCTCCCAGGAGAACGGCTGAAGACCCAGCTGAAGTTACGGATGCATTTCGTCATGAAACGTTGCCAAGGTATTCTCACCTTACAGGACAGACCCGAATACACCAAGACCTACTACCTTTTTACCCTGAAAATCTACGAAAACAAATATATTATATATATATTATATATATATATATATATATAATTTTATTAGACTTGTATGCCGCCCTCTCTCCCTAAGGACTCAGGGTGGTGAACAATAAAAACCCATATATATATGTATGTATGTATAAAAGGAGAAAAAGATGAAAAAATATGAAATTTTTAAAAGGAAGTAAAGGGAGAAAAAAGAAAAATAATTAAAAAAAACCAATAATAGTCTATGTAGTTCCCTTAATAAAAAAAACAAAGATAAAATAAAAAGGAATGAATAAAGAAAAAATCTATACACTAGTTCTTGGTCTGAAGAACTAAAATCCCAACATAAAAATCCAGCTAGCAGGAAGTGAAAGAAAAAATAGCAGATTGTTCCAAAAAAAATGAGTCACTGCCACTAAATGTCCAAGGGTCTAAAGTAAATCAATTCAAACTTTCCAGTTCCAATCTTTTCAAGGTCACTTCAATCTTCTGTCTTTCTTTCAACTTCAACTCCAGACTCTGGCTATCAATAATTACACAGAAGAGCACCTGCATAAACAATCTGCCATGCTCATCCCACTGTCTTTTCAATAAAAAGCTCAGAGTCCTTGAATGTAGCTCCCATGCATAAATAAGTAAGAAAGAAAAGAAAAGAAAATGTCCAAGCCTCTAGATGGCAGTGATACTTATTTCTCTTCACTTTCACTTCCCCTCATGTATCCAAAGCCAGGAACCGAAAAAAAGTAGTCTTTTAAAAAGAAAGGGAAAGAAGTAAACCTCAAATAAAAAAGAAAAGCCTTAATCAAAACAGACTCTGAAAAAAAAAGAATTGGTCAAAAAAAATAATAAAAATTAGAAAAGACCAGTCCAGTCTAAAATTAAGAAGCTTTTGCCAAATTCCAAATTCCAATAAAAAGGAAAAAACCTTCAGTTTAAACTTAGCTTAATTTTGCCACTTGACCTCTTTTATCTTCACTTTTAAATTCACTTTAAGTCTTTTAGGGTGTTCTTTCCAAAAAATAATAAATAAAAAATCATCTCACCAAGCTGTCACACTTTCTTTCAATCCCTTCCGTTCCAGAGCTGTCCCAGCTTCAGCACCAGCTCTCCACCGCCAGCAAAAGGGCTTCTCTTGGATCTACCAGGGACTTTGCGATGTCCCTGGGATCAACAGGACATGCCCTTATCAGTCACTGTCTCTACAGGATGGTTTAGGTCCATTGGGACCATCTAACAATAGAGATATCAACGGCAATCTTAGAGGATTAAGATCGCACATTGTACCCGCCATACCCAGCTCTGTCCTCTCAATAATGGATGCTTTTTTGTGAATGTGGAGTTTAAAGTGTGCCTGCGTTTACAGCACT
Source organism: Naja naja (assembly GCA_009733165.1). NCBI lineage: Eukaryota > Metazoa > Chordata > Lepidosauria > Squamata > Elapidae > Naja > Naja naja. The sequence continues at coordinate 17,365,978 of CM019163.1, forward strand.
TTGGGTTGGATGGGATTGTTAATATAAGTGTGTAATATACTGTAAGTATGTTAATATACGTATGTGCATGTCCATGTGTGAAAGAAATAATCTTTCTCTGGAGTATGACTAGTTCCATCAACATTACTAAAAGCTTTGAAGGAAATGGAAGAAGAGAAAAAACAATTGCCTCTTGATATGATCCATAAAGCAGTATTAGAAAGCATCAATGGAACTTTGGCCCAGTAGAAGATTTGACCATCTAGTTATGGTCAACAACAAACACTGTTGTTACTAATATTAGAGCATAGAATAACAGGGTTGGTAGGGATCCTGGACATCTTCTAGTACAATCCCTGCTCAAGCAGGAGATCCTCTCCTATTCCAGGATATTGGATATTGTCCAATTTCTTCTTGACAACCTCCAATGATGGAACACCTACAATTCCTGGAGACAAGCCATTCCACTGATTAATTGTTCTCACTATCAGAAAATAGTTCCAACCTTAGTTCTAGGCTGGATCTCCCTTTCATTAAAGTAATTCCACCCATTACTTCTTGTCCTGCTCTTTGGAGAACAGGTTGACCTCCTCTTCTCTGTGGCAGCCCCTCAAATACTGGAAGATATTTCCTCTCCCCCTTCCAAAAACTTTGTTCCCACTGGACATGCAGTTAGTATTGAGAGAATATCAAATGTATTCCAGAGCAAAACTATAAGTATACAACATAGTATATCATAATTATTCTTACTTGCTTTCTCTGTTCATTGAGAGAAAATATCGTATGCACTACTAAAGCAAGGATAATTCTTCATCAGTTAAAAACAAGGCCCAGTAAATTTTGCAGGTGCTTCCTATCACCACAAATTTCCAAATAGCTGTCTATTCTAGCTAAGTAATCCAATACACTAGAATTCTCAGCATCTTGATAAAGAAGAGGTGGAAGGAAAAGCAACTCTGAATATTGGCTGGAAAATGGCAAGAAGAGATTGAGAAAAGTTTGCCAAATCTTAGAGAGTTTCAAGACTGTTCAACCTACTTTTCTTTGCAGCCTGCATTAGTATTTTGATTAGATAATGGCTAATGGCTTCCTCCTTGGGCTGTAAGATCACTGCAAATGGTGATTGCAGCCATGAAATTAAAACATGCTGGTTCCTTGGGAGGAAATTATGTCGAACTAGATAGCATATTAAAAAGAAGATATTATTTTTGCTGACAAAAGTCCATAGAGTCAATGTTATGGTTTTCCCAGTAGCAATGTATGTTTGTAAGAGATGTGAGTGCCAAAGAATTGATTCTTTCAAATTGTGATGATGGAGAAGACTCTTGAGAGGTCCTTTGGACTGCAAGGATATCCAATCAGTCGATCCTAAAGGCAATCAACCCTGATTGTTCTTTGGCAGGACAGATACCAAAGATGAAGCTCAAATACTTTGGTCCCAAAGTAAGAGAAGAGAGGACTTACTTGGGAAAGACCCTGATGTTGAGAAAGACTGAAGGCAAAGGAGAAGGGACAGTGGAGGATGAGATGGTTAGATAAGGTCATTGGTGCAATGAACATGAATTTGGCAAACTCCGGAGACAGTAGAAGACAGAAGTGCCTGGCATGCTATGCCATGCGTCATGAAGAGTTGGATATGACTAAGCAACTAAACAACAACGACTTCCTTCAATATTAATGATCATTTACTTTTCATCTTTCTTTGCCAGCATCCAATGCAATATGGATCTCTACATTTCTTGCACCTCTTTTGGTGATGACTTTTGTTGCATTCACAAACCACAAACTGCAAAGCTTTGGGGATTTGATCGATTGGCTGTGTGCCATCCATAGCAACCACATATCATATAGATACTGTAAATTTCCTCTAAGACAATCTGTCTCCAATCCAAGTCCTTCAGGTCCTTCCATGAGATGCCTATCACTTGCTGTTGGTTGTCCTCTTCTTTCCTTTCCTTCTACCTTTCTGACCATTACGGCCTTTTCTGAAAGCTGAATCTTCTTACAATGTGTGTCTGAAATTGGTGACTGTGGAGAATCTCAATCATCCAGGTCATGGTTGTCCCAACTGGACTTTCTTGATTTTTTCCCTCCCTAAAACATTTTTCCTTCTCATCCAGAAACTTCTTCAATTCTGAACTGAACTTTTTGGATGAGTGAGAAGCAAATGTTTTCAAGGAAAAACCAAGACAGTCCAATTGTCTTTGGAAAAAGCATCCTTGGGTGTCTGTAAAAGTAATTTAAGCAGTCATCTGTGCGCTTGAGTGAGAATTATGATGTAATAGATTGTGCCTGTCTTCAGAATTGGGATTGTAAATGTTTCTACACAAAGGCAATGTAGACAAGATGTTTATTGCAGAAAAGCGCACGCCTGATGCTGGAAGTTTCCACAATGGCAGCCCACAAAAGTGAATCATTTATTTTATTTATTTTATTTTAATTACATTTGGTTCCCAGGTTTTCCTTTAGTATAATGTCTTTTAAAACAGGCTTTTTGTACCCTGTTGAGCATATTTCACTTTGTACCCTGTTGAGCATATTTAAATCCATAATAATTATCACAAAATCCGTGAGAACATTTGTTCCAAGAGAATCTTTATGAAAATCAGCTGAGTAACGTCTCCAGATACACTGTTCCAAAGTCTTGAGGTCTCCTTCAAACCATCCGGATCAGTGTGAAACTTGTAAAATTCTATAGAGGCATGTATAAACTCATTTAACTAGGACACTGTTCTGTCACATATATGTTGAAATTTGGGCCATTTTATGACCTTACCTTAGGATTAAGGGAAAATTGTTAAAAATAGCACCTTAATCATACACATACTGAACTATTAATCCAAGTCCTTCCATAGAGTCTGTTTTTCATGCATAGAGTTGAATATCAGCTGTATCATTTTTGGTGACATGAATTCTAGCTGCAGGTATGTGAATTCTCTCACCTTGATCATTTATTATAAATTCTGGTAAAACAGATTAATATTCTAGAATCTCAAACTGGCTATATTTTCCAGTGTGTGTGTGTGGGGGGAAAATCTCTCCTGTGAAATAACAAAACACATTTTCATTTAAGTGGGTAAAAAGAAAGAAAGAGAGAGGGGGGGAGGAAGAGAGAGAGAGAGAGGGAGAGGGAGAGGGAGGGAGGGAGGAAGAGAGAGACAGAGAGAGGAATCATTATAGAAGAATAGTAATTTACTTTATATGACCTTCAATTGATTATCCCTGCCTGCTACACAAATATTGTGCTATTGATTGTAAAACGAAATAGATCTCTAATAGCTTTTACAGAGAGGGGAAAAATAATTATTCTAGCACAGTGGTCAAACATACATAAACCGATGTGGAAGTATGTGTGGTATGATTACTTATCTGTCTGAAAGAGTATGACAGAGACCCTTGATAGCAACACAGCACCTAAAGGGGCATTGATGGGAGATTGTTCTGAGAATTCATTGCTGTAAGTAAGAGTTGAAGGGTTGGTTAATAAAGGGGAAGTCATAGGAGCTTGGTATTTATTTATTTATTTATTTATTCGATTTGTATGCCTATTCCCTAAGGACTCAGGGGCTAAACATTAAAACAGAGAAAATTTACAAAACAGAATTAAACAAGTAAACAAGCCAAAAAAGAAAACCCAACCCCCGGGTCATTCAAGGCCGCCCGCTGGAAACAACCAAGTCTTCAGGTCCCGGCGGAAGGAGGAGGTCAGGGGCCAAACGGAGATCCACGGGAGCTGATTCCTGGCAGGTGCTCCCACAGAGAAGGCCTTAGCCCTGGGGACCGCCAGCCTACAATATCTGACTGACGGCACCCCAAGCGAGGCCTGGACCCAAGCCATTAAGGGCTTTATGTTGTAACTAATACCTTGAAGAATCTGAGAACTGCGGCCTCAATGCAAGCCGCAGGAGGGGTGTAACATGGGAGTATGATACCCCATCACAGCGCATGGCTGCATTGGTATGATACCAATGATATCAAATCCATGAGTTATCTTCAATGGTTTAGTTAGTTAGTTTATTTTATTGTCATTGCACCTCGTGCAACGAAATTAAATGTCATCTTCAGTGTACATTGCAACTATAAAAATAAAACACAAACACACATCCTTTGTATTCTATGCAATTGAATTGAAAACCCCTAATATTGCATTAATATTGTACTATACAGTAGAATTCAACAGAGCTACTGCCCTGGGATAGAAGCTATTTTTCAGCCTATTTGTCCTTGTTTTTATTGTTCTGTACCGTCTGCCAGATGGTCAAGGTTTAAAAAAAGAGTGCCCAGGATGAGATGGATCTTTAAGAATCATCCCATCCTCCTGGATTGAGAGAAGGCTGTTTTTCTCGGAATGAACTGATTTTTTTAAGGGAACTGATAGAGAGCAAGAAAGAGAGAAGAAGAGAGTGAAAGGAAGCTGTCAGTAATGGGGATTTTTTTTAACTTTATCTAGTGCAGTGCACCCAATGATGGTTTAATCTGCCTATGCTGACTTCTCGCTCCACTTCATTTATGATATATATCATATAGTCTCTCAGGTAGCACTTTCAGGGTCTCAGCCAAGGTTTTATTGTTTGTTTATTTTTTTTCATTCCCTGAATTGCTACTGAAAGCTTTTGAATGAAAGAACTTAGTGATTAAACAATGGACCTTTGAGAGCAAAGCAAGTGCTCACGGACTAGTTATGGACTTTCTACTTTTGGCTAATACATGTACTTTACAGACCTAAAGTGTGAGACTGGGAACAGAAAAGCAGGTGACACACTTTAAAAATAAACCTGAACTGAACGGTATTGGGTTTCCTGCTTGAGCAAGGGATTGGACTAGAAGCAGGAGATTGGATTTGTGCTCTTTTGAGAACAACTTGGGTGTTGAAAACAACTGAAGAATAAAATGGAGGCCCAGGAGAAATAAAGTAGTTGTAATAACAAGAGGTCTTTGGGATGGAGTCGATAGGTGAACAAATCTAGCCCAAACATTTAACTTACTGTACAACTGACCATAATAATAATGCAAGATCTGAATTTGAGAGTTATATTAGTCAGACAGCAAGCCTGAAGTGCCAGATTTCTCCCAGTCCTTCAGGAACAATAAGGTTCAAATGTTAATTTTTCCTTCCTCTTTGATTTTAGCAGTTGAGGTTGTTAAGAGTGTAACACTCAAAAGCCGGAGTCACTACTATCTTACAGCTTGATTTATGATTTGCAGGCAAGAGATAAGCATTTTCCTTGCTAAAGAGGAGAGCTTTTTCTTGCCCCACCTTCTTAAAGAAACAGACCCAGAATTGCTGTCTAAAAGAGAAAAGGTTACAAAAATCCAGGCAAGAACGTCTAGTAGATGAAATTTTTAGTTTTCAGCCCATGGGGAGAAAAGTAGCAATAAAATGACAAAATAAAAATGTAGTCTTCTTCTCAGTTTGAATCACTACCACCAACTTCATCTTTAAAAGGCATCTGGATGAAAGTATAATAGCCACGTTTAGCACAGCGATTAGGTGATCCAAGCTGAATCATGGAAGCTCCCTGTTCTTCCTTTTCTCCTGCCCATTATTCATTGGATGGGTGGGTATAGATTGAAGGAGAATAGAGTGGAGTAGAGTAGAAGAGAAAACAGAAGAGGAGATAATAGAAAACAGAATAGAATAGAGAAGAAGAAAAGAGAAGAGAAAACAAAATAGAATAGAGAATAGAAACAGAATAGAATAGAATAAAGAGAAGAGAGGAGAAGAAAAGAGGAAACAGAAGAGAAGAGAGAATAGAAACAGAAGAGAAGAGAAGAGAAGAGAAGAGAAGAGAAGAGAAGAGAAGAGAAGAGAAGAGAAGAGAAGATAATTTTTATTGGTCAAGTGTGACTGAACACACAAGGAATTTGTCTCTGGTGGATAAGTAATAGGTCATATACCATAGATGATGGTTACAATCATTAATCATAAGATACAGCAACAAGTGATAAATCATAGATAGAGGAAAAGATGAGAAGGATAGTATCAATACAGCCTACATGGGTAAATATCTTTAAGCCTTGGTGGCTCAGGCTGTTAAATGCCTGCTCTTAAGATCCAGCTGTCTACAATTACTGTAGGCTCGAATCCCACCAGGCTCAAGGTTGACTCAGCCTTCCATCCTCTCAGGGTAGGTAAATTGAGGACCCAAGATTGTTGGGGGCAATAAGCTGACTTTGTAAAATGCAGCTTAGTAATAAGCAGGCATATACAATGGAATGAAGGCTATTGCTGAGCATACTGGGTTGTATCCCAAAATTGTAAGCACCCTGAGTCTCCGGGAAGGGCAGCATATAAATGTAATTTTTAAAAAGAGCCTAAACAGGGCTATGGGAATTAGATCTTCAGCAGAGTGATGGCACAGGGGAAACGTTGTGTCTAATCCATTTTGGCATGTAATGCCTTATAGCAGTGTCTGGGAGGGAGCGGAGCTGAAACAGAAATATTGTACTCTAGAAGAGAATATATGTAGTTCAGGGTTGAATTGTGGAGTCCTTGATGCTCTCTGAGCTTGGTTGTTTTCTTGCACATATTGCATTACCCAAATAGGTAATATTATTAGTGCTAGAAAGGAGTGGAGTTTGCTTTTCATTTATATATTGTCTTGGCAGTGTTAGAGATGGTATGCTTGGTGGTTTCTTGATTAGGTGGTAACTCTTTGATTGTTTGAGTTGGTAGTTCCTTGTGGTGTTGTTTACTGTTTGCATAGCATTAATCTTGGTGTTAATCTCTGCTTATCTGGATATTGATTGCTGGAGAGGAGGTGTTTGGTACTTTTGTTTCATTTTTAAGCTTTGTGACTGTCTCTTTTGAATGGTATGTAGTTGTTGCTTATCTCTATGTGCATGTTGATGGCTGATTTGTCTGATTACCAGGCTTTTCCTTCTAGCCCTGATGAAGTTTATCTAGTTGGGTAATAAACTGTTTACAAGAAACAAGGCAGACAACCAAGCTCAGAGAGGACCAAGGATCCCATACTCCACTCTTTCTTGAGCTCCTGAAAGAAAATGAGATAGAGGTAGGATAAATAAATGCACTTCTTGGGCAGAAAATTCCATAATGATCTCCTTTCCTTTTTCTAACTTCAGCGATCTGACTTGCTTGAAGCAAGAACAGACTTAAAAAAACGTTTAGGAAGGTCCACATTGGAAAATTGTTTTTCCTTAAATAGTTGAGACTCCAGGCATTGAACAATTATACTCAGGAAGTAGCCAGGAGCCTCTGTGGGCCATGTAGAATGAGTATACGATGTTTTCAGTAGTTTGTACAAATTAGCAACGGCTATCAGTAAACATCTATTCCTGGATCTGATATGTTTAGATTGCAAATCACAGCTCTAGCTTACTCATTTTGGAACATTCAGGACTGCTGGAGCGTATTGGAATATTCACAGCAGCTTCATCTGTTTGCAAGGGCACCGTGACATAAATGGTGTTATTCTTCCAGTGCTATGCAATTGGAAAGGAAGGGAACACATTGGTATTGGGGTCAAGGGGCAGGGCTTGCCAGCAGGTTGGAATCCCACCTGTGCTCACTGATTGGTTGAGCCAGCTGTCAGAGTCATTGAACACTCGGCAGGAGGATACGGGAATGATTAATTGCCCTGTCTTGTGAGTGGAAAGTTCCTAGCAGCAGGATACTCCGCATATGTAAATATAAGTGGTCTCCGTGCTATAATGGGAACCAAATGAAATGAATAAAAAGACTTGAAAAAAGGACTTGACTTGGAATGTTTAGGTTTTGAAGATTAGTTTCTATTATGTCCCAGTGGGGGCAAAGAATATCCAATGTGGGAAAGAGGTATAGCTTAGTGTTCCTCAAAATGGAATTATCCTACTTCAACAAATCAGAGCAGAGAGAGAGAGAGAGAGAGAGAGAGAGAGAGCGCTGCTTTTCATGCCAGAATGGTGGTGAGGAAACCCCAAATCTGGACCTCCAGTTAGTTTTGATTCAAAACAGAACTAAATTGGTATAAGAAGGTGCTGAGACTAAGAACTGAGGATTCAGTTAGCGATTAGATTCATAGATTAGATTAGATTAGATTAGATTAGATTAGATTAGATTCTGTGGGCATGACTTGGTGGTGGCAGGGAAAGGATACTGCAAAATCTCCATTCCCTCCCCACCCCACTAACCTGCTTTCCAGCTCCTTCTCCTGTGCAGGGCAACCAAAGAAAACCCAGCCAATCAGCTGGGACTCGGGAGGTGAAGAATAGATGGGGTTGATGGGGCCAGTCAGAGGTGGTATTTGCCGGTTCTCCAAACTACTCAAAATTTCCACTACTGGGTCTCCAGAACTGGTCAGAACCTGCTGAATACCACCTCTGATTTGGAGGTTTTAGAATTATGGAATGGGTTTTTGTCATTGGAAATGAATGAAAGATTTGGGAGAGCAGAGAGAAATTGTAATTCATTTATCACTAGGTGAACTTGGACTGTGAATTTGGTAAGTTTGTGCAAATTGCACCTACTACAATTGGCAATTCATGATAAATTTTTTTGACATTTTTGAATGGAGGAATCTGAACTGAATTATTTGACTTGTAGCACTACAGAATATATTGGAGACCTGTATTACAGTGCAAAATCTCATGGGCAGCTTCCTTCTGATTGGTGCATTATTGCAAGATTTGCACATTTAGTTCATTTTACATGGAGATTTGCAAAGCTTAAATGCATCGAGTTTTATTTATATTGGGAGTGTATGTTGCAAAGCTCTCCTTGAAAAATTTCACCAGGCTTCAAGAAACCTCTCAGTCACTATTTCCCAACCAGAACTAAAGAATTCTTTCCAGTGTTTTCTCAACATTATTTATTCTTTTTTTTTAAATGATGTATCAACTTCTTCATACAAACACTTTTAAAGGGAAAAAGAAAGAAAGTCATTGAATTTTATTAGACGTTTCAGCTTACAATAACTGTCCTCTTCATTTACTACAGATTTTACTTGGCTAAATTCCAAGGACAATTCAAGCACAGGCTGCAACAAATTGTGGTTAGATGTGTGTTCTAGAGACAGATTTAGAATACGCATGGTGCATGAGCATAATTTCAACACACTTCATGTGCTTCCATCAAAAGCAAGTTGATACATTTTCTCTCTTGATCGTATTTCAGGACTTGTCATTAAAACGGAGATTCTCAGCATGTTTTGCTCACTTTCGTATATTGTCTCTCTCTCTCCACTTTTCTAGAAACATTAAACCAAGCAGCTCCAGGCTACTTAAATGCTAGTTCATGTAAGTAGGCCTTCTATCACCTTACAATGTCCTTCAGATGTGCTCACCACAAATTCCCAACGTTCTGAGCCACACAAGTGGAGATGAAAAGAATTTCAGCCTGCACGGAGAAAGGCTTTGAAAGGCATTAAATCACAGGGTCCAATTAAACCCATTCTTGGAAATCTTCCTATTTTAAACATTGTCTTAATTTACATCTGCTGTTTGAGACTCTTAATTCACAACTTTTTCTTCTTCTTATTCTATTTGGCACCATGTGTTACTGCAAGCTATTTTAGGTATGATTTTGCTGGCCTTTATTTGCTGATGTATTTAGAGACATATGTATGTGTATGTTTGCTTATATGAAATATTTATATTCTGCTTTTCTCTAGAAGAAACAGATGGGTCGATCACAGACGTGGCCTTATTAATATAAGAAAAGGCACGGATAAAACAAGGCAATGAGATTTTATCCTAGACCAGGGTGTCAAACTTAATGTCATTGAGGGCCACATCAGGGCTGTGGTTGACTTCAGGGGCTGGGTGGGTGTGGCCGGGTGGGTGGGCATGGCTGAGTGAGCGTAGCCAGCTTGACGCCACTCCCAAAATTGCTGGCATGTTTCCTCTTTGCATTGGGTAGACCGGGTCAAAGCCACGCTGGCCCAATGTTTCCTCTTTGCATTGGGTAAACCAGGTCGAAGCCATTCTGGCCCAATGTTTCCTGTTCGCATTGGGTAGACCGGGTTGAAGCCATGCTAGCCTAATGTTTCCTCTTTGCATTGGGTAGACTGGGTCAAAACCACACTGGCCCGATGTTTCCTCTTTGCATTGGATAAACTGGGTTGAAGCCACACTGGCCCGATGTTTCCTCTTTGTTTTGGGTAGACCAGGCTGAAGCAATGCAGGCCCCTTACATTTTCCAGGCCGGTCCCACAGGCTGGATCCAACCACATCATGGGCCAGATCTGGCCTGTGGGCCTTGTGTTTGACACCCCTGTTCTAGTGTTTCATTTGAAGCATTCTTGGATATGATAGTAACTCTTTTCTTAAATTAAAAAGAAATCAAAGCACTTTGTATAGCACCTTGGCAGCACAATGGATCTCCTTCAGATTGAGTCTGCCAATGAACCCACCCAGGGCATGGATTCTCTTCTATCATTTTTTAAAATCATTTGCAATCTATCTATTCTGAACAGTGTTGATCCTAAAGTTTTCCTGTAGATTCCAAAGAGATCCAAAATGGATTGGTTAATCCAAAATATGTGACAGATATTCTCACTCATCCCAAAGTGTCCTTCAGTATCTCTGAGAGACGTCTTGGCACACTGTACTGAAATGGATTTGGTAGATAAGATCCTACTGCTTCCCAAGGCATTCTGAGGGCTGTAGCACAGCAATCGTTGTAAGATGTTTCTTCAACTGTTCCATCAAAATGTATTCTTCTTCAATCAAATAATTAATTTGGTAAATTTATTTAGCTGCCCATCTCACATACATGACTCTGAACAGGGTACAAAGTTAAGAAAAAACACAGAAAAAATAATACAATACAATAACCAAAAACAAAACTACAAATATATATGTGTGTGTGTGTGTATAAATTCTCTCTTCAGTTCTATTTTAGTTTTCTAGAGCAACTAGGAATGTCATTGTGTTTATGTTCCATCTTAAACCATTGTGTTTGTTTGCTTTTCCTTCTCTCCCCTCCATCCTATCCCATCCCATTCCATCCATTCCATTACCTCCACAATCCTATTATTATTTGTGCATACCCATCCAGGATTCAATGACGTGCATTTGTGAAAAGCCCTTACTGTCACCCTTGGTTTTGATATAGCACTTCACCCCTATTTCCCTAAACTGCAGTGGAGCGGGTTTAAAAACACTTCCCATTTTCTCACACCTTTGGCAAGAATTCCAGCACCTAGTAAATAAAGCAGCTGCCTGAGTCCCTCTTAGCAAAAGCCATATATCTGCTCAGAGTTGTGATTATGCTGTTTATATCCTTTGCCCTTGAACTCTGCTTATTAATGCAATGTTTCTCCAAATGATGCCATATAAGTCTGCTGCAAGCATCTTCAGGGTGAGATGCACACAAAGGCAACTGTAGGAGGCCACAGCAAAGAGGGAAAATGTGGAGGGCAAGGGGAGAGGAAGGAAAGAAGGAAGGAAGAAAAGAAGGAAGAAAAGAAGGAAATTGAAGGGTGATATAAGAGAAAAAGAGAAAGGGAGAGGGAGGGAGAGAGGAAGGGAGGAAATTTAAAGTTGCTGTAAAAAGGGAAATGGAAGGAGGGAGGGAAGAAGGAAGGGAGGGAGGGAGGAAGGAGAAAATGAGAGAAGAAGGAAGAAAAGAAAGAAGGAAAGAAAGTGAAAGATGATGTAAAAGCAAAAGAGGGAGATGGAACAAGGGAGGGAAGAAGGAAGGATGGAAGGAAGGTAAAGGAAAAGAAATAGCAATCAAGTTTCATGCAATGCAGATAAGTTGCTCATATACACGGAATATTTTTAAGCCATTCTCTCCAATTTGTTTCAGTAAGTCGCAAACTGCACATCAACCTCTCTTTCCTTTTTTTACCCAAAGCACCTGTGGGGTTGGCTACCTTGATGCATGACTTTCAGAGGAAAGAGAATATTAACGCTAAGTTGATCTTCCCAACTATCTTGTAAACCTGAGGATAATATCGTCCCTCTATTTGACACATTTTTCTGTGTAGGAATGTGCAGTCAAGAGAATGAAGGTGGCTTGTCCATTAGGGCTATGAACATTTGGAAATGATTGCAGGGTGACTCTGTCATTATGCCGCCATTCATTAAAGAAGCCATGCCTGTTTTTTTAGATCGCAGTGTAAGACTCAAAAACAGATAAGTCTACCTCAGAAGTCACACTGAAAATGTGTTGCTGTAATGATTTGATACATTAAAGCAGCAGCGGCAGAGGGGGTATTCAGCAGGTTCTGACCAGTTCTGGAGAACCGGTAGCGGAAATTTTGAGTAGTTCGGACAACTGGGAAATCCCACCTCTGACTGGCCCTGTCCCCATCTATTCCCTGCCTCCCATTGAGTCCCAGCTGATCGGCTGGATCTTCTTTTGTTGCCCCACAGGAGAACAGAGCTGGAAAGCAGGTTAGTGAAGTGGGGAGGGGATGGGATTTTGCAGTAACTTTCCCCCAGGAAAGGAGAGAGAATGAAGATTTTACAGTATCCTTCCCCTGCCACGCCCATCAAGCTATGCTCACCAAGCCACACCATGCCTACCAAGCCATGCCCACAGAACCAGTAGTAAAAATGTTTGAATCCCACCACTAACAGCGGATATCTTTGGTCAGGTTTAAGGAGGAATCTGGAAAAAAAAGATGGTTGCTTTAATACATGACAAAACTGAAACACTTTTTCTGAATAATGTTTGTATCAATACAAGAGAATATCTGTAGCTCAGGATTGAAATGAGGGGTCTTTGGTGCCATTTGAAGACCCCACATCATTTCTGTAGCCTTATTGTCTGGTCAGTCCTTGGCTAAGTGAAAACTTAGCCACTTTCCTTGTTCATCGTCTTTGTTTCCATTCTGTGTTCAAATCTGATTTACAAAAGGTTCCTGAAGGGTTGCATCCCTTGCTGTGAACGTTTTGTGTTTCTACTTCATACTTTTCAAGATATAGTCGTGGGCTGCATCAACAGAGGGATAGTATGAAGATCATGAGAAGTGATAGGACTATTTTATACCATATTGGTGAGGCCACACTTGGAGTACTGAGTCCAGTTCTGGTTACCAGGATACAAAAAGATATTGAGATGCTAGAAATGTGCAGAGAAGAACAATGAAGATGATAAGGAGGTCAAACAGTATGATGATTGAGGGAACTAGGTATGTCTAGTCTATTGATGAGTAGATTGATAGCTATCTTCTAATACTTAAGGGGCTGTCCCAGAGCAAAGGAGATTGGACTGGAGAGCAGGACAAGATGTAAAGGACAGAATCTTGTTAAGGAGAGATCTAGCTCAGAAGTAAGGAGAAATTTTCTGACAATGAGAACAATTGATCAATGGAATAGCTTGCCCCCCCCAAGAGTTGCAGGTCCTCCATTGATGAAGGTTTTCAAGAAAAGATTGGACAACCATTTGGGGTAATATAAGACTCTCACCTTGAGCAGGGGGTTGGCTAGAAAACCTCTGAGATCCTTTCCAGTGCTATGATTCCATTTTCTATACTTTTCAAACATTTACAATTGTGAATTTTCTACCAAAATCTCTGTGGCTGTAGCTTCCTCCTGCTCTAAAAATGCAATCCATGATGTCTTCCTCTAGGTAGAAAATGTTGCAAGGAAAATCAGGAAGGCTGCAGAAAAAAATCACATGGAATGGAATGGAATGGAATAGAATAGAATAGAATAGAATAGAATTATGAAAGAGTGGAATGGAACAGAACAGAACAGAATAGAAAGAACAGAGCTGGAAGAGTCCTTGGAGGTCTTCTAGTCCAACCCCCTGCTGAAACTCAGGGGGTCCAACCCTACAGAGAAATGGTTGTCCAATCTCTTCTTAAAAGCCTCCAGTGATGAAGTACCCACAACTTCTGAAGGCAAGCTATTCCACTGGTTAATTATTCTATTAGGAAGTTTCTCCTTCATTCCAGGTTGCATCTTCAGGAGGTAGGTAAGTAGGTAGAAGAAGCAGGTGTTAATGACAGGACACCCACATGCCTTGCCTGGGTGCATTATCCATGTGGTAAGGTATGCTGAAAAACTGTGGCCACTCCTATGACAATTTCACTGTACTTTATTCTCCAAAGAAGAAGGCCATTTCCCTCAAACTGAATGTGAATTATGTTTTCGTTTTCAAAGGTGCGAGAAGATTTCACAAGATTACTTATTTCACTGAGGGCAACTTGTTTTATTTCCAAACAGCCTTTGAGATTGCTGGTTCATAAAAACCCCTTCAAGAGAGAGGCAGCTGTTTGTGCTGAGGCTGCCTGTGTGTGCCAGCGCAATCAATGGTTTTTTGTCCTAATTGAATGCTCAAGATCCTTTTATTGTGAGCTGAAACATCCATCAATTTTACCATGTCGGCCCTTGATTTCTCACATTGTGGAGGAGCTCCATGAGGTCATCAGCTATCTGAAAATTAAGACATTAGAACTGACCACTGGCCCTTTCAATAGGAAATCAATAAGTCCTCCCCAGAGACAAGCAGAGCTGGAAGTCACAAAAACCACAGGCAAAGCAATCGAAGATGCCTTTACAGGTGTTCCTTATCTTACAACTGCAACAGAGACCAATATTTTTTGTGGGGGAGCAAGGCAGGTAACTGAGTTTTGCCCCATTTTATGACCTTTTCACCACTGATGTACCTTATGATTCTTGACCCTTGATGAATGTATCTTTTCTGAGAGCATTTGCACCAAGACGAATTCCTTGTGTGTCCAATCACACTTGGTCAATAAAATAATTCTATTCTATTCTACTCTACTCTACTCTACTCTACTCTACTCTACTCTACTCTACTTCTATTCTATTCTATTCTATTCTATTCTATTCTATTCTATTCTATTCTAAAGCTAATTGCTGCAGTTGTTAAATGATTTATGTGGTCATTGAGAAAATCTGGTTCCCCACCAACAATGACATCACCCAACTCACCTGAGAAGATTGGAAATGATGGTCACATGATCCTGGGATACTGCAACCATCATAAATACCTGCCAGTTGCCAAGTGGCCAAATTTTGATCCCATGATTATGGGGATGCTGCAATAGTCGGAAGGGTGAAAACCAGTCCATTGTAATTTTGAATGGTCATGAAATGAATGGTTCTCAGTTAGGGACTACCTGCAGTTTGAGAGAGCTTGCCCTATCATAGCGTAGTGATCTAATAACAATAGCAATAGTCCTTAGACACTGCTTCACAGTGCTTTACAGCCCTCTCTAAGCAGTTTACCCAAGAATCTGGGTCCTCATTTTACTGACCTCAGAAGGATGGAAGCTGAGTCAACTTTGAGCCTGTGAAATGCTGGCAATTGGCAGTCGACAGAATTAGCCTGCAATACTGCATTCTAACCACTGCTCCACCACAGCTCATAATGTGGAAGGATAGGGCAGAAAGAAGAGGGAGTCAACCTGTTCTCCAAAACACCAGAGGGCAAGACAAGAATCAATGGATGGAAACTAACCAAGGAGAGAAGCAACTTAGAACTAAGGACAGTAAGAATAATTAACCAGTGGAACGGCTTGCCTTCAGAAGTTGTGGGTGCTCTGACACCAGAAGCTTTCAAGAAGAGATTGGACAGCCACTTGTCTGGAATGGGTGGCCTAAGCACGGAGTTGGACTAGAAGACCTCCAAGGTCCCTTCCAACTCTGTTTTTCTATATTTTGTTCAGAGGTGGTATTCAGCAGGTTCTGACCAGTTCTGAGAACCAGTAGCTGAGGAACTTTGAGTAGTTCGGAGAACCGGCAAATGCCATCTCTGACTGGAGATTTTACACTATCCTTCCCCCTGCCACGCCCACCAAGCCATGCCCACAGAACCAATAGTAAAAAAATTGGAATCCCATCACTGATTTTGTTATTCTATATTTTTTCACAGTCCTAGCTCTGTAATGTGATGGTTACACCACTCTTCTCCAATAAATCTCTTTGTGGAATTTATTTACTACTGAAGATATGCAAGGAAAGTGTGACTCTACTTTTCCTATCTCTTTTCTCTCTGTGCTTCATGAAAATATATATACTATACTTTCAGTATACTGTTTTGTATTTATTTGCAGAGTGAATGAGGGGAGGAAGGGAGGAGAAGGAAGGGAGAAAGGTGGCAATATTGTTCAGATGGTCTTTGTGAGATGGCGGTTCAAAAAAACTCAATCAACTCTAGGAAAAGAGAGTTAACATGCTCTTAGCCTGGGATAAAAGGAAATTGAGTGACATGTTACATCGGGCATGAGATGTAATGTTGGTTTTCTCCTCTATGCCTCGGAGGTGGTCAAATTTTCAGCTAGCTTTCAGAAGAACATCAGCTTTGTCCTTCTTTCTTGGGCAACTATTACTTGCATGATGGTAAGCTTGATGGTACGCTGCATACACTGATTAAGAGGATATGGCAAATGTCCATTCACAAGAGAGCAATTTTCCTCCCTGGATAGAAGGAGTTGGAAGGACAAGGGGAGACAAAAGACAAAACCCCCTACAGTTGATTATTCAACTTCCTACCCATGCATGGTTTGTTTATTTCATATTTGTTTGAGTTTTTGGATGAGTAGAAGCATGGCTGATATCTAAAATGCAAAACATAGCTGCCACTGCATAGTACCATTGATACGAATTGGATGGTTTTCTGCTATTAATTATCTTTTAGAGGATTTTAACAATTCCAATCAGATAATTCTTATTGGCTTGCCTTCACTCTGGGCAACAGGAATTTGAAAGCTCGTTTATTGTGAAATTAACAGGAGAATCACTGCAGAGGAGGCAGAAAGGACTACAAGTAGTCCTTCATTTACGACAGTTCATTTAGTGACTGTTACAAAGTTACAACAGCACTGAAAAATGTGACCGATGACTGTTTTTCATGGTTATGACCTTTGCAACATCTCCATGATGATGTGATCAAAATTCAGACGCTTGGTAGCTGGTTTATATTTATGATGCGGAAGGAAGGAAGGAAAGAGGGAAGTATATTTTTAAAAAATCATTAGAAGGATTCCCTCAACTAAAATGAATTGCCACCATCAAACAAATGGAGCAGATCTATATCGGTTACCCATCCTTACTGAAAGTTGAGATGTTTTACTTAGCAGGAAAGGGAATTGTTAGTTGTTATGATAGAAAGATGATTGTCCTTTTGACTTCTGCAACAGGTGTAAAAGTGCTATTTAAACTATGCAATGTAGAGAAAATGTGTAAAAGCAACCTTGATTCATGGAACTATTTGCACTTTTAATGTAAAAAATACCCTACTGTTGGGTAGTTGGGTTTTTTGCCACAATATCAGCAAAAAATCCACCTCTAGAGGTAAAGTCTGAAACAAATATCCACAACCTCAGATACCTTCACAATTTCTGATATGACAACCAGAGCAACGTCTTGAGAATTCATCAGATGGTAGCTACGTTGCTGGTGGGACATCAGTTTGGAATGTTGAAATAAACAATCACTGTGAAGCATGGTGAGAAGAAATGAAAGGAAATTGACAAAAGGGGAAATGAAAACATAAAATGGCTGGGGGAAAAAAGGTGGGAAGCAGAAGTATTTAGAGGGAAACTTTCCAAAGTTCAAATCAAGGAAGCATTTATTGGGAGGTCTAATTTTCAAAGAAAAAGGGAACACCACTGATGTAGATGGTACACTGGAAATGCATGGAAGATTAATAATAAATAGAATAGAGATCTACAACAAACCAAGGGTGCTTTGTTTTTGAGATGGTTATTGAAATGATAGAGCAGTTTACATTTCACAAAAAATAACACTTGCAGAATTCCCATGGAACAAATGTAACCCACTAAGACTGTCAGGTGCAAGAAGTCAAAAACCAAAGTAGACTTCAGAAGAACAGCAAAGATGGAAACTAATCAAGGGAAAACCAACTTAGAACTAAGGAGAAATTTCCTGACAATGAGAACAATTAACCAGTGGGATGAATTACCTATAGAAGTTGTGATTGCTCCATCACAGGAGGCTTTTAAGAAGAGACTGGACAGTCACTTGTCTGAAATGGTATAGGGTTTCCTGCTTGAGTAGTAGGTTGGACTAGAAGGCCTCCAAGATCCCTTCCAACTCAGTTATTCTGTAGTTCAGAGTCTTGTGTATATGTATATGGATTGGAAGACCTCTTGGGTCCCTTCTAACTCATTCTGTTATTCCTTCTATGATCATGTATCCATCCCATCAAGCCCAAAGAGAGTCCAGAATGGTATAGGATCTCCTACCATGGGCAGGAGGTTGGACTAGAAGGTCCCGTTTTTCTATGTTCTAAGTTTATTTCATGCTACATACACACAAGACTTTGAACTACTAAGAGTCAAGGGGACTTGGCACCATATATGAGTTAATGGATCGGGTGGGGGACATGATAGCAGTATTCCAGTATTTGAGAGGTTGCCACAAAGGGGGGGGGTCAACTTATTTTCCAAAGCATCAGAAGGCAAGACAAAAAAAACCAATGGATGGAAACTAACCAAAGAGAGAAACAATGTGGAATTAAGAAGAAACTTCCTAACAGTGAGGACAATTCACCAGAGGAACAGCTTGCCTTCAAAAGTTGTAGGTGCTTCATCACTGGAGGATTTTAAGAAGAGATTGACAGCTATTTGTCTGGATTGGTATAGGGACTTTGGACTAGAAGATCTCCAAGGTCTCTTCCAGCTCTATTTGATTGATTGGTTGATATCAAGGGGGGTGGAGTTAGATCTCTTACAGAGGCATAGAGATTCCAAACTGATGATGTGTTTGACCCCAGCCTCAGTCTCAGCCTGGTCTTCTACTTCATGAATTCAATGTCCAATTCAATTTCAATATTTTAATGACACCTAGGTGATTTGATATGGATTTCCAAATTGATGCATAGAAACCTGTTTCTGCGAAAGTCAGAACCATCTATTCAGAGGCATTGTCAGAAGTCAACCTCCTACTTTCAAAAAGTCAATCTTGCCACCGAAATCTATAAATCAGATACCAAGTAACAAAACAGCTCCACATTTTGGTTATTTTTAGGCGACTAAACTCTCACAACCATCAATGGTTTCAAATCACTTTTAATTTGTTATTACATCAAAAATGAACTTTATTTCCTGTTTCTTTTCAATCAACTACCTTTGATAATATAATTGGTGCTTTCCCTATTTTTCTCAGGCTTTCTCTCTTGTTCTTTTTGTTTAACTTAAGCTAGCACTTTCTACCAAACCTGAAGTCTCCGTTTTCTCTAGCAACTCTTGTTAGAAAGCATCTGATGACTTTATCTCATATAATCATGTCTCCTTGCATCTGTCTGAACTAAATGCATAATTTAAAGAGCTCTTAATCTGTAATGTCATTCCATTTGGTCGGAGGCAGCCTTCACTTTATGATATTAACTTTTCCAGCAAAGGGCAACAATTTTTCCTTTCTTTTCTTTTTTCCCCTTTTTTTCTTTTCCTCCCCAAGGATGCATGGCAAGGCAATTTCTCATGTAAACCATTTATTCAAGACATTCTGACATCTTAGAATAACAACTGGGTGACAATGGATAACCTTCATCCCTCTGCTCTCTATGGGAAGAAAACACTCTGATGGAGCGATGTTGGGCCACACAAAAGATTGTTGCGAGAAGGAAAAAAGGAAGGAAGGAAATTAAACCAAGGTTGTCATTTTTTCCCTCTCCTTCTCCTGACACTTTCAAATTTATATTATTCACAGTCCATTCAATTAAAAGAACATTAGTAAAAAGGCTTAAAATCCTAGGAAGGGTGGTGCCGCATGAGAAATTATTTCAGGCTCCCTAATTTTCCTTTGCCATCTGTAAAATTTCCTAAACTTGTTGCTTTGCAAATTTATCATTCTTTACTCATGTGTGTATGAGGATTTGTTTGGTGGCAGTGGGTAACTTGAATTGAGTTAAGGTTGATGATTCAAAGTTAACTCCATGGAAAATTCAAAGTTAACTTTTCTATGGGGAAAAAAAACATCTAAGGCATGAGTCTTATCAAAATGCCCAGATGGTCCTAAATTGTAATTTTGGTATGGACAAAGAGGGAAATGTATTAAAAACAGAAGATGCAATAACAAATGTATTTAATTTGCATAGAATTAAATGTGTGCTTGTGGATGAGTATGCATAATGTGTATACAGGTATTCCTTGACTTACAACCACAACTGAGCCCAACATTTCTATTGCTAAATGAGACATTTGTTAAGTGAGTTTTGTCCCATTTTGCAACCTTCCTTTCCACGATTGTTAAGTGAATCACCGCAAGTTGTTAAGTTAGTAACATGGTTGTGAAGTGAATCTGGCTTCCCCATTGACTTTGCTTGTCAGAAGGTAAATGTGAAAAACGGTCATAAGTCACTTTTTTCAGTTCCATTGTAACTTCAAATGGTTATTAAATGAACTGTTGTAAGTCGAAGACCACCTGTATATGGGAGACAGTGATTTCTAGTTCCACCTTAGGCATGAAAGCCAGCTTGGTGACTTCGGGCCAATCACCAGGAGATGGTGAGTTCTAGTCCTGTTTTAGGCATGAAAGCCAGCTGGGTGACTTTGGGCCAGTCCCTCTCTCTCAGCCCAATCTACCTCACAGGGTTGTTGTGGGGAAAATAGGAGGCGGGAGGTGCATTGGATATATTCACTGCCTTGAGTTATTTGTAAAAATAATAAAGGTGTGATACACATAAATAAAATAAATGAATATTTATATCTTGGCCTTTTAAAATCTTCCACCCCACCCCAATTTGCCGCCTTAAAACAAAACCAAGAACAATCCACAGTCCAGTAAAGTTGTACATCCTTTCTTTAGAAGATAAAGACAGAAAAGGCAATTTTTAAAGAATCTGTCCAATTACTACCAGCATGATGGTTTAATAAGAGCCAAGATGGAAGAGGTACACCGTGGGATCACAGTCACAGTGGGCTCCGGAGTATCTGGTTACTGTAGGCTGTATAAAAAATAATTGTTACTGTTATTATTTCAGCAGGAAAAACAAGAGCGGTATTACTAGCCACAGCATGAAAACAACACAGCCCAATATTATATATCTTGGGGAAAAAAATGCTCTATTACTATTGTGGGAAAGGATTCTTTAAAAAAAAGATGTAGCTCTCAGTTTTCCTTTCCCTTATCTTTTTATTTTTTTACTTTTACTATTTATCCATCATTTATACAGAGCTTTGAGATTTTGGGAAGTTATTATCCTAATATTTCAAGGGAAGGAGATTCTAACAAGATTCTCACAATCTGGGCCCACGAAATTCGATAGATGAATGAATTGAATCTTCGTTGTTGTGCTTTGCACAAGGAGTTGAACATGTCTGCTGGGTGATGTAAGGGTATAAAAAGATTTGGGAACTTTTCTTCAGTACCATAATTTTTTCTTTAGTAACTGGGTTTTCGAAATGAGCTAAGTCTTCTTAGATCTTGATCTTCTTGAAGGTTGAATTTCACCATTTTGTTTCCATTTCCACTCAATTTAAAAAGAACCACCCCAGGACTTTCTTCTCCTGCCATATCTGAAGAAATCTACATTTTTGCTAAGAAAGGAGCTAAGCTACAATGTTCATCCCTCATTTTCTTATATAGAAAAACCTCTTAGACATTGGGAGTTGGCAAGATGCAATCTTTGGAGTAGAGATTATTCTAAACAGACTTTCTGTAGTCCATTTAGATATTTTGATTCAAAGATCCATGCAGCCCCATCTTATACGTTGATCTGTCTCGTTTTTGGATAACTCCTGAAACCTTCTGCAGACCGTCTTGCAAAAATCTGTCATGATTCTCGAAGTTCATCATAAAACAATTCTCCATAAAACCACATTTCTTAAAATTCATCACAAAAAAACTCCTTGTGTTGAATGGACAAATATATCACAATGGGCAGGGTGTGTTTCCACCGCAAACTCAATTACCTCGTGCAGGGAGAGGATGAGTGCTTATGCGGATGCCTGTTTTTAATCTAAGGACGCATTCAAATGACAAATCAGAAGCCCTGGTAGAATTGAAGGATCTGCAAGTTGGAAGGCTGAACCTCAGAGCTCCTTTTATGCAAAAGCACAGATCAGCTTTAAGCTGGAGGTCACATTGGGGTCACAGTTTTAAGTGGTTTTCAGGCTTGAAATTGCCATAAATGAAGACAATAGGAAGTCCATGGTGAAGCTGAGGAATAATATTTAGATAATTGTGAGATCCTTCATCCGGGATTCAGAAGAAGTTCAACTCGATTGAACTTGGGCTCAGCAGGAAGTCAAACTTGTGTTTGAAGAGGCCTCCTTGCCTTCAGAGTCTTCTCAGGGACTGAGAGACAAGCAAAGCATAAAGCATCTTCTCGACCTTGGTTCTGGAGGAAAAATCTACAGAGGAAACCAAACAATAAATAACCCAAATTATATTTATAACGGCTGTGACAACCCACATACACTATTGGCCCAGAGGAGGAGAGGAGGATGTTTTCACAGTCATAACAACTTGAGGCCATTTAATTCCAGCCTTTGCCAAAACACACTTAGTGGATGTCTCTTTTGAGCGCATGTGCATTTAATTCGGTTGCTGTAATAAACATATATATATATATATATATATATATATATATATATCCCCTCCCCCACAAAAGGACAGAGCCGTGGCTATATAAAAGGACATAAAATGACACATCTTCCATCTTCCAGCAAATAAAAAAGCTATCAGCTCATAACAAGGCGGTGATAAAAGGTGCTGAGGCCAGTAAGATTAAGACTTTGTAATAAGGTTCGGGCGCCAAAACTGACAGCCATTTTCTTTTATATTTATCATGTCTTCACATAGGGGTGAGAAGCCATGGCTCTCTCCCATTGCCAGCCAGAATTTATGGCAGCACCATTATTAGGAGATTGAGCCAAAATGGGACCGAGGTCCATTTTTTCCCCCTCCCTTTCTTCCTTTCTTTCTGTGGGGCACCACAATAGCCTCTTCCATTATGAAGCTGACAGCTTTGTCAGTGCTTAGCACGGAGTCTTGTCGAGTACTTTAATATCATTAGCACTATTTTCTTAATGTGTCTGCTGTTTCCAACAGCCTGAAAAATACCGTAGATCATCCAAAAGGGGAGAAAAAGACGTTATCTCACCCCACAACCCTGCTTTGAAGTTTGCTAGTCAAGTGACTCTTCGGAGCAGAGAGGAATTGGTCTTCCATTATTTTATTGCCATATCTGGGGAGAAGGAGGGAGGATTTTAATCAAAATAATGGGCCCATTCCTCTTTATTGATTAACAAGTAAATATGTATAAATACATAGTTAGGTTGGGCGACTGTTTTAAGGGGGGATATTGGAAACAATATCATTAATAGCTCCACGGGCAACATTAGTGGATGTTTGTCTCGATGCTGCACAATTGTGTCTACCTCCCTCCTAGTATTTTTTTTTAATTTTCCTGATATTGCTAAGGTGTGTGCATGTTACATGCACGAGGTCAAAGGTCGCAGAGAAGGAACTCCATTCTCATTTGCTGCATGCCCTGTCCATTCAACCTTATCACCTCAAAGGTATGTAAATGTGCTGTTCAGGAACCAAATGCCACTGTGGTAACAGTCGATTATAATAACCACGGTATTAGATGATTGCATATGTTTCTGAACATTGCTGGAGGACCCATTAGGATGTATTTAATTCTAGGGAGTGAGACCTACTCCATCCATAACTCTCTGCTTTTAGCACATTTGCTCCTGTTCTATGTTTACAACTGGTAATATTGGTTTATAATTGTTGTGGAGGGAGGCGGGAAGGAGAAAGTAGAAGCAGAGAAAGGGAGAAGTAATTATGGTGTTTGATTGGGGAACTTCCACTGAGGGCACATGGAGAGCGGTCCATGGCAGGGAAGGAATAAAATTTGTCAAGATGGGAGCCAGAATGACGCAATCAACCCACCGCTTCTTACATGTGTTGCAACACACATAAAATGGGATGGGATTTGATCATGGACATACTGACTCATGGACATTCTGGATCCCTGATATATTTTGGAAAATCGCCTCCATGCAACATGTACAATTAGCAATATATGCAATATGCAGAAATCAGTTACATTAAGAATTAATGGGAGGATAGACAATGTATTTATATGTAACACTTTACAATGAATATATGCAACGTGAAGCAATTCGTTAATTAAAGCAGGGACACAGCCTTGATACTTTTGTGTCTATATATATTTTTTTTCATCAGGTTGTAGTTATTACTTATCCCCTATATTTGCTAAGTGATGTTATGAGCTTTGTGTCGTGCAGAGGATTGCAAAAAGAGTGTTGTTTAACCCAACCACAAATATGAATCAATTCACAACTTTGGGGGTGCTGGTGGATACACCCATCCTCCCCATGACTGTTTATGAACCTAATATGATTTCTCTAAAGTCTTCCACATTGGTGGACAACACTATCCCTCATTCCAAAACATGCATATAAAAGAAATTGTATTTGAAGCCATCCAGAAAGTACCAGGCTAGAACAGGGTCAGCCTAAATTTCCTGGTTATCTTTTTATCCCTTGAGAAAGGGGGCATTTATAGGGTGAGAGTGCAAGAATCTGGATGGTAGACATGCCTATGCAAATGAAGCCCACACATTGTCAGGCACAAAGAATCAGGACCATTTGTGAGGTTGCAGCATGGAAGATTTTTTTTTCCAAGCCTATACACAAGAATCTGATCAACTAAAGTTCACCCCAAAATTGGCATCAGCTAATGGTCAACGAAATTCAGGAGCAGTTGGACTTGGAATGTTGTGGGAATGCCACAACTCTAAACTGATGATGTGTTAAACTCCACCCTCCCAGCGCTTCCTACTGTTCTACGCTTGATTATTTTTATATGCAATCCACATAAAAAGAGGTGGAACTTTGATTGTGTGGGTCAGAGCCACTCTCTTGACTTTCTAGATTTCCCCCATGGAGACCTCTGCCCTACAATTCTGCTTTCTCTCTTATGAAACAAGGTTTTCTTACTTGGTTTTTACTCATCAAAGCTTGGAAGGAAAGGGATCTCATTGGCTTGGATGCCATGCAACATGTCTGCCACAAGAGCCCTGGTTAATTTCATGACATCCCCAAAGGATTTAATTAAATGACCCTTCTATAAAGGGGTGAACTCACCCTTGGCTTCCTTCCCAAAGAAAGAGCATAAGGCATGTACTGGTTTTCTTAAAGTTCCTTTTCATGTGCCATACTGACGTTCACAAGGTTATTGCTTTCATAATCACCCTCACTGCATTTTTGCCTAGAAAAATAATCTCTTATATCCATCACACTTCTTACCATCATGCTGGAAACAAACAAGTGCCAACAGAAGAGATTCATATTTGGAATCGACCCTGGTCTGTGTTTGCATTACACAGGAGATTTAATGGACATTCTGATCCTTATGTTTGGACTATCACAGCCCAGTGTTTGGTTCAGATGGATATCTGCTGATGCCTTGACTTAAGTTAGGCAAAGATTTATTTATTTATCCTTTTGTTCCCAATGGGTCTCATATGCTCTTGAGCAAGAGAAGGAGCCCTTAAGGTGGGCTTCAAGAAAAGTTAGGTTATTATGGGATGCTTTTTTCCCACTCATTCCTTTTTGCTCTCACCCAGTGTTAAGGACGCTTAAGGTATTTCTTTTTAAAAGTGTTTGATTGCTGCTTATATAGTTATTGTTTGTTTTTTATATTTACAATTTGAGGAGTTTTCTTATTCTTGATGTGTCTTCTTAACAGCGTAACAGAGTTGGAAGGGACCTTGGAGGTCTTCTAGTCCAACCCCATGCTCAAGCAGAAGACCTTATACCATTCCAGACAAATGGCCATTCAATGCCTTCTTAAAAACCTCCAATGATGGAGTTGTTCTAGGATGGAGTGTTGTTGTTGTTTTCCATTTCCCAGACTGATTCAAAGATTGGATGTCCTTTCTATCTATGACGGTTGTGTGTTTGTGTGTCTTTGCTTTGATGAAGGCTTGAGAAAAAGGACTCCCCCAAGAATGTGTTGTGAAATAGAAATAGCAAAATAATAGCTTCTAAGGCCAATGTAAAGACGCCACTTTGCCTATTCCAAGTGCCTTTGATGGCCCTTATAATAGCCAGAAGAGGAACATATCCATGCACAGCATTTTCCTCCAATAATTCTAGTCAATTGCTGGAAATGTCAGAAGGGCAGGATCCTTCTGATTTATTCAAATGCTGGTTGAGCCTGCCAGACGAAGGTCTATTTATTTCTTAAAATAATATTCCACCAACTTTTCCCCTGTTTTGTTTCATCAGGCATTTCACTGTCTTGCTGGCGTGACAAATGACTTTTAACTATATCTTTATTTTGCTCAATTGAGCTGTAATTCTTATTGTGGATGAAGTTGCCATACCCAAGTGCAAGAAAAGATACATATTTTTAAAAAGGTGTTGAAACTATGGAAAGAGTGCAGAGAAGAGCAACAAAAATAGGCTAAAACATATGAAGAACATATGCAGGGGGGACATGAGAGCAGTGTTCTAATATTTGAGAGGCTACCACAAAGAAGAGGGGATCAACCTATTTTCCAAAGCACCTGAAGTCAGGACAAGAACCAATGGATGGAAACTAATTGAGGAGAGAAGCAACCTGGAACTAAAGAGGAATTTTCTGACAGTGAGAACAATTAATCAGTGGGACGGTTTGCCTTCAGAAGTTGTAGGTGCTCCATCACTGGAGGTTTTTAAGAAAGGACTGGACTGGCTTGTCTGGAATGGTATAGGGTCTTCTGCTTGAGCAGGGGGTTGGACTACATAAATGACCTCTGTGATCATATTAAGAGCAACTGCGTTCTTTTCGCTGATGATGTAAAGCTATTCAACACTACCAACAATACCGCTACCCTTCAAAAAGGCCTCAACTATGTATCAGACTGGTCAAACAAATGGCAACTTCAAATCTCAACAAATACATGCTCTGCCTTACATATTGGCAAAAAAAATCAGAAAATAAAATACAAGCTGAATAGTCAATACCTTGTTGATGATCCAAACTCTGTCAAGGACCTTGGAGTACTCATCTCTAATGATCTAAGTGCTAGAGCCCACTGTAACTACATAGCCAAAAAGGCATTAAGAGTTCTTAACCTAATCCTGTGTAGCTTTTTCTCCGGTATATCACACTACTAACTAGAGCATACAAAACATTTGCTAGACCAATACTTGAATACAGCTCATCAGTCTGGAACCCACATTACATATCTGACATTAATACAGTTGAGAAAGTCCAGAAATATTTCACAAGAAGAGTTCTCCACTCCTCTACTCATTGCAGAATACCTTATGCCACCAGACTCGAAATTCTAGACCTAGAAAACCTAGAATTATGCCGCCTTCGGTCCGATCTAAATTTAGTATATAAAATCATACATTGCGATGTCCTACCGGTCAATGAATACTTCAGCTTCAACCATAACAATACAAGAGCATGCAATAGATACAAACTCAAAGTGGACCACACCAAACTTGATTGCAGGAAATACGATTTCAGCAACAGAGTGGTCAATGTCTGGAATACTTTACCTGACTCTGTGGTTTCTTCCTCAAACCCCCAAAACTTTAACCTTAGACTGTCTACTATCTACCTCACCCCTTTCCTAAGAGGTCTATAAGGGGTGTGCATAAATGCACCAACGTGCCTACAGTCCCTGTCCTATTGTTTCTTTTTATTTTTCGTATATGTATCCATTTCATGTATTCATAACTATGTTTATACTTATACCTATTATCTTGTGATTAACAAATCAAATCAATCAATCAATAAAAAATATAGAAGATCTCCAAAGTCCCTTCCAACCCTGTTATTCTGCTATTTAAAAACCAGGGCATAAATAGAAGCTTCATCTTGCAAATGGAAAAGACTGCCTTTTTTGCCATTAAACCCAAATTGGAAAATCTGACAGGCTGCTTGGCAGTTCCAAAGCATCCAGAATACTTCTTATGAGAAACCTGGAGGCCCTGCAATTAGCAAAGAAGATGCCAACCATTATTTGATTGCTCAGGTTTTGGCTGTCATGCAACTCTACCAGGGAAAAGCAAGTCTTCTGTAATACAAGGACCGGGTGCTGCAGTTGTATTGACTTTTATGTCATGTTTGTTTCAGCAGCTCAGTCACAACCAACTCGCCAAATTTTCCTCACTGTCCTACATGTCCAGGCAGCCTTATGAAAATGAAGCTGCCTTGTTTTCTACTTCATAAATCACTGTCAAGCCAAGGAGAGATGAGAGAAATGAGTACAGATTTCTGAGATTATGACTCCTGGAAATGACGCTATTAACTCTACAGAGAGAACCACTTGATTTTCATAAGCCCTGTTGACTTAGCAGAACTGAGACCTCAGTGGAGAGAGATAGTAATTGGAAATCAACATGCAAATCTCTTCACCTAAATGTCTTCCTCTTTTATCTTTTTTTTTTTTTTGCATTCAAGGTATTTGTACACTCATGAAAATCCCCAAAGTAGTAGAGCCACTGTGACTGCCATTATGGAGCTTCTTCTGCCCAGGACTTTCATGACTTGTTATATTTTATTTCTGTGTTGCTTTTCCTCTCCAAGGAAGGATTCTCCTCTTTAATCGCTAAGTGTCTTATCAATTAAATCTAAGTCATCAGATTTGGAAATAGAAGTACATTATGTATTTAAGTGTTATAATGTTGTTATACTTTGGAATTGTTCTTTGGTTGTAGTGTTCATTGCATTTATCTAATATTAGTTTTGGACCATAATAAAGATAATTAATTCTTCTTGAGGAAGGACTGAAATTACAGAGTAGGGTGAGGTCCAATTACTCTGCTGTAGAGGAATTGATGAAGATTGTACCAGGCATGGTTTGCCTCTGGAAGTTGTGGGTGGTCTATTATTGGAGGTTTGCAAGAAGAGATGGGGCAACCATTTGTCTGGAATGCAATAGGACCTCCTGCCTTAGGCAGGGGGTTTACCTAGAAGACCCCAAGATTCTTTCCAGCCCTGTGATTCTAACTCTAAGGTCTTCAGAATCATACCACAAAAGTTTGGACCTCTAAATGCAGTTCTCTATCTTCTTGTCATAGAATTATGATTGTAGCTAAGCCACTGACAAAGCAAACCCAGCTGTACCACAAGTGTTGCTCTCTACTTTCTCCAGCAACAAAGTAAACTCCCAAATAATACAAAGAAAAGTTTGAAATTATTTTTCAAGAATACTGAGGACAAGGGGAAAAAAGAGAAGCTTCCAATGCAGGGGAAGTAAAATTTCAAATAAAAAAAATAAGAAGCCATATCTCAAGGTAGCATTGAAGATCTTGTTTGGCATTTGTGCTGTTGAAACTTAGAATTGCCAGGTTGGGTTTCTCTCTTTCTCAGATGTTATCTCCCAGATGTCCCAAAAGTGCTTTTCAAAAGGCAACTGGACTTTCTTTGTTTTGCTTGAAGACATTTTGCTTCTCATCCAAGAAGCTTTTTCGGGTCAGAATGTCTTGGATGAGAAGCAAAATGTCTTCAAGCAAATCAAAGAAAACCCAGTTGCCTTTTGAAAAAGCACCTTTGGGACAACCATGACCTGGATGACTGAGAATCTCCATAGACTTTTATTTCACAGATACATTTTGGGATTCAGCATGGACGACAAGACTAAAGAACATAGGCAAAACTTCAAGGCTTCTTCAACTAGATCAGTCCATCTCGGAGGACTGCTAATCTAACATCTGCAATTATGAAGGAGTGGTAGTGCAATACATCTAGAGGACATTAAGCGAAGGGAGAATACTTTTGAACAAAACATTATGTTCAACAATTTCAAGTCTGACATGATTCTAGAGGTTCTTTTGAAAATTTTATACATCTTCTAATTAAATCATAACTTCCATTAAAATTGATCAGTCAGTTTAATGGGAAAAGAGCATTTTTTATTTTTACTCCGATTGTGAAATCAGGTGGATTGTAGGCAACAATTCCAATTATAAATTTGAGTCAAATTTGAGTTGGAGGATTTGAATTTAAAAAAAATTCAAAGAATCAAATCAAATCAAGGCTGCCATACAGATGATACTATTCACCCAAGACTAAATATTTCACTGGACTTACTTCTGAAGAGAAATTAGTAAGATTACTATACATAGTGTGTTTAACAGATGACCCGTGCTTTGATTGTTGTTTTATTGTTTGAATTTTATGCACTGCATTGGTCATCTTCCAGAAGATGGTAGAAAATTGTTTATAAATAAGGACATTAACATGCCATGAATGTTATTTATTTTCAGTTCTAACAGCATGTGTCTATGAAGAAAAAACAAACACAAATAAGCCAGTTTTTGCTTATCATATATAATTTCCCAAACATCTTTTTAAACATACTTTCCCCCTATTATGCACATTTGTTTAAACAATTGTCTCTGCTGTTCATTAGGGATATTAAACTCTCCTCATTTGTAACACCCATTTTTCCAGCACAACTCTTCTTCATATGAACTTTGTCCAGTTGCAGAATTTTCACAGGATGTCCTCAAATATTTGTACGTTAAGGTGCAAAACTTGAAATCCAAAAATTATTTTGAGACGCTACAATTTCTGTAACATTTGAGCTCGTTTAACTGACTCTTCTGGGAAGAAATAATTGTGGAAAAGTCCCTCTACATGACTCATTTAGCTGAATAGCAATGCAAAGTTTTATTTATATCAGGAAAGTCATACACGATGTTTTTGCCAATCAAAAGTACAGGGAAGAAAAATTTATTTATTTATTTATTTAATTGGATTTCTAAGCCTCCCCATCTCCCTAAGGATTCGGGGTGGCGTACAGTAAAAACGATACAAATATACAATTAAAAAGAAATTAAATCTAGTAGAAACCCAAAATGTAATTAAAACACTAAAAACAATCCTTAAAACTCCCCGTATAGCCCACCCTCAGTCCAGGTCAGTGAGTTGGAATAACCATGTTTTTAGGCCCCGGCAGAAGGAGCGGAGGTCAGGGGCCACCCAGAGCTCCGGGGGCAGCTGGTTCCAAAGGGTGGGTGCTCCCACAGAGAAGGCCCTACTCCTAGGGGTCGCCAGCCGACATTGTCTGGCTGACGGAACCCCGAGGAGGCCCTGTCTGTGAGAGCGCACAGGACGATGGGAAACAGTCGCTGGCAGCAGGGTCTCCCGTAAATATCAAATTGGATTCCTCCAAGGCTAGTGAGCTCTCAGAGCTGCTTATCTCTCTACTCCCTAGAGGGACAAAGTTACCAGTGTTTCTATTTCCTTTCCCTCCCTGCATTTGAGTTGTTAAAAGTTGTGATTAACCCCGGAGGGATCAGAATCTCCCTAGTTAATCAATCCTTTAAGTTTGGCATCCTCTGACATTTCTTCTTTAAGTTCAATTTAACATTTCAATTTAAGTTCAGAGAAAGGCAACTAAGATGATCAAAGGCATGGAGACTGAAACATATGAAGAACAGCTGTAGGCTTTGGGTATGTCCAGCCTACAGAACTAGGAAGACATGATAGCACTAGTCCAGGATTTGAGGGGCTGCCACAAGGAAGAGGGAGGCAACTTATTTTCCAAACCACCTGAAGGCAAGAGCAGAAGCAATGAATGGAAACCAATCAAGGAGAGAAGCAACCTAGAACTAAGGAGAAACTTCCCAACAGTGAGAACAATTAATCAGTGGAACAACTTGCCTCCAGAAGTTGTAAATGCTCCAACACTGGAAGTTTTTAAGAAGAGACTGGACAGGCACCTATCTGAAATGGTATAGGGTCTCCTGCTTGAGCAGGGGGCTGGACTAGAAGACCTCCAAGGTCCCTTCCAGCTCCATTCTTGATTGAACATAGTTTAGATACAAGAATCTCCATTGGGTGCTTCTGACCTTCTGTCTGGGAATCTGCACAAGGAATCTGTTCTTCCTTGCAAATGTCCCCTACCTTTCACGTTACGCTGGACACTCTTCCTCCTTTTCCTTCTCCCCAAACAGTTTAACAATGTGAACAATAGATGTTAACCTTTGTCACTTTCCTTTTTGGTGGTTGTTATTTTATTATTCGTCTCTGCTTCCACTACCAACTCAGCGCAGAGGGCTTTGAGCTAATTATGTTCCGTGTGCCGCAGCCAAGACTCCGTTGCTTCATGCTGACATTCAGATACATCTGGGCCTGCTAACAATTACAAATGCTCTCAGCAAACATTAAAGAAAAAAGGAAAAGAGCTTACGTTTTCAATGTGAAACAGCATGCTTTATGGCTCGCATAATGGTCAGATAAATACAATGGACGCAAATCTCTTTGAGGGTTCCCCCCCACCCCTTGGAAACATTTGGCAAAGATCCCTTTAGATCAGGAGACCATCAAACGGAGAGAGAAGCCAGAAACTTGTTTGCTTATTTGTTGGTTTAGTAAAGAATTGCCAGATTTAGTCACGATATCTTAGCCAAGGCCTAAATAAAGGTTTAAGTCTTGACTTCATCCTCTTGGTGGTCCCGTTAGGATAACAACTTTCTGCAAATAACAGAATAACAGAGTTGGAAGGGACCTTGGAGGTCTTCTAGTCCAACCCCCTGCTCAGGCAGGAAAACCTATACCATTTCAGACAAATGCTTGTCCAATCTCTTCTTTAAAAACTCCAGTGATGGAGCATCCAAAACTTCTGAAGGCAAGCCATTCCACTGATTAATTGTTCTCACTGCCAGGAAATTCCTCCTTATTTTGAGTATGGATCTCAGAATATAGAATACAGTATAACAGAGTTGGAAGAGACCTTGGAGGTCTTCTAGTCTAACCCCCTGCCCAAGGCAGGAAACCTTATATCATCTTAGACAAATAGTTGTTGAATCTCTTCTTGAAAACCTCCAGTGTTGGAGCATTCATGACTTCTGGAGCCAAGTTGCTCCACTGATTAATTGTTCTCACTGTCAGTAAATTTCTCCTTAGTTCTAGGTTGCTTCTCACCTTGATTATTTTCCACCCATTGCTTCTTGTCCTGCCCTCTGGTGCTTTGGAGAATAGCTTGACTCTCTCTTCTTTGTGGCAGCCCCCGAGATATTGGAAGACTGCTATCATGTCACCCCTAACAGAATAACAGAGTTGGAAGGTACCTCAGAGGTCTTCTGGTCCAAGTAG
The DNA here is from genome assembly GCA_009733165.1 of Naja naja. NCBI lineage: Eukaryota > Metazoa > Chordata > Lepidosauria > Squamata > Elapidae > Naja > Naja naja. Next base: position 17,398,933 of record CM019163.1, read on the forward strand.
GATAATCTATACTATTTCAGACAAGTGGCTGTCCAATCTGTTCTTCAAAGCCTCCAATGATGAAGAAAGAAAGAAAGAAAGAAAGAAAGAAAGAAAGAAAGAAAGAAAGAAAGGGAGGAGGGAGGAAGGGAGGGTGGGTGGAAGGAAGGATCCCAAACTCCAAACCTAGCAATAAGACTCTATTTCTTGATAAACATCAATGTCAGTGTTTTTCTGCATAATAATGTACCTTTAATCAGTCTCATTGCCATTTATGAAGAGACTTCTTTCTGAAGATTTCAGTTTCCTGATTATTTTAATCTTGGCCATATACTTGGCCTGATCCTCTGTGAATAAGACTGCCAACAGCATCAGACTAACCCAGGACAAATATCTAGATGTTTACCACATAAGTCATAGCTGAGAAAGGAGTCATTTTGTGAGCTCAAGGAAATCTTATAAAGAGACTGGCTTGTTGTAAAATTATGTTGACCTTGATACAAAAGCAGCCCTTTGAATAATCCAATATCTGAGCTTGTGTGTCTAATATAAGGTTTTTTTAAATAATATCCAATATCTGAAGACATTAAAAACAGGAGGGTTAGTAGTTCAAAAACTGCAACTGTATAGTTGAAAACCCTAGATTTTAATATAGATTTTTTTCCAAATATCTTGGTTTTAGGAATTTAATAGTGCAACTTTATATTTAAGTCCTGATGAAATGTCTCCAGATCTTATGCTTTAGTAACCTGCTAGTTAAATCCTGCACTTTTCGTTCGGTTTGCAAGAAAAGAGACCGAGAGAAAGGGCAGAATAATGTATTGCAAGAAATTTTAGCACACCGGGGCTCTTTCTTAGATTCCGTATGAAAAATAACAGGTAGATAAATCTCTGTAGATTAAGTGTAAGTATGTAGGTATACATGTCAGCATACATGTATGTATGCACATGTATGCGTACTTCAAAAGAATTTCAGAATTCTGGCATTATACAATGGGAGGATTATGATTCAAGTTTATTGCCAAATAAATAAAAGAAGGAATTAAGCATTTTGACCTCATAGAGTTCTGCAGCAACATTCCCCAGAAAGCAATAAGAAATTAAAGATCCCCCCACTTCTTTCACTAGATTGCTCCAATTGGCCATTTCATAAAAATGAGCACTTATGGACTCTCTCTGTGTTATCATTATCAGCAGACATACATCTTTCCTTAGTAAACAGTTGTTCAGTCATAAAACTGAGAGGCACGGATAAGTTTAACCTGGCATATTTCCCTGAATTTCATGTTTACATCTCCTGAAGTATATCTTTGTCATATGGCTGCAAGGCTGTTTTACAATCTCCAGTTTCTTTGGCAGGACAACAGACACTTTTCCTATCGTGTTTGCAAATACGTAACCCACTAGCTGTCATTCTTTTTCTGCTTTCGTTTGAAGTGAAAAAAATCCTTATTCCAACTTGTGCATAGAGTTAATTCTCCATCACAGCACTACTGGGTGTCCTATTCTGAAATATGTTGAAGAAGAGATGTTTTAAAGGGAGTCATAGGCTTTCAGGAAACATCTACAGAGGTGTTTTTTTTTTCATTTATGCAGAAAGAATTAATTGTGTGGGTGTGCTTGCCTGCAGGATGGGATAGAATTTTGTTTGGTTTGCAACTGGAGAAGAAAGTTAGTGTATTTGCACTTCCTACCTCAGTATACCACTGAAATCAAGACATCCTTCCATATTCATGCTTCTCAGAATATTGCAGTACAATGTTCTTAACAGGCCCAAAACTGCATAGCGAATTTCTTCTCTTTTTCCTTCCTGCCTGCCCCCCATGATGAATTTTACAATAGGAAACTACAAATAAGAGCTCCTTACATAAAATCTGGTGCAAACTGCTTATTTTAGGAGGGAGGTACATAGATATCTACCTGAATTTTGATGCAAAAAATAATTGTAGATATGTTTCAAACAGAGGTAGAAACAAGGTGAAATGCATTTTCAAGATTAGAAAATTGGAAACGGAGAGACAGACAGTCTCGTGCTTTTGCACATGTGCTCACACCTACAAAAAAAAAGAGAGAGAAGAAAATGTAAGTTTTCTTTTCTTTTCTTTTCTTTTCCTTTCTTTTCTTTTCTGGAAACCTAGCTTCCTGCATTCTCAGGGGTTATAAAAATGGGAATCATTTTTATTGGCAATCCACTGGAATAGTGCTGAGACAAATGGAAACTTGAAGATAAGGATCCTCAGAGGTGAAAACATACAGCTGTTGGGAATTGCCAGAGATTCTGGCCAATAAAGGAAGTTGAGGTTTTTCCAGTCCTGAAGTGAATTATTAGCCAAGACGGGTGTTGTATATTTATGCAAGAGGGCAACATGGGAGTTTCAACGCCAGTATATTGCTGAAAGAGCATCATTCAGATCCATGCTAAGACAAAAGGTGGAAATGAAGCTATGTCCTGAGTGAAGAAAAGCTCATGACAGTATAATAACATTTCAAAGAGGGGGGGTGGGTTGGTGGTGTGCTGGGCCGTGGGTAGGCCTCCGAATGAGGAAATGATCAAGATGCCTTGTCAAGCTTTTTTTGAGAGAGAGAGAGAGAGAATAGGAGAGAGGGAGAGGGAAGGGGGGAAGGGAAGTCCAGATAAACACAGACTCCCCTTCACTAAGGTGGCCTCAGAGAGAGTCCTTGGGAAGAATGGCGATTTATCTTTCCGAGAAATGCATGCACAATTACTCCCAAACTTCATCAGCAGAGTAGTATACCAGAGATCGGTTCGCCAAAAATCTGAAGAAATACACACATCACTGCGTGTATTATAATTTTGATTCTGAGGCACTACTGTATTTATCAGTCCAAGGGAATCTCCAAAGCTGATTGCATTCACCGGAAAGAGTTTGAAGCCCAAGGAGCATCCAGATTTTGAAAGCAGTTGTGATTTTAGGGAGATATGTAGTGCCAAACATTTTAAAAATGTTGTGTTAGGGCTTCATTAAGTTCCCCTCTCTGACTCTATTATTATTTTCATGTCATCATAGCTATCTTCCTGCAAATAATGGTCAATGGATAGTAGTAGAAAAGAAGAGAAATCACTTTAATAGCATTAAACTATCCTTGATGAAACATTCTTTCAATCCAGAAGAATCCTGCATACTTTTGCAAATTACCTACTGCCAAGATAATATGGTATTTTCTTGCATGCAGAAAAAGTCATTGGTATGTTTTTCTTTCCCTTTAAGTTCTTTCAAAGAAGAAGAGAATTTTGAGAAATTCTCATAAATGAAGGGTGGTCTGATTGAAGTTATTTGTTGACAGAATGGCCAAAAGAGATGTGCAAAAGTTGTTCTCCAGTACAAAATATTCTTTCGGTAATCTCACACCCCTTGGCTCCTTAGGCTGAAACATATACTTAAACACACACACACATACACACACACACACCAAAGGGGGGAAAAAAACCAAGGAAAGATAATCAGGAAGGAAATCCTCTTAGGGACTTTTTTCAGATTAGGAACTGTAGTCAGCTAAGGAGATGCTGAAAGGCAGAAAATTATACTGCAGAAAATGCCGTGGTTAGAAGAGAGTTGCTCTATTTCTTGAATCATTTTTGGTTGCCATGTCCTACACTTTTCACTTCTAACCAAATCCGAGGGGAATATGAATTTGCATATAAAAGAAGGCTGAATCTCAAACCACTGGTTTTCAAATTCAGAATAACAAGCAGGAACCCTGTACCATTCCAGACAAGTGACTGTCCAGTCCCTTCTTCAAAGCCTTCAGTGATGGAACACCCACAACTTCTTTTCCACTGCTTAATTGTTCTCACTGTTAGGAAATTTCCCCTTAGTCCCAGGCGGCTTCTCTCCTTGGTTAGCTTCCATTCATGGCTTCTTGTCTTGCCTCCAGGTCCTTTGGCAAATAGATTGACCCCTTCTTCTTTGTGGCAACCCCTCAAATATTAGAATTTTGCTATTCAGTGCTATTCAATGCAATTCTGGTCAAGAAGTTGTTCATAAGGTAGCCCTAGCAAGTCCTGGTTTTTTAAAGATATAAATTCATATCCTAAACTACGCTCAGAACCTTTTGTTGACTTTCTCACCTGAACATCCACAAACAATGGTTTTTGTATATGAAATTGCACACATTTCAGGTGGAAAATATGTTGCCATTTTAGCCATTATTGGCTAAATAGTGGCTATCAGTTTTAAAATAAAGTTTGGGTTATTTTTGGAATCCTGTGGACAACTTCTATTTTGAGACACTGTATGATTGAACCTGACTTGATTGATAGTTCTCAAGAACTATATTCAATGCTGTGATAGTCCTCATAATTAAGTCTGGGACTTGCTGACTTAAGCCAAGTTATACCCAATCTATTTAGCAGTCTGTTCAGGGTTTTGCTATTGTCAATGATTGTTCTTATTAAAATAGCATACACAGTATTTTAGAAAACCTAATTACATATGCATGGATATTAATATGGTCCATTCTCTCTAGTATATTACATATTTAATTCATTTCATCATCTATTAGCTTTGAACAATCCCGAGACTGTTTTTAAAGTGAGAGGGAAAATATTTGTTGCTGCTATTTTTTTTCCTATGTATTCTATTGTAGGTCATAGGCTTATGCTTTTATACTGATAATATTTTGCATGTTATAGTTATGAGATGGTTTGAGAAGCATAATCTGAAAAGTATTCTACAAAAATAGTAAATTGTAGAAATAAAATTGAGCATGCATAGACTTTGCAGTTGGGCTCTCAATTGTACAAGTGATATCCACAATATGGACTGCAACAATAAAATATTCTTCAATGTGTACTTAACCAATCAGAGTGCCTTTATAATAAAGGATATTCAAAAAATAAAATATATTTATAGAATAGAGTTATAATAGAGTTAAGAACAAAAGCTAATTAGAAAAGATGTTTATCTTTTTGTTTTTAACTAAATATCAAAGTAATCCATTTTGGAACATTTGTCTGTAACATATATTATATACACAATTTCCCCCTGATAATTGTATGACTGAAACTACATACAATTTCCCACTAATATATAAATGTCTAGGAATAAAAATATGGGAGCTTTCTATGAAACACAATTTTTAAAAATTCATTTTGATGAAATACAGCTATTGTTGCATGAATGCATGCCAGAGAGTACACCTTTTTGAAAACTTGGGATTTACTTTTGAGTAAACATGGCTTCAATTGTGTGCACGATGGACATCTGTTTAGAAACCAAAAAAAATGAACAACAAGCTCTAAGACAAATAAAAACATTAAAGTTTAAAAAACAAAAACACTGCAGTTTGCATTCAGGATCTAGAGCAAACTTCCTTTTTATCGTGCCTCTTAGATAATCAGATTCAGCTTCCGATAATTTTTTTTTTAAAAGTCAATCAACAAGATAATGCACAATGCATCCCAAATAATTTTAGAATTCTTTAGTTTCCCTCTTCCCAATTCCAGGATCTGAATTTTTGCTCAGCGAGTTTTCCGATGAGCAGAGCTGAAAGCCAAACTACTTTTCTGAACGGATGGATGAATCAGTTCCTTTTTTACTTAACTTACCAACATTATTATCCTTTATACATTTAAAAAAAAAGGTAGGTAAGGGAGGAAAGGGGAAGGGAGGTAAAATTTTTGTATTAGTCCTTTTAGTTGCAAGGAAATTACAAAATGCTTCCTTGCCGACTAAGCAATTTCTGCAGTCTGCTGGGACATCCATCTTCGTAATGAGTCTTGTTTATAACCCGACACCACATTCCAGTCACCTACCCTGTTTACGTCTTTGGCCCCTTTAATTAAGAGAAGAACCAGTTAAAAGAAAAGTAAGAAGAAATATTAATACGATCTGATTAATTCAGCTAGCAGGAGGTTAGGGGGGACCAAGGTTATTATAACTTATAAAGGCAGCACAAGTAAAGCTACGTTCATTTGTAATTTTATTAGGCGGAGCAAATTAGCGGGTTTGCATGGCAGTGACAAAAGACTCTTCCCTGTTCGCACTTACCCCCTGCTGAAAAGGCCAGGAGCCGAAAGTTAGGCCCAATATTAAGCAAATGAGAACTGATAAATCTCAGACACGCATCTAATGAGGCCCTCCAGATACAGAACTGTGCTAATTTGAAAAGATTAGCTGGACTTTCTCTCCTTTCTCTTTCCCTCCCTTCTAGTTTACCCGAGAAGTCCAGTGAACTCAAAAGCAACAATTCCAAGAAAGAGCAACCAGAGAGAAAAAGAGAGTCAGGGACAAAAAAAGTTTAAGTTTGGGAAAGAAGGGTGCTTTAGGGAAGTTAGAAAATGTGACAAAAAGAATAAGCACCACAATTATTAGGTGATTCCCAGGATGGTATTTGCTTTGTTGAGAGGAAGAGGAAGAGAAGGACTTTTTCAGATGTAGCATTTTTCTGCTTATTATCTCTACTTTGCAAAATTAGTGTGCATAAGGTTGAAATGCAACAGCCAAGAAAATGAATTCATCTTTCATATTCCATGAACATGTACATGCAGCAGAAGGATGTACTACGCATCATGTAAAAGTTTGCAGAGACATGGCTATTTTAAAGAGAATTGTGCAAAGTGCACCGACATCAGGAGAAAATACAGGGATTAGTGAAAGTTGCTTGCAAAGTGGTTTCACACGCTAATGTGCATATTGAAAGGTACGCATGAGCATGCACGCATATTTTCCTGCATGCTTTGTTGGACAAGACTGCAGATTGAAGTGATTTTAAGGTTGGAAAAATGAGAAACTGAACAAAATAATAACGGGCAGATTCTCCTAATGCTAACAGAAAGGTAAGATCTGAAAAGTCAATTCTTGAATCCATAGTGCAATAATCTATTATTTATTTAGTTATTTATTTTATTAGATTTCTCCAACTTAGCACCTTTCATCTATATTGAGTCTACCGGTTCCAGAAATATTCAGTCAACAAGGGAGTTATGAGAATTACAAGACCAAGACATCTGGAAGGTACCACTTTGGAGAAAGTTGTGTTAAGCTCTTTTTTATTATTATTATTAAATCTCTCCTATCCACAGTTCATGAGAAGTTCAGATGCTAAGAGAATAACATGCATAGTTCAGCATGAACTATGATCTACAGTTCAACTGGTGGCCTTCTTCTTCATTAATTGTTTATATATTTCAAGGTTAAAATGTTTAATTGATTGTTCAATAAATTATCACTTTACAGATCTGGCTGGTCTCTTGAACAACACTCCAGTCATTGTGCTAACATGGAGATATAAATGATGTGTTCTCAATAGGATAAACACTATTCCCAAAGTATGGTAGGTGTGGCAATTAGGTTATTGATTTTAGGTAAATGTCTTGTTAATTATGCAACAGGCTTCATGTCTTTGGTTAATTAACTTACTCCTTCCAAAAAAAATCGATAAGGAATAGTCCACAAGGAGAAAAAGCATTGACTCAATGGACCTCAGGCCAGAGGGAGAAAAAGTCTGGCTTGCCTCTATTGAAATGGGCATCTTTCCCATTTTAAGAAGATAAATGGCAACAGATTGTAACAGGCCTTGATATAGGTATAGACCAAGCAAAGTTGAATGCATGTTTCTAAACTAAGGGAAGTTAAATCTCATGTACGTTAATGGCTGTCCAACTTCCTCAAATAATTGGAAAGTAAATTCATTACTATGTGGTAAAGAGATAACAGACTAACAGAGTTAGAGGGAACCTTGGAGGTCTTCTAGTCCAACCCCCTGTTCAAGCAGGAGACCCTATACCAGACCCAACCCCATTCCAGACAAGTGGCTGTCCAGTCTCTTCTTAAAAGCTCCAGTGATGGAGCACCCACAACTTCTGAAGGCAAGTCGTTCCACTGGTTAATTGTCCTCACTGTCAGGAAATTTCTCCTTAGTTCTAGATTGCTTCTCTCCTAGTTTAGTTTCCATCCATTGCTTCTTGTCTTGCCTTCTAGTGCTTTGGAAAATGGGAAATTCTTTGTGGCAGCCCCTCCTATATTGGAAAACTGCTGTCATGTCACCCCCAGTCCTTCATTTCACTAGATTAGCCATACTCAATTCCTGCAACCATCCTTCATATATTTTAGCTCTTTCTGATCTTCTCTGCACTTTTTCCAAAGTCTCAACATAACAGAATATCCAGTCTCTTCTTGAAAGCTTCCAGAGATGAAGTTCCCACCAGTTCTGAAGGCAAGCTGTTCCATTTTTTTAAATAATGTGACAAAAACTGGATGCAATATTACAGGTGTGGTCTTATTAAGGTTTCATAAAACCTTAGTAAGAAATCAGAAATAATGTCTGGACTCCCATACTGGACAGTGAGCAGGAGTACTTGGGTTCTAGCCTCCCTTAGCTATAAAGCTAGCTGGGTGACTTTAGGTCAGTCACTTTTTCTGAGTGAAGAAGGTGTAGGGTCAGCTATTCTAAAAATGTTGCTAAAATAAATCCATGGGCTTCATGTAGTTTCCAGGAGTCAGAGTTTTACCCAAAGGACAATGCCAACAAGACATCCATAGATCTAACTATCTATAAATAAATATCTAACCCAAGACAAGAAATTGTATTTTCCTTTAGTATCTATTTTAAATGGCTTTTGCATTCTGTTTTTAATTCAATGCAAGTCCAATTGCGTTTAGAGTTTCAACTGTGGTTTTGAGCTGTTCATATTAGGTTTTAGATTTGTGTGTTGTTGTTTTTTTTTAAATGCTGGTTTTTCTTGCCTCAGAAAGTGAAACAAAAATAACTCCACCCTATGTTTCAACTATCGTCTTAAGCTGCTTATATTGCACATTGCATTTTGTAGGTTTTATTATGCTGCTTTGTGTTGTTTCAGAAAGTGATATAAAATATTATATCCCTAAAAGATGAATGGAACAATGTATCATCTATAGAAATCCAAGCAAATCAATGTATGTAATATTGAGGTAAGGAGATTGCAAATACATTTTAAAAGTGCACATTATTACACAGATCTGAATTTAAAGTAAAATAAAGGGTTTGTTATATTATTTCAATAATATATGGCATAACCTTTGGCTCATCTAATCAGCTTCTTCTAATTTATTGTTTATTGAGAATATTTTATTTTAGAATAAGATGGTTTATTCTAATAGAGCCCCATTGTCCGAATTAAACCAAATCTATTCACACAAACAAATTGTAAAAAATCAAATCAAATCTTTATTATGGTCATAAACCAGTGTATAAAGTTCAAGCAGAATTAATTATGGGTAAAAAGGTACAGTCCAATCCTGAAACTAAACAGATAAATGGATATCAAAAGGAGATTGACTTTTCAAATTCAGGAATGAAAAGCAAAGGGAAAGATAAAGAAATGAAATGTCAAAAGAAAGTGTAAAAATATATATTTTAAAATCCCTGAAAAACATTTTGTATGCATTGCAAGTAACAGCAATACAAAACAGATGGCAGAGAAAAAAAAGGGCAATGAGAAAAACACAACATCTTCTTAAAGCCAATCCTGGTTAAAAATGACATAGTTTGCATTTCTTTGAGGTCTAATAAATTGCATATACAGTACATATCTGGAAATCTGAAGTTCTAAAATAGAGACTTCCAGTTAGAGGCCTCCGATATTTTGGGTTGCATTTCCCATCATCCTCAACAAAGAAGGACTAGAAGAGACATGGTATTTGATGACCAATATTTGAGGGGCTGCCCCAAAGGACAGAAGCTCAATCTATTCTCCAAAACCACCAGAAGGCAAAACAACAAACAAAGGATGGAAACTAATGAAGGAGAGAGGCACCTAGAACAAAGGAGAAATTTCCTGATCAATTGTTCTAAACGTTAAGGAATTTCTCCTTTGTCCTAGGTTGCTTCTCTCCTGGAGGTGTGCTTCATCACTGGAAGCTTTTAAGAAGAGACTGGACAGCCAATTGTCTGAAATAGTATAGTGTCTCCTACTTCGGCAGAAGGTTGGACTAGAAGACCTTCAAAGTCCCTTCCAGTTCTGCTATTCAGTAAATAGTCTTGCCTGTTTCTTCTGGGCAGTGTGAAACATCAAAGACTTTTTAAAAGTGTTTTAACAACAAAAGCCTTAATCCTTTCATTGAAAGCCATTCCACTGACCTTGCCCATTATAAACACTCAATTTTTTTTTTTACCAGGAGATGATTTGAGCGTTAGCCACAATCATGGAGGGAGAAATGAAAAGCAAAAGTGCAAAGCACTTTCTTTTTTTCACTTTCTTCCTTTAAAGGAGAAGGCACGCCCCTCTAATAAAATAGTACAAGTTGGAGTGCAGTTCCATACCGATGTTTACACGAGAGCCTGTTATACATAATTCTCCGAAGCTGTTCTCAATCATGCAAATTATTTTTTTCTTTTTGCAATATGCTAATGCAATCTGATTTATTTCAGTTGTAAAAGTTAATTACAATGTGTTTGTGAGTCCCTAAAGATGATGTATTAAATGTTTATAACCAGGATTATTAAAATGTCCTGTCTCGATTACAGTGCTTTCTTTCAAACACTAGAACTAATTGTAGCCTTAAATCACAACAACCTCACTATTAAAATTAACACAAGGGCAACATTGCATAATTTTAATTAATTTTAATTTGGCCAAAGCAAATTAATTTTTGCTTTCTGGAAGGACAGCTAAACTCTCCTGCAGCCATCTTCCTGATGAATATTGAGTTCAAAAATTCCTCCTGTTTTGTCCAGCCATCCAATTTTTTAAAAACTTTTTTTTTCTTTATTCTGAAGAGGCCATGCATGATCGATTTGTTCTAGGCCTAAAAGACAAGGTTTTGCAGAGCAAATTATTAATGAAACCTAAGATCACGCTTAAGGAGGCCATAGAAGAAGCTTCTTCAGCGGAAGCTACCAAGTCCTCAGCAGCAGCCATGAAGAAAATTAACAAGGCCGCAAGCCATCCTGATGTGGAAAAAATCCACAACAACCCATTGCGAGCAAATAGATTCTGATTCAGACTGTAGTGAGGTGGAGGAAGGAATTTATAGACTCAGAATGGAGAAGAAAAGGAAAGACCTTGGAAGAAAAGGCAAGACTTTTATTGCAGAGGTTGTGGGGGCACCCCACTGAATGCAAGTTTTTTATACCATCTGCCTCCGTTGTGAAAAAGAGGTCACCTAGCAAGAGTCTGCAAATCATCCAGAACTCCACCAAGCAGAAAGAAGTTTCCTGATAAAGAATTCAAGCACAACAACTTCAGTGAGAAAATGGGGTGCAACACAGAAGCAAATGGGAAGAATGAAACTCATCAAACAGTCACTATTGGTCATTCTTCACCCTTAAGAAGCAGAAAAGTACATGTGAAGGTACTTATTGAAGGAAGGCCTTGCCAAATGGAAGTGGACTCAGGCTCCTATTTATCTATGGTGTCATGGGACACTATTCACAGGCTACTTCCCAACATTCAGAAGAAGCATTTCCAGAAGCAAGCACTGACTCTTAAAGACTACCAAGGGAACAAGATTCCAGTAGTTGGAACAAGGGAATTCAATGTGAAGTTCAAAGGCCACACCAAACGTTTGCCCCTGACAATCGTGGAGAAAGACCTCCCAAGCTTGCTGGGACTTGAGTGGTTCAATCCACTAGGCATCAAGGTGACTGGCATCAATCACCTGAGCAACACTGAATGGGAGGAGGCCCTGAAGTCTGAGTTTCCAGAGGTCTTCAGCGAAGGATTGAGCAAGTATATGGGGACCCCTATCACTTTCAACCTAGATCCCAAGGTGTCCCCAATTCGCTTAAAGCCCAGAAGGGTCCCATTTGCCTTAAAGGAAAAAATTGATGCACAATTAGATAAACTAATAACTCAAGGAGTTTTAGAGCCCACTGACCACTCCAGATGGGAGACACCCATAGTCACACCAGTCAAGACTGATGGGTCAGTAAGAATCTGTGGAGACTATAAGGGGACATTGAACCATGCGCTTCAGCAGAGCGCATATCCAGTTCCAGTGGTGCATCATTTATTACATTCACTTGGCAAGGGTACAGCCTTGCCAAATTGGATCTGGCCCAGGCATATCAACAACTAACAGTTGATGATGCCACTGCAGAGGCCCAAACCATTGTGACTCATAGAGGTGCCTTCAAATGTAAAAGGTTACAGTTTGGAGTAAGTGTGGCACCAGGCATTTTCCAAAGCCTTATGGAAAGGATGCTCCAAGGACTGCCAGGGGTAGTGCCTTACTTTGATGATGTGTTAATCTCTGCTGAAAATGACACTCAATCACAAGAGAGACTCAGAGGAGTCCTTACCAGATTCAAGAAAGTGGGGTTAAAAGTCAAGGAAGAAAAATGCACTCTTAGAACTGACAAGGTTGAGTTCTTGGACTACATGATTGACAAGCATGGCATCCATCCTACAGATGCCAAGGTTCAAGCAATCAAATAAGCCCCTAGACCAAAATGCAAAACAGATTTGCAAGCTTTCCTTGGACTTATTAACTTTTATCACATGTTCCTACCTCAGAAGGCAACCATTACAGAACCATTACACAGATTACTTGACAAAAAGTCTGTTTGGGTGTGGGGCAGGAAGGAACAATCAGCATTTAACAGTATTAAAAGACTAATCATGTCTGATGCTGTACTCATACAGTTCTCTGAGAATTTACCTGTTGTACTGACTTGTGATGCATCCCCCCTTTGGAGGGGGAGGTTTGAGCCACAGGCTTCCCAGTGGGAGGGAAGCCCCTATTGCATTTTACTCTCGCACCTTGACCAAAGCAGAGAGGAATTACAGCCAATTGGACAAGGAAGCATTGGCAATTGTTGCAGCTATCAAGAAATTTCATGAGTATTTATATGGGAGAACATTTACCATTGTCACAGATCACAAAACTTTGTTAGGCGTTGTGACAGGAGACAAAACTACACCCACTATCCTGTCACCAAGAATGCTGAGGTGGACTGAATTTCTTGCTGCTTATTCATACAAACTTATCCACAAGCCTGGCAAGGACATTGGACATGCTGATGCCTTGAGTCATTGCCCACTTCCTTGTCACAAGGAGGACTTTCAACCTGAGGCACACACCTTTTTCCTAGAAACTGTTGCCAAGCTTCCAGTACATGCTGCTGAAATTGCCAGAGAGACTGCCAAAGACACTTTATTGGCTCCTATTATAGGCTGGATTAAGAAAGGGTTGGCCTCTTCAAGATCTACCTCACCTTGCCCAACCTTTTAAGTCCAGGCAAACTGAATTATCTGTATTAAGAGGATGTATTTTGTGGGGTAACAGGGTGGTTATTCCTGCAAAACTGCAAAGAGAGGTTTTGGAAATGTTACATGAGGGTCATCCTGGTATTGTAAGGATGAAGGGATTGGCCAGGAGTTGTGTATGGTGGCCAGGTATTGACAAAATGGTTGAAAACCATCTTGTCCCAACTGTCAGGTAGTCAGGCCTGCCCCACCTCTCATCCCCAAACAGGAATGGGAATGTCCTAGGGGCCCATGGTCTAGGATTCACATTGATTTCGCTGGCCCTACCAGAGGGCACACCTTCCTTATTATAGTAGATGCATATTCCAAATGGCTAGAGGTAATCCCTATGGCATCCACCACAACTGATGCTGTCATCAAGCAGCTCAAAAAACTTTTTGTAACCCACGGGTTACCTGATGTTCTTGTCTCTGACAATGGCCCTCAATTTACATCTAACCTTTTTATTTATTTATTTATTTATTTATTCGACTTATATGCCGCCCCCTCTCCAAAGGACTCGTGGACTTTTGAATCCTATTTAGCACAACAGGGTATCAGACATGCCCTGACTGCCCCTGGGCACCCTTCGGCTAACGGCCAGGCTGAACGAATGGTACGTTTTACCAAGGAAAAGCTTCAGCAATTGGGTCCTGGGCACATCACTGAGAAAGTTGAAAAACTTCTTAGTGTTCACCACATCACTCCTAACCCATCAACTAACTTATCCCCAGCAGAGTTGTTGATGGGTAGGAAACTTAGGTCTTCCCTTGACCGCCTTCATCCCTCTTACTCAGCCAACGCACCACTTGATTCCACTAGCAAAGTTCGCATGTTCAGTGTGGGTGATTCTGTTTATGCTAAGAACCTTATGGGTGAACCTTCATGGATTCCTGCTGAAATAACTCAAATAACTGGCCCTCGTTCTTACAACAAACAGAGGATGGTGTCCTCTGGAGCAGGCACATTGATCATCTTAGATCCAGATTACCTCAGGAACATCGCAATTGTTCCTCTCTAGTTCCCATACCTAATGCCTTTTCTACGGGGGAAGGGGAGGAGCATGAGGATAATCAGCAAGCAAGAATCAACCCCATGTGTAACGAGCCAACATGACAGGAACCATCCCAAAACCTGTCACAATGCCAAAATCCATCCTTACAAGTGGAAGATTGCACATCACTACCTGACTTGGGTGCTGACATTGGGCTGGAGATGGGTTGGGAGGAGAGACCAGATTCTAACAATCAAATAGGGTCTTCTTTCACAGGAAGTCCAACTAGGGAAATGTCAACAGACACATTTCCTCTCTCACTGGGTGAGAACGTTAAAACTCTTGAACCACGAAGGTCTCAACGTACACTTATTTAAAATAATATATTAGATAGGGTGGGGTTTGAGTATGGACTGAACCTAGTGGGGAGGGGTGTTATGTATGCAGGTTTGAATGGTTGGTTAAGTTTGAACTGTTCTTGTAAAATGTCAGAAATGATTGGTTTAAAAAGTGCGGGAAAACCCTGCACTCTGATTGGCTGGCAACTGCGGCTGCTGGCTATAAGTAGCAGCCACAGCCCAGCCAAATCGGGTCTGTTATGAGCTGTAGTCACTAATAAACTCTTCACTGAAGCACTCCGCGTCTGACTCTTCATGCAAATCTAACAGGAAGGAAGGAAGGAAGGAAGGAAGGAAGGAAGGAAGGAAGGAAGGAAGGAAGGAAGGAAGGAAAGAATTATCAAACAAAAATTTGATTTTAAATTACAGTGAATTGATCCTGGTTAATATCTGCATTGGGCTCTGTGGATGGTTTTTTTTCCTTTAAGAGTTTAAACAAATAAGCGATGCACCCCTCCCCCCCAAAAAAACATTCATATTTTTTTTCAAAACTCTATAGCCACCCCTCCAATCTTCCCTTAATGTCTGTCTGTCTGTCTGTCTGTCTGTCTGTCTGTCTGTCTGTCTATTCCACGGAGCCAGCTATCAACAGAACATGTTTACATTAATTGGCACACTCTGTGTGTGTGTGTGTATGTGTGTGTAGGGTTATGTGCTGCAGCCTTAATCACTACCATTGATTCTGAATGTGACCTCAGTCCACACACTTCCCCTTTGACAGGGCTCTCATTCAACAGGAAGTGGAGAAGATTAATGAAGCTGCAGCTTGGTGTGGAATCCCAATGACTAAGATGATAAATCTCACTTCAGACAAGCTTGCCAATAAGAAGACTGGCATCTTCTCATTCTATTGGATTGCAACTTCAATACTCAGCCATTGAGGTGACTGCATTACTCCTATTGGGTGTAAGGGACAACAAATGGCCCAAGTGATTGATTCTCCCTCTAGGCTCTCTGAAAACTCATTTATATTTCTTGGAGATCATGGCCAAGTGGAAAAATCTTCTCTGGCACTAATTCTCTGACTCAGAGAATATTTTCTGCTTTCTGAGCTCTGGATTGTTTAGTAGATATTGGGAATCTTCAAGTGGAAACTTCAGAGCAAAGCAAATGGCATCTCAACACTGAAACAAACCTGGCTTGAATCTTCTCAAATGTCTATGGAGATTCTCAGTCATCCAGGTCATGGTTGTCCTAAAGGTGCTTTTCCAAGAGACATCTGGACTTTCCGGTTTTTCTTTGAAGATGTCTGCTTCTCAAGCAAGAGGTTTCTTTCTGAGCCTTTGTTCAACAGTGAAGGAACACAGGGCAGAAAACATCTTGCAGCCAAGAAGGCTCCACACCCATTTGCACTACCCGGGTGACCCTGAGGACACAGATAAACCTCCAAGTTACCTCAATGACTCTCTAAAAGAATGCAAATAACTAGCTGTCTGCAAGGAGTACAAATCCTTCCATTCCCCACCATTTTTCCAGGTCAGAGCTGAAGAAGCTTCTTAGATGAGAAGCGAAACATCTTCAGAGAAAAAAACCCAGAAAGTCCAGTTGCATCTTGAAAAAAGCACCTTTGGGACAATCTTCCCTGAATCTTCTTGAACTTAAGTTTAGAATGAGTCATGTCATATTTGAATCTGAAATTTGGGTCAAATCATAATAGGTTCAGACACCCTTACTAAATATTCTTGTCCCAAATAGAAGGACATAATGAAGAATCAAGCAATGGCCAAATATTTTGAGACCCTAGAAAGAGTGCAGAGAAGAGCAACAAAGATAATAAGGGGTCTGGAGGCTAAACGCTAGGATGAATGAGTGTGGAAAACTGGGTATGTGTAATCTAATGAAGAGAAGGACAAGGAGTGGCATGATAGCTGTCTTCCATTAGTTGAGGGGCTGTCACAGAGAAGAAAGGATGGATTTATTGTCTCACACACTTGAGGGCAGGACAAGCAATAATGGGTGGAAGCTCATTAAAGAGCTAGACTTAAGGATAAATTTTCTGACAGCAAGAACAATTAATCAGTAAAATGCTTAAACTCCAGAAGTTGTGGTTGCTCTGTATTCATTTCAAGAAGTCTGGAAAGTCATTTGTCTGGAATGGAATAGAGTTTCTTTTTTGAGGTCTCTTCCAACCCTATTATTCTATGTTCTATGATCACCTGACAGTTTCAGATATTTGGATGCTTAAGAGACATGATCCTTCTTCTTCTTCTTCTTCTTCTTCTTCTTCTTCTTCTTCTTCTTCTTCTTCTTCTTCTTCTTCTTCTTCTATTGTTTCTTCTTTTTTTCTTTTTTCTTCTGCTGCTCCTTCTCCTTCTTCTCCTGTTTCCTCTCCCCCCCTCCTCCTCCACCACCACTACCACCACTACCATCACCACCAAAAATAGCTATAGCAGCCAATTTGGTCTAGCGGTTAAAGCATCAGGCTGCAAAGCAGGAGTCTGAGGGTTCAAGTCCTGCCTCAGTCATGAACGCCAGCTGGGTGACCTTGAGCCAGTCAATGTCTCTCAGCCCAGCTCAGAGGGTTGTTGTGGGGAAAATAGGAGGAGGGATATGCTTTCTGCCTTGAGTTATTTGTAAAAAATAATAAAGGTGGGATACAAACAAACAATCAAACAAATAGCAACAAAGAATGATGCCCTTTGATGTTATTCTCCCTCATCCATGAACTGACTCTACTTCATCCTTTCCGACCAGTAGAGAAGATGCTGCTCAAACTCCTTCTGACATCGTATGAATGGAACTCCTATATTTAGCTTCTTACCAGGGGAACTTTGACCTCCATTTAAATTTCAATCTTCCAATGATCTATGTTTTCCTCCCCTTTGGATTACAACAATGTCTGCATTTGCCTGGCAGACGTAGCATGCGGCTCCACTGGAAGCAGCTGCCCCATTTTTATCCACTTTTGATAGAGGAAGTAAAAGTGCAATTAAAAACAGCATTGTTCTCCGATAGGCAGTCACGCTGAAGGGGAGGGGAGAGAAAGAATGTAATCAGCGGCTTTCCTTTTCAGCGGAAAGGTGCGTGTGACCAAAAAGACCTTTTCAAATAGGGTTGTAAAAAGTACTGTGATATTAGATAAGACTTATTCTTCTATTCCTTAGGAGGAGATAAGCAAAAGAAGGAGAAGATAAGACATCTTGCTAGAGAGACTCGTGTTTTTAGACAAACATATCTGGCATTGGGCATGATTTTGGAGAATTTTCTTCCTGCGTTTCTTTGGTAATAATGCATGTTACCATGGGGCACCAGATTAAAGCTGGAAACCGGACTTCAAGGGGTGAACCTCTATTCATCCTCCCTCCACAAGTTATGGGTGCCTGACCTCCAAAGGTTATCAAGGGATGCAAATGAAATTTTCCCTTCTCAGATGTGGCTGGGAATTCAAAGGAGGAACCTTAGGAAAAGAGAAAATAATGTGCGGAAAAGCCCTAGAATAGTTCTTTCACAATTTGCAAAGCCCATATTTTAATGAGAGCTTCTCATAGGAAAATCTTTTCTCTGGAGGAGAAAAATGCCATGGGCCCTGCCTGAAAATGCTCTCCATTTTAATCAATCCATCAGAGCCGAAAGGGATCTTGGAGGTCTTCTAGTCTAACCCCCAGCTCAAGCAAGAGACCCTGTTTCAGTGGTGGGATTCAAATTGTTTTACCACCGGTTCAGGGGGCATGGCTTGGTGGGCATGGCTTACTGGGCGTGCTTTGCTGATCCTGCACTTTGCTCTTCGTTTTCCTCTCAGCTGATCGTCGGCTTTTTTTACTACCGGTTCTGCTGAACCGGTCAGAACCGGTAGCATACCACCACTGCCCTGTTCCATTTCAGACAAGTGGCTGTCTAGTCTCTTCTTAAAAAAAAAACATCCAGGGATGAATCACCCACAACTTCAGAAGGCAACCTGTTCCACTGCTTAATTCTTCTCACTGTCAGGAGATTTCTCCTTAGTTCCAAATTGCTTCTCTCCTTGATTAGTTTCCATCCGTTGTTTCTTGTTCTTTCTTCTGGTGCTTTGAAAAATAAGTTGACCCCCCCTCCTCTTTGTGGCAGCCCCTCCTTAGTCCTTCTTTCCTCTAGACTAGACAAACTCAGGTCTCTGTCTCTGTCTCTCATTCCTCAAATAATGTTTAGTGCAGGGGAAGGGGCAGGCTTCCCAGGCAAAGATGAATCACCATTTTTAGAATTTTCACATTATGGGGTTTGAGGACATGTTCTCCTAGAAGAAGCCAAATGGGTGTTCTCAGAGAGAGAGAGAGAGAGAGAGAAAGGGAGGGAGGGAGGGAGGGAAGGAGAGAGAGAGAGCAATTGACTTCCCTTAGACTGCCCGTTCATGGCCAGGCTGACCTCCCCCCTTTTTCCCCCTCCATCCCTCCCATTTCTGCTTTGTGTCTTGTCACCTAAAATATAAACAAAGCTGGGGAAATTCAACAAGAATAATGAGAAGGGTATTGGTTCTTGGGGGAGGACGAGATGCCATTTCCTGCTTTTTCTTCCCACTATCTGCTCTGAATGGGAACATTCCAGTCGCACAGACTCTCAAGCAGATAGAGTCCATGTCACTTGGCATCTCTCAAGAGGGATGGCTGCAAATAAGAGATTTTGCAGGGCTTTCCTTCCTCCATTCCCTCACCCATACCCACCTCCCACCAACTAGCAAAAAAAATCATTTGTTTGATGTGTTCTTCCCTTAGAGAGGGATGTGTTCTGAACAATCCAATGGGTGAAAAGAAGGGAAACTCTATCTGCTTCCTTGGTGTCTGCAAGAGCTTTTGATAAGTTTCAGATGAGGACAACTCTAAATAATGACTAAGAGAGACATCTGAGGTGCCCTAAACTGATATGGGTATCTCCATTTGAAAATATAAACAAGAGCTCTGAAATCTGAGTTAAAAATAGTTCTTTGAAATTCAAATGTAAGCCTCCATCTAAAGCAGTGATGGCTAACCTTTTCGGCACCAAATCCCCAAAATGCAATGCACGCATGTGCCCCACACATGTGCTCCTCCCCCCACGCTGTGTGCATGACCTCCACCCCCACACATACATGTCCAACCCTGCATGTGTCCCACCCCCTAAGCATTCATGACAGAGACCCAAAGACTAGTTGGCTGATGGGAGGTGCATGCGCACGAAGCTGAGCTGGGGCGACGGCTTGCATGCCCAGAGAGAGGGCTCTGCATGCCACCTCTGACATGCATGTCATAGGTTTGCCATCATGGATCTAAACTATCATAGGCTGCATTCAAATATCCATCAGTGTTGCTAGGAAGATGTTTTAAAGTTTGAACACAGTTCTTACAAGCAAAGACATGCAGTCAAAAAGCGCTAATACAGTCCTTGGTTGTATAAACAGAGACATAGAATCAAAAGCCTATTCTGTCGTGGCCCCTGACCTCTGGAACCAACTGCCCCTGGAGCTCCACCTGGCCCCTGACCTCTGCACCTTCTGCCATGATCTGAAGACCTGGTTGTTCGACCAATCCGGGCTGTGACCCCTCCCTGGGGGCGGGGGTTTAAATTATTTTAAATTATTGTAAATTTTAGATGTGTAACTTTTGGGCTTGTGAACGGTTTAATTCTTTTTTAATTATTTATTGTTGTTGTTTTTAGTTGTGAGCCACCCCAAGTCTTTGGAGATGGAGCAGCATACAAGTCCAAATAATAAATAAATAAATAAATAAATAAATAAATAAATAAATAAATAAATAAATAAAATCATGTGAAGCATTAGTACTGCTTTATAAAAGTAAGCAGTAAGACCACACCTGGAATACTCCTATCTAGTTTTGGTCACCACATAACAAAAAAGATGTTGTGACTTTGGAAACAGTGCAGAGAAGAGCAATTAAGTTGGTCAAAGGCCTGGGGACTAAAACATATGAAGAACAGCTAAAGGAATTGGATATGGCTAATCTAGAGAAAAGAAGAACTAGTGGAGACATGATAGCAGTATTCCAGTATTTGAGGGATTGCCACAAAGAAGAGGTCAATTTATTTTCCAAAGCACCAGAAGGCAGGACAAGAAACAATGGATGGAAAATAATCAAGGAGAGAAGCAACCTTGAACTAAGGAGAAATTTCCAAACAGTGAGAACAATTAACTGGTGACAGCTTGCTTTCAGAAGTTGTGGGTGCTTCATCACTGGAGATTTTAAGAAGAGATTGGACAACCACTTGTTAAAATGGTATAAGGTCTCCTGCTTGAGCAAGGGATTGGACTAGAAGACCTCCAAGGTCCCTTCCAGCTCTATTCTAATTGATTGATTGATTAATTGATTGAAGTTGAATTCTGATGCTTCTTTCTGGGGCAAGAGAGCTCGTAAGTGCCACAGAGAGTGGTTTCAAACCCTTGCATCTTAAGTAACTGTAAAAATGATAAAAGGATACACCACCATATCTATTTTTTTAAAGAAAAGAAAGCCCATAGACCAATAACCGGATCAGGAAAAAGAAAAATAGTAATTAAGATAAATGATGCCATGTTTCAAATCAGCAACCTTCTAATAGCAAGGCAAGTGGTCGAAGTAGTGTGCTGTTAAACCCTATTCATAAAAATAGGTCTAGTAGTTACTAGAGACTCAGGTAAGGAACCTCTGTGAAGTAGCCAGTAAAGTCCTACATTTGGCCTAGAAAGAAGTTTTCTTGATTTCTTTCAGCAAGTCAAGGTTGTCCTCAATTCTTTGATCAGGTGGCTGATAGTACATCCCTGGACCTAATTTGTAGCTAGGCCAGTGCTTACCCACCCATAATAATTCTACAGAGGAATCTAATCTTCCAGAATTTTCTAATACACACACACACACACACACACACACACACACACACACACACTGGTTTCTCTTCAGATTGTATAAATCTTTTGCCTTTTACTTAGCTGTATTTTCTAACACTCTGTATTCCACCCAGTTTCTGTAATATCTTCTATATTTTCCTTTGGAACCAAGTCCCTCCATCTTAGCTTGAAATTGCTAATATTGGCATACCAACAACAATAATACATGATGTTGTCATGACCCTTTTCTATAAGTTTTTGTTCTTCTTTTCATATTTTGGCAAGATCACCCTTCACCCACGTGTCCCAAAGGTGCTTTTCCAAAAGACAACTGGATTTTCTCATTGTTTTTTTCCTTGGAAACATCCAATTGCCTTTTGGAAAAGCATCCCTGGAACAACCATGACCTGGATGATTGAGAACCTGCATAGACATTCACTTTCTTCCAACTTTGGTTCTATCCATTATAGATTTCCTGATCTATTGACACCCTTCTGAACTGCACCCAGTCCAGTATCTATGGGTTTTCTCCAGGGATCTGTTTAAATCCTGTATTACCAATTGTTACATTAAGTCTGATTCCACTTGGGTTGAAATGGAACCCCTTTCTTTTGTAGCTTTTTGCCTTGTCTCCCAAATTTTCATGTGCCCCAAAGATTGAAACCCCCTTTCTGAAACCATCAGCTTATCCTTTCATTAAAACCTTTAAACTCTTCTTGTCCAGCTGGTCTTCTGCCTGAAATAGATGGGATTTCTAAGAATGCTATCTTGGCACAGTCCTGGATATCAATCTGCTAGTAATAGCCTAAATTTGGCTTCCAGGAATGGTCGATTACATTTTTCAATGTCATCTCTGGGTTAAGTTTGACTCTTCTTTTTTATTTTAATAATCACTTGGCTGGAAATTTGTCTTTAAATAGAACAGACCATCCCTGATCTTCCAATGCCAAGTTAGAGACTACTGTAGTATATCCCTTGATTGTTTAGAGTACTGTTTCAAAGCTGCATCAAGGGTTCCAGTGAGATAAGAGAATTGGAAATTCCAGCAAAAGTAACAGGGATTTTAGAAATAGCATGTTAGATCTCAGGTTAATTGTTTTATTGCATGCATAAACTGAAATCACAGGACAGTCCCTCCTAGGGATTTCCTTAATTGATTAACCTTGCCCAATTTCTGATCATTGTCTTGCTAACAGCCTCACCTAAGGGAAAATTGCCCTTAGGTCTTTAGGGTGAACAGAGAATTTTAATGCCATATGGCTCTATTCCTTTTAAAAATAAAATATTATTAAAGATAAAATTTGAAAGCCTTTCTAAGCATCCACATTAATTGCACCTCAACGTCTTTTAAAAAGCAGGAAAAAATTAAATTTGTGGTTTTAATCATGTTTTATGGTCCTTGTGATTGCAGGGTGGCAAAAATGAGTTACTTCAGAAAAGCATGTATTGGATGCACGAAATATCCAGGTACATCAACTTTTTAAAGCAAGGACATCATAAAAAACTTGAGGCATTATGGCTGCCAGAGTAGTTTGGGTTTCATTACTTTCAACAGAATAACAGTTAGAAGGTCTTCTAGTCCAACCCCCTGGTCAAGCAGGAGACTATACCATTTCATACAAGGGGCTTCACAGACTTTTCTTGAAAACTTCCAATGATGGAGCACCAGCAGCTTCTGGAGGAAAGCCATTCCATTGGTTGATGGTTCTTGCTGTTAGGAAGTTTCTCCTTAGTTCCAGGTTGCTTCTTTCTTTGATTAGTTCCCATCCCATTGCTTCTTGTCTTGCCTTCTGGTGCTTTGGAGAATACTTTGACCCCCTCTTCTTCGTGGCAGTCCCTCAAATATTAGAACACTGCTTCATGTCACCCCTAGTCCTTCTTTTCTCTAAACTAGCCAAACCCAAATCCTGCAACCCAGTGGTAAGATTCAAATTTTTTTACTATCGGTTCTGTGGGTGTGGATTGGTGGTTGTGGCAGGGGAAGGATACTGTAAAATGTGGTATTTGCCAGTTCTCTGAACCACTCAAAATTTCCGCTACCAGTTCTCCAGAACTGGTCAGAACTTGCTGAATACCACCTCTGCTGCAACTGGTCTTCATATATTTTAGCCTATTTTTGTTCTTCTTTTCTGCACTCTTTCCGTAGTTTCAACATATATTTTTAAATATATATATATATATATATATATATATATATATATATATATATATATGTAGGTCTTGGTGTATTCGGTCTTGTCCCGTGTAAGGTTGAGAATACCTTGGCAACGTTTCGATGAAATCTCATCCGTCATCTTCAGGCTGGTGTCTTCAGCTTCGTTCTCCTGGGAGAAGTGTGTGATCGTGGCTGTTTTTCCCTTTTAAACTCTAGAGTTGGCTGTGTTATATCTTTGATTGGTTTGTGGAGTTGATGTATGCAGATTGGATGGCTTTTTCCTGAGACCCTGTGTGGCTGAGGTGCTGGAGGTGTGTCTCTCAGCCTTTTGTGTTGTAACGACCTGGGTAATGGGCTGTGTGATGACCTTCTGAGTTCTATTGTTGTGATGTCCTGGGTGTGGTGCTGTAATCTCCTGGGTCGTGTCTGTGCTGCAACCTCCTGATGTTTTGTGTTGTGATCTCCTGAGTTCTGTGATGTAGTATCCTGGGTGGAAGGCTGTGATGTGGCATTCTGGGCCTTGGTTTGGCTCCGAGTTTGAGGTCTGGCTATGTGTTTATAGCGTGTGTCAGTTTGCTTAGTTTGGGAGGTTGGAGGGGGTGTAGCAGCTGGTGTTGCAGCCATGGTCTGGTTTCTGGATGGTGGTTGCCTTTGATCTGTGGCGTGGGCTTGGATTTGAGTCTGGTGAAGGAGATTGGTGGTGGCATCATGTGTTATTTGGGTCCGGTGTTGGTTTTGTGGCTGGGACTCGTTTGTTGATTAGGGCAGTTTCCGATGTTGGTAGGCGGGAAGTATCATTGGGTTTGAGTCTGGTGAAGGAGATTGGTGGTGGCATCATGTGTTATTTTGGGTCCGGTGTTGGTTTTTGTGGCTGGGACTTGTTTGTTGATTAGGGCTAGTTTCCAGATGTCTGGTAGGCGGGATATCATCCCATTTATTCATGTTATGGGGTGTTTCTCTATTTCGATGGCATCCCTAATTATTCTCTTTGTTGAAGTGTTCAGTATTGGAGATAAGTTTGATCCCTCAAATCAATTTCATGTCCTGTGGCTTTAAGGTGTTGGAAAAGGAAGGAAGTTTTTCTTCTTTTCTGACGGCGTTCTCTGTGTTCTCCGTGCGATGCGTGCATTTATTCTCCTGTTGGTTTGTCCAATGTATGTGGCTGGGAAAATTTTGCATGAGGGATCCAAACTTATCTCCAATACTGAACACTTCAACAAGAGAATAATTAGGAAGCCATCGAATAGAGAAACACCCCCATAACATGAATAAACGGGATGATACTTCCCGCCTACCAGACATCTGGAAACTAGCCCTAATCAACAAACAAGTCCCAGCCACAAAAACCAACACCGACCCAAAATAACACATGATGCCACCACCAATCTCCTTCACCAGACTCAAACCCAAGCCCACGCCACAGATGAAAGGCAACCACCATCCAGAAACCAGACCATGGCTGCAACACCAGCTGCTACACCCCCTCCAACCCCCAAACTAAGCAAACTGACACACGCTATAAACACATAGCCAGACCTCAAACTCAGAGCCAAACCAAGGCCCAGAATGCCACATCACAGCCTTCCACCCAGGATACTACATCACAGAACTCAGGAGATCACAACACAAAACATCAGGAGGTTGCAGCACAGACAACGACCCAGGAGATTACAGCACCACACCCAGGACGTCACAACAATAGAACTCAGAAGGTCATCACACAGCCCATTACCCAGGTCGTTACAACACAAAAGGCTGAGAGACACACAGCCAGCACCTCAGCCACACAGGGTCTCAGGAAAAGCCATCCAATCTGCATACATCAACTCCACAAACCAATCAAGAAGTAACAACACAGCCAACTCTAGAGTTTAAAAGGGAAAAAGCCACTATCACACACTTCTCCCAGGAGAACGGCTGAAGACACCAGCCTGAAGATGACGGATGAGATTTCATCGAAACGTTGCCAAGGTATTCTCAATCTTACACGGACAAGACCGAATACACCAAGACCTACATATATATATATATATATATATATATATATATATATATATATATATCCCACGTAATAGTTGTGCTTTTATAGCAATGTTTTGGCAGAATCCCATCTGCCATCTTCAGGCTTGTGTATTGGGTTCTTTATTAATCGTGCGTTGGCAGCCTTTGACAGTATATATATATATTCATGACCCTCTAAGCTCTGATCTCATATATATTAAAATCCATCAAGTTCTAGTTTATGATTTAAGAAAAAAATGCACCAAGTTCTTCTTACGAATGTCTTCTATTGCTCTTTCCTAGCAAAGCCCATTTGCAGAAGTCCTCTAGATTTTTAGCAGTCCTTTAGATCTTCATCCTCCACTATGCTAAATCTGCCTAATTCCAAATGCAGTATGGATGAATGTGTAAGGAAAGCTTATGGAAGTGTGTTAAGAACATGAACATTTATGCACATTTGTATATATACAGTGGTGTGTGGTTGACTGAGAACCAGACTGATTTGCAATAACTATTAGTGTAATGCAACAAGGAGCAAGGATCTGAAACTTGATAGATCAAAGAATAAGGTGATTGTGTTTAACAGAGGAAATGGACTGAATGTTTGACAAATGGTTGGCAACTAGTGCATTAAATAAATGTGGTAGAACTTTCACTAAAGAAGGAGCATGGATGGAGTCATTTTAAGTCAGGGAAATGTTGCAGAAAGAAAGAGGGTGGTCTCTTGGGAGGAATTATTGTTGTGCATGAAAATATGTTTATGCCCATGTTGATAAATGGAGGAGGAGGAGGAGAGGTGGAGGAAGAAGGAGGAGGAGGAGGAGGAGGAGGAGGAGGAGGAGGAGGAAGAAGATCAATAATGAACATTTCAATGTTCAGTATGTTTCAATATGTTTCAACTATGCGTGACATGATAGCAATGTTCCAATATTTGAGGGGTGGTTCAAAGAAGAGGGGATCAACCTATTTTCTAAAGCATCACAAGGCAAAGCAAGAAGCAATGGATGGAAACTAATTGAGGAAAGAAGCAACCTGGAACTAAGGAGAAATTTCCTGACAGTGAGAACAATCAATCAGTGGAATGGCTTGCCTTCAGAAGTTGCGGACGCTCCATCACTGGAGGCTTTTAAGAAGAGGCTAGACAGCCATTTGTCTAAACTGGTATAGGGTCTCCTGCTTGAACAAATGGTTGGATTAAAAGACCTCTAAGTTCCCTTCCAACTCTGTGTTCTGAATGTAGATCAAATGCAAAATTGGATTTCTAGTTTGAATTAAGCACACTGAGGTAGTTTGGCCATAAAGGGAGAATTCCTCAGCACCAAACTGCAAAACGAATATGTGAAGCAGGAATGAATGGTTGGATGGACTTGAAAAGTTTGAAGAATTTAGAAAGTGGAGATGTTAAAAAAAAAGTTAAGAACCAGTGTAAGGATGAGACACAATACCGAATGGTATTTCTGTAAATTAGATTTGATTGATGAGGTGCCATCAGGTTGGTAGTCATTTCTTAGTGCCCTCATATTAGGTTGTCTCTAGGAAACCAGATTTAGATATATTTCTTTTTCATACTTCATACCCTTAATTTATTTGGATTACCACCTCAAAAGAGAATAATATGATGAATTTGTATGTATGTACATCTAACTATCCATCTTAATTCATAATAGCAAGCTCTGATTTTTCTTTTTCTTTTCTTTTGGATTCTGGCTGTAGCACAGGAGAATTTTAGATTCCCCAAGATTTAGATAACAGAATAACAGAGTTGGAAGGGACTTTGGAGGTCTTCTAGTCCAACCCCCTGCCCAAGCAGGAAACCCTATACAGTTTGAGACAAGTGTTGTCCAGTCTCTTCTTTAAGAGCCTGCACAATTTCTAAAGGCAAGCTATTCCAATGGTTGATCGTTCTCACTGTCAGAAAATTGCTCCTTAGTTCTAGGTTACTTCTTACAAATGTACAGGTAGTTCTTGACTTATAATAATTCATTTAGTGACTATTGAAAGTTACTGAAAACAACAACCGCTTTTCACACAATCATTGTGGCATTCCCATGGTCATGTAATAAAATTTTGGACTCTTGGCAACTGACACATATTTATGATAATTGCACCATCCCTAGGTCATGCAATCTCCATTTGCGACCTTCTGAGAAATAAAATCTCAATGGGGAAAGGACATAAATGGGGCAAAACTCCCTTAGCAAATGTGCTCACTTAGCAACCAAAATGTTGGGCTCAATTGGGGTCATAAATTGAGGACTACCTGTACAGTGGTGGGATTCAAAAATTTTTACTACTGGTTCTGTGGCTTGGTAGGTGTTGTGTAGCTTGGTAGGTGTGGCATGGCTTGGTGGGCGTGGCTTGGTGCGTGTGGCAGGGAAAGGATACTGTAAAATCTCCATTCCCTCTCCATCCCACGACCCTGCTTTCCAGCTCCGTTCTCCTGTACAGGGCAACCAAAGAAGACCCAGCCAATCAGCTGGGACTTGGGAGGCAGAGAATAGATGGGGCGGAGCCAGTCAGAGGTGGGATTGGCTGATTCTCCAAACTACTCAGAATTTCTGCTACCGGTTCTCCAGAACTGGTCAGAACTGGCTGAATACCACCTCTGCACCTGTATAACATTTATTTTAAAAATCTCTGTTTTTCTATCAAGAGACAAAGCAGCCTGAAATTAGCCAAGTGATCAACACACGAGAAAGAATCCTCATTTAATAAGTGCTAACTTTTATTTTACTAATAGGTTTGGAAACTAGCAACACCATGTCTGAGATATGATTTGATTAAATTGACTCAGGCAGCTTGGGGAACTTTAATACGATTAAGTGCCGGATGCTCATTTTTCTGGGGCTGATGGATAAGATTCCTACATTTGTATTCCCTTTAGAGACCACGGTTTGCAAGGATGTAAACCAATATAAGAAACCAAATCACCCCCAGCCCCCTTTCAGGACCCTCTGCGTTGCTCTTTTAAGCACAAGGTGAATTATTCTAAATGTAATACTTTTACTGCTACCAACAATGTCATAAGAAGAATCCTACTAGGTCGTTTCTCATTTCTGCAGAAAGCTGTGGAATGTTTCTACAGAATGTAGGGAAGAGTTGGCAACATCTGTGCTATGTGTGTGTGTTTGTGGGTGTCAGGGTATGTTTGTGTGTGTTGACGAAAGGACAGATGGAACCTTGTCTTCTTTGGATATGCACCAACATCGCACATCAATTTGGCAGGGCTTTCATGGAGATACTCCATCCAACATATTACAAATTTGGACATTTTACTATCTATCTGTCTGTCTGTCTGTCTGTCTGTCTGTCTGCCTGCCTGCCTGCCTGCCTGCCTGCCTGCCTGCCTGCCTGCCTGCCTACCTATCTATCTCCATCCATCATCTATCTATCTATCTATCTATCTATCTATCTATCTATCTATCTATCTATCTATCTATCTATTGTCTGTCTATCTATCTATCTATATCTATCTATCTATCTATCTATCTATTGTCTTTCTATCTATCTATCTATCTATGTCTGTCTATCTGTCTGTCTGTCTGTCTGTCTGTCTGCCTGCCTGCCTATCTATCTATCTATCTATCTATCTATCTATCTATCTATCTATCTATCTATCTATCTATTGTCTGTCTATCTATCTATCTATCTATCTATCTATCTATCTATTGTCTGTCTATCTATCTATCTATCTATTGTCTATCTATCTATCTATCTATCTATCTATCTATCTATCTATCTATTGTCTGTCTGTCTGTCTATCTGTCTATCTATCTATCTATCTATCTATCTATCTATCTATCATCTATCTTCTGTCTATCTATCTATCTATCTATCTATCTGTCTGTCTATCTATTGTCTGTCTATCTATCTATCTATCTATCTATCTATCTATCTATCTGTCCCTGTCTATCTATCTCTCATCTAATCTTCTAATCTATCTATCTGTCGTCTATCATCTCTCTATCTATCTATCTATCTATTTCTATCTATCTATCTATCTATCTATCTATCTATCTATCTATCATGTGTCTATCTATCATCTATCTATCTATCTATCTATTGTCTGTCTATCTATCTATCTATCTTATCTATCTATTCTATCTATCTTCTATTGTCCCTATCTATCTATCTATCTATCTATCTATCTATCTATCATCTATTGTCTGTCTGGCCTATTCTATCTATCATCTATCTATGTAACTATCTATCTATGTGTCTATCTATCTATCTATCTATCTATCTATCATCTATTTATCTATCTATCTATCTATCCTATCTATCTGTCTGCTATCATCTATCCTATTTCTATCTATCTATCTATCTATCTATCATATATCTATCTATCATCTATCCATCCCTCCATTTATCTATCTCCATCTATCCTCTATCTATCTATCCTCCTCCATCATCTTCTATCTCCATCCATTTATCTATCTATCTATCTATCTATCTATCTATCTATCTATCTCTCTATCTATCATCTATCTATCCATCCATTTATCTATCTCCATCCATCATCTATCTATCCATCCATCCATCCATCATCTATCTAACTCCATCCATCATCTATCTATCTATCTATCTATCTATCTATCTATCTATCTATCTATCATCTATCTATCCATCCATTTTCTATCTCCATCCATCATCTATCTATTCCATCCATCCATCCATCATCTATCTATCTCCATCCTCATCTCTCATCTATCTATCACTATCTATCTATCTATCTATCTATCTATCTATCTCTACATCTCCATCCACCTCCATCAATCTCTATCTATCTATCTCCATCCATCATCTATCTATCTATCCATCCTCTATCATCTATCTATCTGTCTATCTATCTATCTATCTATCTATCTATCTATCTATCTATCTCCATCCATCTTTCTTAAATTGCAGCATTTCACCTATCACAAACTCAGAAGCTACAAAGGTTGAGCTAAGGCTGGTTAGTGGCTGGCTGAGAAAATGCCAAACAGAAAATAGAAATACACTTTGGCAAGAGATAATGACATCCTACTTCTGAATTATTAGAACATATGTAAAACCAAAGTGTGGTTCTAAATGCATGGACATTGGCTGCCATCTTGCTGTGCTCAATACACTAGCATTACCATCATTATGCACAAACTCTGCTCCTAGCTCAGTTCCCAGGAGCACTATAGCAGGCAGAATACACATATGCATACACATACAAAAAAACCATGCATGGACATGTAGACCCATGGAGAAACATAAATCCATTTATAGACAGCTCAGAAATATCCAAGATAAATAAATACATCATATATAAATACTGAGCAATTTCTAGAGGTCATTGCCTCAAGACTCAGTAAGACTCAGTAAGACCATGTCTTTTCCCCATTCCACTCATACAGACCTTTGGCTTATGTTACAGTTTAAATACCAGCCTCTCTAAGGGAACCTGATCCAGAAATTAAGTTCATTTGCCAGAACTTTCTTCGACCCCCACTAAACACCCATCGTAAAGCCTGGAGACTTGCTTGCTTGCATGCAATGTTCTGCTCATTCCTGGGGGTCTGAAGAGCGTCTTGTAAGTCTGGAGACATTGAGTTGGCAGGGAGATCTGTCTCCTTGAGTAAACTTCAGAGGCTCACCATTATCACACTATGGCATAAATGCCATGACAGCATTTTGAAATGGGCTCAAGTTTCTGGACTTGCTAATTCTCTTACTCAGAAAAAGCAACTAAAGATAGTGTATGAAATGCTGGCAAGACCTCTCTGTTGGTTTGACTCTAGCCAAAAGGCTTGCTATTTAACCCCCTTGCCCTACGAAGCATTTAAACATTCCCCGGATCTTCGCATGCAACAAGGAGTCCAGTTGAAAGAAAGGAGCCTCAGCTGAAATCAAAGTAGTGCAAGTCTGATCTTTCCTTATTATCCACACTGGGGACTTTAAAAATGTGTCCTGAAAAGACACATGTGCTTTCCTGTCTCAAGAAATTCTCTTTCTCTTACACCCTTCAGTTTGTTGTTATTAGCAAGGGGAGAGGGAATGAAAAGGCATGTCCTGACATCAATTGGCACAAATTATGCAATTGATTCTGAGTTTTTCTGCAAAAACTTCATAAAGTGTTGGGATCTGCAGCTTCCCTGGATTTTCATAAGTTGTCCTTTTGGCAGAGGAATTCTGGGAACTGCAATCCCAACAGAGCCAGAGGATAGCAATAGCAATAGCACTTAGACTTATGTACTGCTTTACAGGGCTTTACAGTCCTCTCTAAGCAGTTTACAGAGTCAGCCTATTGCGCCCCCCAACAATTTTGGGTCCTCATTTTACTGACCTCGGAAAGATAGAAGGGTGAGTCAACCTTGAGCCTGTGAGGATTGAACTCATGGCAATGGGCAGAGTAAGCCTGCAATATTGCATTCAAACCACTGAGAGGAAGGGAAGGGAAGGGAAGGGAAGGGAAGGGAAGGGAAGGGAAGGGAAGGAAGGAAGGAAGGAAGGAAGGAAGGAAGGAAGGAAGGAAGGAAGGAAGGAAGGAAGAAAGGAAGGTAGGCTTATATACTGCTTTACAGTGCTTTACATCTCTAAGTGGTTTACAGAGTTAGCCTCTTGCCTCAACAATCTGGGTCCTTGTTTTACCCACCTTGGAAGGATTGAAGGCTGAGTCAACTGTCCACCTGATGAGATTTGAATTGCCAAATTGCAGGCAGCTGGTAGTCAGCAGAAGTAGCCTGCAATACTGCACTCTAACCACTGTACAACCGAGGCTCATAGTTTCTAATCCAATATATTGTATAAAGACATAATATGGGCAGTTTAATAACTTGGTAAAGCATGTTGTATAAACACAGCTAATGAGAATGGGAAAGTACCATCAGAACAAAATTGGGAATGGGGGAGGAACAGACAGAAAATAGGATGGGAAATCTAATTAGTGGAAAAGTTATGTTTTGGATCAAAGAGCAGAACTCTCAAATTCAGCTCATTGCTTCAACTGTGAGTAGGCCAGTCTCTGGAAATGATTTCATCTCTACCTTAAATCTTTTCCCCTTAGTCTTGTACAAAATTGTATTTGTTGACCTTTGATATTTTTAATATTATTACATTGTTTCTTCCCAGAAGAAAAAAAAAGAAACAAATCGATAAACCTTACCTTTTTACTACCCCTATAAGCCAGATTATTTATTATTACTATTATTATTTAACACCACATTTCATCTTATGATACCTTGGTGGTATATAAAAGATAATTAAAACATGCACATACATCAATAAGATTAGATTCTCAATCCGTTCCTCTGAAGATTGTTGGCAATAAAATAATACCTTTGTTTTTTCACTGACTGGGGGAAAAAAGAGAAATTCCAAGATTTATCTTATGGATTCTTGTAGAAAAGAAACTATGGCTTTGTAATTGCAAACTGACTTCAGCCGATATCTGGTTTGGTACAGAAGAATTTAAGAATCCCAAAGAAAAACTTCAGACACAGATTATTAGCTGGAAGGTACAAGCAGATATGATTTTACTTTTGAAATTGCATCTTGCCCACTGGTTTAAACATTATTTCTTAAAGATACCATACATAAGTACAATATGTTGGGGGAAGAAGGATGCTTAGATATGATATGGATAATTTTCTTAGAGATGAGTTCCTGGTGGTAAATGCAAAAGTTAGGAGTCACAAAGAATGTCAGTACTCTACTCTTGAAATTGACCGTGGAATTGAGAACTAGTTTTGTTGGACTTTGGTACAAATCACACTTTGGCATAGATATTATTGTGGTTCCTCCACAATCATGTAAATGGAAAAGCATCTTAACAGTGGGTGAAAAGGGTTTCTCAGAGTGATTGGTTATGTAGAACAAAATGTAGCCTGTAGTTATTGGAAGTTTTTTTTCAGATTGTTACTCTTGCTCATTTACCCCAACTATGAGTGAAAAAGGTTTTTATGCTGTTTTGTATATAATTATATGATATTGTACAAAGCCAAAAAGCAAGGACAATGGATATATGCTACTCTCTCTATACTTTCTATGGTCACAGGCTTCCAAAACCAGAATAGAATAGAATAGGATAGAATAGAATAGAATAGAATAGAATAGAATAGAGCAGAGCAGAGCAGAGCAGAGCAGAGCAGAGCAGAGCAGAACAGAACAGAACAGAACAGAACAGAATTCTTTATTGGCCCAGTGCGTTTGGACACAATTTGTCTCTGGTCCACAAACACCCAGTGTTCAGAGAACATAGAATAAGTTGGAAGGGACCTTGGAGGTCTTCTAGTCCAACCCCTTGATCTATACTATTTCAGATAAATGGTTGTCCAGGCTCTTACAAACAACAAGGTAATAAAATCAGTGTACTGTACATACAAGTGTACAAACAACTTGAACATACAAACAACAAGGTAATAAGATATCGATAGGAGAAGGCAGTAGAAAAGATAAGAAGGATAAGAGTAATACATCCGTACTATTTTACCATTACTATTGGTAAGTTAAATACGGTTCTGTAATGAATAAACAAGACAGTCTTGGAGGACAGAGGGAAGATCTAGCACCAAGGCAATAATCAGATAAATTAGACTTGAGTCTAGCTAGGGCAAGAAGGTGGTTCTACCAAAAAGCCTCCTCCAGTGGTGGGATTCAAATAATTTAACAACCAGTTCTCTGTCCTATTGATTTCTTCCAACAACCAGTTTATCAAACTGCTCAGAAAGTTAACAACCGGTTCTCCTGAAGTGGTGCGAACTGGCTGAGTCCCACCAATGCCCTCCTCCCAATTGACATGAAGATAAAGGAGGGAGAAAGAGAATCGCATTCAGATGACTGAGGTCAGTCTTAGAAGTAGACCAGACTAAGAAACAGACATGTAGATTTAAAGCTACTTTTATTAGAATAGCTATAGTAACAGAATCTCTTCAAGTCTGGAAATACATATGGTATTACGTTATATGGCAAGCCGTGATCTTTCAAGAAAACAGATCTGACTTCAAAATTTTTGAGAATGGCAACATTTAAGACTTTTGGGTGATTTCCCATCTAAATACAATGGATCTTGCTTGCTTTGGATTTAATACGTTGACTGAACTTTGCTACTGTGGCTTCACAAATCATAATTTATGTCCCAGAATGAAAAGCTGGCTCAACCGATTATAGTTCATGTAGCAGATTATGTTTAAGCAAACCATGACTTACTGCAATGAGATTCAGCATGGATGGGATGATGGAAAAAAGTGTTCAATTTTGTTATTGCATCTCTGATCAACAACTCCAAAAGTAAGGAAGTCCAAGAAGTCATAAGGAGTCCTACAGTTTTAGTGCAGCAGCTTGCAAGGGCAATTATTTCCTTATCTGTAGTGTTTTCTTCCTCTTATCCTACCCCATATCCCTGTTACTCATAAATATCTCTAAAAGTAAATGAGGAAAATTTGTATGCAATTTTCTTCCTTCCTTCCCTCTCTCCCTCTTCCTTCCTTCCCTCTCTCCCTCTTCATTCCTCCCTCCCTCCCTATTTTCTCTGTTCCTCTTTTATACCATTTCTCAATCTCCATCCTTCCTCCTTCCTTCCTTCCTTCCTTCCTTCCTTCCTTCCTTCCTTCCTTCCTTCCTTCCCTTTCCCACCCACACCTCTTCATTTTACAAGCCTATACATTTCCTTTCTCTTCCCCCACTTCTTGTTAATTTTTACCCAGCCAGGATTCACTTAGCATTTGCTTTGGGGGATAATTGACAGGCAAGATGACACCTATAGGAAAGAAAGCCATAAATCAGAAATAATTTCCAAAATTGGTTGAAGGGCTGAAGTGTTGAATAGGCAAATACAGGTAAAAATCTCTTTATTAGGCTTGACAGGAACAGCAAATGTCAGCAGAGGATTTTTCTCTTGTGCTGGAGATTAATTTTGTGGGTCCTTCTCCTCAGCTGCTTTTGTGCTGGGTATATGACTCTTCTCTAACAGAAAGGTAGGTTGCTCATTTGTCCTTACCTGATGAGCAATTACAGATGAGCAGAAAGGGAAAACCATAGTTATTATATAGTTTGCCTGCTGGGCTAAAATTCACTTGATATTGTAACTTGATATTCACTTGATATTCACTTGATATTGTAACAGAAAATACGACTTCAGCAACAGAGTGGTCAATTCCTGGAACATCCTACCTGACTCTGTTGTTACAGCCTCAAACCTCACAGCTTCAGTCTCAAACTACCTACCGTGGACCTCACCCCATTCCTAAGAGGTCCTTAAAGGGGGCGTGCATAAGCGCACCAGTGTGCCTACCGTCGCTGTCTTACTGTCCCCATTTATCTGTATTTACTTCCTTTGTCCTTGTTTATATTCATACTTATACTTGTTATCTTGTACACATTTGACAAACAAATAAATACAAATAATCAATAAATAAAACTTCCTACAATATTGAGAAAAAGACATTGGAAGAATACCTGTGGAAACCATTAAGATCAATTTTATCCAAGAAGAAACCTCCCAGTTCCTTATCACTGCAAAACTGTAATACCAAGAGAAATGGTTGGTCATGCCAAAACAAAGACTCTCTTGCAATTCAATCCAGTGACAGCAAAGATAAAAAAACATGAGAAGGAGTGAATGCATTCAGGTCCACCAGCTCACATTTCTGTTTCCTCCTCAGTTTTTCCAAGGTCGATTATAAGAAAGAAAGAAAAAAAACCCTTCCTGTTAACACATTGCTAAGCTTCTCTGCAGATTTTTAATTTCAGACTGGAACTGGGTCTCAGTGGCCCTTTGCAAAACTTATCACACTGATGAGGCAGAGAAAGGTGATGGAGGAATGGTCTCAGTTTCTCCAACCGGTTTTCAAGGGCAGGACTGGCTCTTAATCGTGTGGATAGCATGGAGAAGGAGGAAAAAGAAGAAATCACAACAAAGGGGGCCTCCATGTCTGATCCCTTCCTTTTGGAAAAGCAGGAAGGCAGAATGGTCTAAAAATAATGGTCGGATTTAAAAGGATCCTTCTTGATGCTACAAGAATCTAAACAAATCAAGAGAGAACAGAAAGCTCCATCTGATCTGTACCTCAATATAGAAATCGTACAGCCCACATATATAAATGTTGAGACTCTGGAAAGAGTGTGGAGAAGAGCAACAGAGATGATTAGTGGCCCAAAGGTAAAACATATGAAGAACGGTTGCAGGAATTGGGTGTCTAATCTAGTGAAAAGAAGGACTTAAGGTGACATGATAGCAATCTTCCAATATTTGAGGGGCTGCCCCAAAGAAGAGGGGGTCAACCTATTTTCAAAAGCAACTGAAGGCAGAACAAGAAGCAATGGATGGAAACTAATCAAGGAGAGAAGCAACCTAGAACTAAGAAGAAATGTGTTGACCATGAGAACAATTAATTAGTGGAATGACTTTCCAGAAGTTGTTGGTACTCCATCACTGGAGGCTTTTAAGAAGAGATTGGACTGGAATAGTGTACGGTCTTTGGCTTGTGCATGGGGCTGGAATAGAAGATCTCCAAAGTCCCTTCCAACTCTGTATTTCTGTTCAGTTCTATTTTTAAAAATATCTGATTAAAGCTCATACAATATACATTGAGCGCACACACTTAGGATTGCACTGGAAGGAGCCCTTTGGATTCCTTAGTATGTAAGGCTATTCCCGCCTCTTGACATCCACTCTTATACTTGGAGAAAAAGGCTGAAGAGGCTCAGTGCTTCCTCCCAAACCACTCCAGGATAAGATGATAAGAAGATTACAACTAAAGCCTCTGTTTAGCAGTACCACCATCTCCCGTCAGACGCAGCAAGTTAAATTACTGTCCTGCCTGCCAATGAATTGATCATCCACTCAGCCGCTCTAACCTAGGGGTGAAAGATCCTTGACAGGGATAAGTCAACTAATCTCAGGAAAGTTTATTTTACTTGGGCAGAGTTGAACAAGTGTACTTGGAGGATCTTCTGTCAAGACACAGGGGCCAAGCATGTCAATTCTCAGTTGTGTGTGTGTGTGTGTGTGTGTGTGTGTATTTGTGAATGGCCTGAAGAAATTGACTCCCCCCAAAAAAGCCTCTTCCATTGTAATGCTAGAACTCAAAGTAGTCCAGTGCAATTGATTGGTAATACATTCAGGGCCACCATGAGGCAAAGCAAAGCAAAGCAAAATGAAGCCCAGGCTAGTAACCTTTCTTGTGCCCCAAAGGTGCTTTTTTAACAGGTAGCTGGACTTTCTGGTTTTTCTTTGAAGACATTTCGCTTCTCATCCAAGAAGTTTCTTCAGCTCTGGCTGGATAGTGGGGAATGGAAAGATTTATATTCTTTGCAGACAGTTGATCATTGAAAGAGGCCATCTATATTCAAATTGAACAGCCCTCTCGCAACAGAGGGAGAAGGATATGACACCATCTATCTCCAGTCTTCAACATAGTCCTTTCAGCATTTCCAAGAAGGCTCCACACCTATTTGCCCTACTCAGGTAACCCTGAGGACACAGATCAACCTCCAGGTGGCCTCAATGGCTCTCTAAAAGAGAGCAGGACAAGAATCAATGGGTGGAAAACCTGTCAGAGGGAGATTCAATTTGGAAATAACAGGAATTTCCCGATAGTAAGGAATGATTCAATGGATCAGCTTGCCTTCTGGAGTTGAGGGTATTCCATTGCTGGAGGTTTTCAAGAAAAGATTGGACAAATATTTGGCCAGGATGGTACAAGCACATATTGGGCAGTGGGATTGACCTCCAAGAAGATCTCAAAGTTTCTTCCAGCCCTATAAATCTATCAAACCCTTTATCTCCTGCTAATGGGCTATTTTTGAATTGGCCTTCTGGGGAGAAGATCAGTGGCTCTAAATAATGCAGGACTCCAAATACTTACAGCATCTCACAGTTCATAGTAACCCATACTAACATTGGTTAAAGTCCCATAGGTATCATAAGTGGATCCACCCATGAGAATATCCTCTCTAAAAGGATGCAAATGGCCAGCTGTCTGCAAGGAGTATAAATCCTCCCAACCCCCACCATCCAGTCAGAGCTGAAGGAGCTTCTTGGGTGAGAAATTAAACATCTTAAAAGCAAAACAGAAAGTCAAGTTGCTTCTTGAAAAAGTATATTTTAGACCACCAGGGCCTGGATGACTGAGAATCTCCATAGACAATTTTTCATGCCCCATTCTAAAAATAATGCTATTGAATGTTGATATCAGGCTACCAAGAGCATGCCATGATTTCCCCTTTTCACTTTGGTGTAAAAAAAAGGATATTGGCTTAAAACACTTAATACATCTATTTCAATCTAATCCACAAAAATCTCAGCAAGGCCATCCTGCCTCAGGGGTGATGCAACCATTTCCTCATAGCAGTGTCTATGCTTCTTGGTTGCATGAAAATATACTTTTTCAAGATGTGACCTTGCTCAAAAGTACAGAGACATCTAGGCCATTTGGAGGACTACCACTTTTCATACTTCAATAATTTAATAAGGAGAAGTTTTCTGACAGTTAAGAACAATTAAACAATGGAACTGCTTGCCTCCTAGAATTGTGGATCATTGGAGGTTTTCAAAATAGACTGGACAACCATTTGATCAGCATGGTATAAGGTTTATTGCTTTCATCAGGGGTTGGAGTAGAAGACCTCCAAGGTCCCTTTCAACCCCTTGATCTATGTTCTATGTTCTCTACATTCTTTCACCTTTCAGGGGCATTTGTTGAGATGGGTGGCCATGAAGCTTGAATGGATGGATGGGATGGATGGATGGATGGATGGATGGATGAGCGCAAGAGTTTTTCTACTTTGATGAACTTCAGAATTAGTTCTTCTTTCTGGTCATCAAAGACTGTATTCTGTATCCATGACAATGACTTTGATGTTCATTCCCCATGAAGATCAGGTTATCTAGATGGCTGAATGGGTCATGTTTATGGTTACTGTACAGGATCTGACTTGGAAGTCAAGGTTGGTAGAATTAGGCATTCACCTCAGTAGCTTTTGTATTCATGGGTGCTGCCATATTCAGATAGCTATGTGAAATCCAATTTTGATATAACAAATCTGTTTTTCCGTAATCAGTTTTTATCATTGTCTACAAATATAGCATTGTTATAATGAACCTGAAGTCAGTAATGCAGTGGGTTTCATCCCACTGTCGCCCATACCTGCAATCAAAATTTTCCTCATCTTCTCATTACAGCATCCAGAAAGGCAATGAACAAGAAAGATGAAGCCCCACACTCTTGCCTAACATCACTTTCACTTGAAAATTCCTTTGATATTCATTTCAGTTCTGCTGCTAGATTTGCTATAATGTTTTTGCAGTAGCCATAAAGTTTTTGTTAGCATGTGTCCAACTTTCAGTCTTTCCTTCAACTTTCCAACTGGCCACAATATGCCTTTGAAGGTTGCTCAAAAGTCAATTAATACAAAGACCACTCATTTGTCACATCACATTATTTCTTCTGTGACTTCTCTGATGGTCAAAACACGATAGCAGCATCTTCAGTTTGGATGGAAACTGGCCTGCTGTTCTGTAGTTCCTTGTTCCTGCTGACTCTGGAAAGATTGTTGGATGATTTTTTTGTTGGTAGAATTAGGCATTCGCCTCAGTAGCTTTTGTATTCATGGGTGCTGCCATATTCCAAGTAGCTATGTGGATGTCCAATTTTGATATAACAAATCTGTTTTTTCCATAATCAGTTTTTTGGCTAATCACAAACTTTTCATCACCTGGCCCCAGTGATGTGCCAACATTGGCACATTGATTGCCTAGAGTGTGGTAGCATTTTCTATTTTTGTTCATAGTTTATTGAGAGGGGGGGTATCAACCCTTCTCTTTT
Source organism: Naja naja (assembly GCA_009733165.1). NCBI lineage: Eukaryota > Metazoa > Chordata > Lepidosauria > Squamata > Elapidae > Naja > Naja naja. The sequence goes on from CM019163.1 coordinate 17,439,210, forward strand.
ATCTGGATTTGGGACCAATGGAAGTTTCCTGCAGGTGGGATTGGGCTACATATCAATTGGGCAAATAAATATTCAGAAGAGAATGTCTCATATTTCACACAATGTGGAATACTTTCCAGAATATATAGGTATTTTCTGCTAGTTTTTCCTTGTGTCTTCTTTCTTTTATTGCTTCAACTGTACTAGGTTTGTTACAGTTTATCTACCTGTTCCTTCCAAATAGCTTAAGAGTTTATTCCATTCCATATCATTTCATATTTGAAATGAGCCTGTGAAAGAGGCAAGACTGAACAAGTAACACTTAGTCACAAACATGCAAGAAGTTAGGAGTTTGGGCAGATAAAAAATCTGGATGCAATTTTCTAAAATACTAAACATACACCCAAGTTTTCTACTGAAATCCTTCCTTCCTTCCTTCCTTCCTTCCTTCCTTCCTTCCTTCCTTCCTTCCTTCCTTCCTTCCTTCTTTTCCAAGCAAATGCTATCCAGATTTGGTGGGCCACTGTCATGTTCTCTCAGTTAACATTTAAAGCCACCAGTATTAACAGATTCCATAATTCAAACTGGACTGCTTATTTTAATCCTCTCTTCTTCCCAGTCTTTGTAATTCTATGGTATTGTAACATTTTGCCTCTACTTAATTAATACCTGAGGTAGCTTAGGTAAATACAATGGCAAAAGATCAGATGGAGATATAATTATATCATTTAAAAAGTTCTTCAGCTCTATTTCTTCTTTCCCCTTTTTGCATGTTTTAAAGGTGTTTCAAGATGTCAACACATATTTTCCTATTTTCCAGTCCCAAATTAGCACATGGCACCACTTCCATGATTTGCCAGTTAAATTGATGGCATGATCTTGAAGAACTTCAGAATTTCTATTAAAAGGATCAGGAACTACAATGCTGCCGGTGAATTAAAGTCTTGTCTACCTTTGGTCTACTTGGGTTGGTTGGTTGGTTGGTTGGTTACTTGGTTGGTTGTGCAACCAACTAACCAACCAACCAAGCAGCAACTCGGTTACCACATTGATAAAAAAAGTATCCTTCAAATTGTGTATGACTTCTGGAGACCTCCAGAGATATATTCAAGTGTTTTTTTGGTGTAAGATAGAAGTGGCTTTCTGTTTTCCTTTTTTCAAGACTCCCTTTACCTAGTTCCAGTTTATTAGCACAGGATATTCAGGATATGCACATTAAAAAAAGCTTACTCAGACTTTTCCAGAAACAGATTACTCTAGTGGAAGATCAACAAGGAGTTGCAAATGAAGAACTGATGAAGTGTGGAGAAGAGAACAATTCAGCAGCCTGGTAGAAGTAGTTGTGATAATAAGAGACTGTATATATAATTGTGTTAATTAGAGACACTGGTTTATTTAACTTTATCATTAGAACATTGCACTATTATTCAGGTGTTTTAATGCAGGATCTGCTTAACAGCTATTCATGCTTTGAGTTAGGATGAATCAGAAATTCTGAGAATCAGAATAGAGCTGGAAGGGACCTGGGAGGTCTTGTAGTCCAGCCCCCTGTTTCTAGTCAGCCCCTGCC
>CM019163.1:17441758-17537592 GCA_009733165.1 Naja naja
CACACATCTCAACAGCCTACACCCCAAAATACAATTTACCATGGAAACAGAAACCAACAACCAACTTCCTGCCTGGACGTCCTAATTTACAAAAACCAATGGCTCCCTAGACACACCATCTACCAGAAAAAGACACACACTAACCTCTACTTAAATGCCAATCCCATCACCACCTGCACAGATCAACTCCGTGGCCAAGCCCTCTGTCTCCAGAACCAAACGCCTAGCTGACAAAGACCACTTGAGAACAGAATTACACACCCTCACTAACGTATTAATGTCCAATGGATTCCAAAGAAGCACAATCACCAACCTAATCCTAAGGGAGACTCCCCAAAAACCAAGACACAGAACAGGACAATGGCATCGCCCTCCTCCCTTACATCAAAGGCACCACATCAGCAAAATTCTCCACAAACACAATATCAGGACAGCCTTTGGCACTGACCAAAAATAGCCAACATCTTAAGAAACCCCAAAGACAAGATACAGCTAGAAAACCAAGGAGTTTATGAAATACCATGCAAAAATTGCCCAGCCACATACATTGGACAAACCAACAGGAGAATAAATGCATGCATTTCGCAGAACACAGAACGCAGTCAGAAAAGAAGAAAAAACTTCCTTCCTCCCTTTTCCAGCACCTTAAAGCCACAGGACATGAAATTGATTTTGAGGGATCCAAACTTATCTCCAACACTGAACACTTCATCAAGAGAATAATTAGGGAAGCCATCGAATAGAAGAAACACCCCCATAACATGAGTAAACGGGATGATACTCCCTGCCTACCAGACATCTGGAAACTAGCCCTAATCAACAAACGAGTCCCAGCCACGAAAACCAACACCGGACCCAAAATAACACATGATGCCACCACCAATCTCCTTCACCAGACTCAAACCCAAGCCCACGCCACAGATGAAAGGCAACCACCATCCAGAAACCAGACCATGGCTGCAACACCAGCTGCTACACCCCCTCTGAACCCCCAAACTAAGCAAACTGACACACGCTATAAACACATAGCCAGACCTCAAACTCGGAGCCAAACCAAGGCCCAGAATGCCACATCACAGCCTTCCACCCAGGATACTACATCACAGAACTCAGGAGATTACAACACAAAACATCAGGAGGTTGCAACACAGACAACGACCCAGGAGATTACAGCACCACACCCAGGACGTCACAACAATAGAACTCAGAAGGTCATCACACAGCCCATTACCCAGGTCGTTACAACACAAAAGGCTGAGAGACACACAGCCAGCACCTCAGCCACACAGGGTCTCAGGAAAAAGCCATCCAATCTGCATACATCAACTCCACAAACCAATCAAGAAGTAACAACACAGCCAACTCTGGAGTTTAAAAGGGAAAAACAGCCACTATCACACACTTCTCCCAGAGAACGAGCTGAAGACACCAGCCTGAAGATGACGGATGAGATTTCATCGAAACGTTGCCAAGGTATTCTCAATCTTACACGGGACAAGACCGAATACACCAAGACCTACATACCTTTACCTGAAAATCTAGAAAACAAATATATATATATATATATATATATATATATATATATATATATTTATGTTTCCCGGTATTTTCCCACGTAATAGTTGTGCTTTTATAGCAATGTTTTGGCAGAATCCCATCTGCCATCTTCAGGCTTGTGTATTGGGTTCTTTATTAATCGTGCGTTGGCAGCCTTTGACAGTATATATATATATTCATGACCTCTAAGCTCTGATCTCATATATATTAAAATCCATCAAGTTCTAGTTTATGATTTAAGAAAAAAATGCACCAAGTTCTTCCTACGAATGTCTTCTATTGCTCTTTCCTAGCAAAGCCCATTTGCAGAAGTCCTCTAGATTTTTAGCAGTCCTTTAGATCTTCATCCTCCACTATGCTAAATCTGCCTAATTCCAAATGCAGTATGGATGAATGTGTAAGGAAAGCTTATGGAAGTGTGTTAAGAACATGAACATTTATGCACATTTGTATATATACAGTGGTGTGTGGTTGACTGAGAACCAGACTGATTTGCAATAACTATTAGTGTAATGCAACAAGGAGCAAGGATCTGAAACTTGATAGATCAAAGAACAAGGTGATTGTGTTTAACAGAGGAAATGGACTGAATGTTTGACAAATGGTCGGCAACTAGTGCATTAAATAAATGTGGTAGAACTTTCACTAAAGAAGGAGAATGGATGGAGTCATTTTAAGTCAGGGAAATGTTGCAGAAAGAAAGAGGGTGGTCTCTTGGGAGGAATTACTGTTGTGCATAAAAATATGTTTATGCCCATGTTGATAAATGGAGGAGGAGGAGGAGAGGAGGAAGAAGGAGGAGGAGGAGGAGGAGGAGGAGGAGGAGGAGGAGGAGGAGAAGAAGAAGATCAATAATGAACATTTCAATGTTCAGTATGTTTCAATATGTTTCAACTATGGACATGATAGCAATGTTCCAATATTTGAGGGGTGGTTCAAAGAAGAGGGGATCAACCTATTTTCTAAAGCATCACAAGGCAAAGCAAGAAGCAATGGATGGAAACTAATTGAGGAAAGAAGCAACCTGGAACTAAGGAGAAATTTCCTGACAGTGAGAACAATCAATCAGTGAATGGCTTTGCCTTCAGAAGTTGCGGACGCTCCATCACTGGAGGCTTTTAAGAAGAGGCTAGACAGCCATTTGTCTAAACTGGTATAGGGTCTCCTGCTTGAACAAATGGTTGGATTAAAAGACCTCTAAGTTCCCTTCCAACTCTGTGTTCTGAATGTAGATCAAATGCAAAATTGGATTTCTAGTTTGAATTAAGCACACTGAGGTAGTTTGGCCATAAAGGGAGAATTCCTCAGCACCAAACTGCAAAACGAATATGTGAAGCAGGAATGAATGGTTGGATGGACTTGAAAAGTTTGAAGAATTTAGAAAGTGGAGATGTTAAAAAAAAAGTTAAGAACCAGTGTAAGGATGAGACACAATACCGAATGGTATTTCTGTAAATTAGATTTGATTGATGAGGTGCCATCAGGTTGGTAGTCATTTCTTAGTGCCCTCATACGTAGGTTGTCTCTAGGAAACCAGATTTAGATATATTTCTTTTTCATACTTCATACCCTTAATTTATTTGGATTACCACCTCAAAAGAGAATAATATGATGAATTTGTATGTATGTACATCTAACTATCCATCTTAATTCATAATAGCAAGCTCTGATTTTTCTTTTTCTTTTCTTTTGGATTCTGGCTGTAGCACAGGAGAATTTTAGATTTCCCAAGATGTAGATAACAGAATAACAGAGTTGGAAGGGACTTTGGAGGTCTTCTAGTCCAACCCCCTGCCCAAGCAGGAAACCCTATACAGTTTGAGACAAGTGTTGTCCAGTCTCTTCTTTAAGAGCCTCCACAATTTCTAAAGGCAAGCTATTCCAATGGTTGATCATTCTCACTGTCAGAAAATTGCTCCTTAGTTCTAGGTTACTTCTTACAAATGTACAGGTAGTTCTTGACTTATAATAATTCATTTAGTGACTATTGAAAGTTACTGAAAAAAACAACTGCTTTTCACACAATCATTGTGGCATCCCCACGGTCATGTAATAAAATTTTGGACTCTTGGCAACTGACACATATTTATGATAATTGCACCATCCCGAGGTCATGCAATCTCCTTTTGCGACCTTCTGAGAAATAAAATCTCAATGGGGAAAGGACATAAATGGGGCAAAACTCCCTTAGCAAATGTGCTCACTTAGCAACCAAAATGTTTGGCTCAATTGGGATCGTAAATTGAGAACTACCTGTACAGTGGTGGGATTCAAAAATTTTTACTACTGGTTCTGTGGCTTGGTAGGTGTTGTGTAGCTTGGTGGGTGTGGCATGGCTTGGTGGGCGTGGCTTGGTGCGTGTGGCAGGGAAATCCATTCCCTCTCCATCCCACGACCCTGCTTTCCAGCTCCGTTCTCCTGTACAGGGCAACCAAAGAAGACCCAGCCAATCAGCTGGGACTTGGGAGGCAGAGAATAGATGGGGCGGAGCCAGTCAGAGGTGGGATTGGCTGATTCTCCAAACTACTCAGAATTTCTGCTACCGGTTCTCCAGAACTGGTCAGAACTGGCTGAATACCACCTCTGCACCTGTATAACATTTATTTTAAAAAATCTCTGTTTTTCTATCAAGAGACAAAGCAGCCTGAAATTAGCCAAGTGATCAACACACGAGAAAGAATCCTCATTTAATAAGTGCTAACTTTTATTTTACTAATAGGTTTGGAAACTAGCAACACCATGTCTGAGATATGATTTGATTAAATTGACTCAGGCAGCTTGGGGAACTTTAATACGATTAAGTGCCCGGATGCTCATTTTTCTGGGGCTGATGGATAAGATTCCTACATTTGTATTCCCTTTAGAGACCACGGTTTGCAAGGATGTAAACCAATATAAGAAACCAAATCACCCCCAGCCCCCTTTCAGGACCCTCTGCGTTGCTCTTTTAAGCACAAGGTGAATTATTCTAAATGTAATACTTTTACTGCTACCAACAATGTCATAAGAAGAATCCTACTAGGTCGTTTCTCATTTCTGCAGAAAGCTGTGGAATGTTTCTACAGAATGTAGGGAAGAGTTGGCAACATCTGTGCTATGTGTGTGTGTTTGTGGGTGTCAGGGTATGTTTGTGTGTGTTGACGAAAGGACAGATGGAACCTTGTCTTCTTTGGATATGCACCAACATCGCACATCAATTTGGCAGGGCTTTCATGGAGATACTCCATCCAACATATTACAAATTTGGACATTTTACTATCTATCTGTCTGTCTGTCTGTCTGTCTGTCTGTCTGTCTGTCTGCCTGCCTGCCTGCCTGCCTGCCTGCCTGCCTGCCTGCCTACCTATCTATCATCATCATCTATCTATCTATCTATCTATCTATCTATCTATCTATCTATCTATCTATCTATCTATCTATCTATCTATCTATTGTCTGTCTATATCTATCTATCATCTATCTATCTATCTATCTATCTATCTATTGTCTTTCTATCTATCTATCTATCTATTGTCTGTCTATCTGTCTGTCTGTCTGTCTGTCTGCCTACCTATCTATCTCCATCATCTATCTATCTATCTATCTATCTATCTATCTATCTATCTATCTATTTCTGGTCTGTCTATCTATCTATCTATCTATCTATCTATCTATCTATCTATTGTCTGTCTATCTATCTATCTATCTATTGTCTATCTATCTATCTATCTATCTTCGATCTATCTTTCCTATCTATTGTCTGTCTATCTATCTATCTATCTATCTATCTATCTATCTTGTCTGTCTATCATCTAGCTATCTATCTATCTATCTATTGTCTGTCTATCTATCTATCTATCTATCTATCTATCATCTGCTGTCTATCTTTGTCTGTCTATCTATCTCTCTGTATCTATCTATCTGCTGTCCCTGTCGTTTCTATCTATTGCCTGTCTATCTGTCTATCTATCTATCTATCTATTATCTATCTAGTGTCTATTCTATCTATCAATCTATCTATCTATCTATTGTCTGTCTGTCTATCTATCTCTCTATCTATCTATCTATTGTCTATCTATCTATTATCTGTCTATCTATCTATCTATCTATCTATCTATCTATCTATCTATCTATCTATCTATCATCTATCTATCCATGCCTATCTAGCTATCTCTCTTCTATCTATCTATGTCTGTCGTTCTATCTATCTATCTATCTATCTATCTATCTATCTATCTATTGTCTATCTATCTATCTATCTATCTATCTATCTATCTTTTATCTGCTATTATGTATGTATCTAGCTTCTATTGTCTATCTATCTATCTATCTATCTATCTATCTATCTATCTATTGTCTGTCTGTCTATCTATCTATTGTCTATCTATCTATCTATCTATCTATTGTCTGTCTAGTCTATCTATCTACTATCTAGTGTCTGTCTATCTATCTATCTATCTATCTATCTCAATCGATCTATCTATCTATCTATCTATCTACATCTATCCATCCATCCCTTTATCTATCTCCATCCATCATCTAGCTATCCATCATCCATCCCTCATCTATCTATCTCCATCCATCATCTATTATCTACATCTATCTCTCTATCTATCTATCTATCGCTATCTATCCGTCCATTTTCTATCTCCATCCATCATCTATCTATCCATCCATCCATCCATCCATCATCTATCTAACTCCATCCATCATCTATCTATCTATCTATCTATCTATCTATCTATCTATCTATCTATCATCTATCTATCCATCCATTTATCTATCTCCATCCATCATCTATCTATCCATCCATCCATCCATCATCTATCTATCTCCATCCATCATCTATCTATCTATCTATCTATCTATCTATCTACTATCTCTCCATCCATCCTCCATCAATCTTCTATCTATCTATCTCCATCCATCATCTATCTATCTATCCATCCTCTATCTATCTATCTATCTGTCTATCTATCTATCTATCTATCTATCTATCTATCTATCTCCATCCATCTTTCTTAAATTGCAGCATTTCACCTATCACAAACTCAGAAGCTACAAAGGTTGAGCTAAGGCTGGTTAGTGGCTGGCTGAGAAAATGCCAAACAGAAAATAGAAATACACTTTGGCAAGAGATAATGACATCCTACTTCTGAATTATTAGAACATATGTAAAACCAAAGTGTGGTTCTAAATGCATGGACATTGGCTGCCATCTTGCTGTGCTCAATACACTAGCATTACCATCATTATGCACAAACTCTGCTCCTAGCTCAGTTCCCAGGAGCACTATAGCAGGCAGAATACACATATGCATACACATACAAAAAACCATGCATGGACATGTAGACCCATGGAGAAACATAAATCCATTTATAGACAGCTCAGAAATATCCAAGATAAATAAATACATCATATATAAATACTGAGCAATTTCTAGAGGTCATTGCCTCAAGACTCAGTAAGACTCAGTAAGACCATGTCTTTTCCCCATTCCACTCATACAGACCTTTGGCTTATGTTACAGTTTAAATACCAGCCTCTCTAAGGAACCTGATCCAGAAATTAAGTTCATTTGCCAGAACTTTCTTGACCCCACTAAACACCCATCGTAAAGCCTGGAGACTTGCTTGCTTGCATGCAATGTTCTGCTCATTCCTGGGGGTCTGAAGAGCGTCTTGTAAGTCTGGAGACATTGAGTTGGCAGGGAGATCTGTCTCCTTGAGTAAACTTCAGAGGCTCACCATTATCACACTATGGCATAAATGCCATGACAGCATTTTGAAATGGGCTCAAGTTTCTGGACTTGCTAATTCTCTTACTCAGAAAAAGCAACTAAAGATAGTGTATGAAATGCTGGCAAGACCTCTCTGTTGGTTTGACTCTAGCCAAAAGGCTTGCTATTTAACCCCCTTGCCCTCTGAAGCATTTAAACATTCCCGGATCTTAATGCAACAAGGAGTCCAGTTGAAAGAAAGGAGCCTCAGCTGAAATCAAAGTAGTGCAAGTCTGATCTTTCCTTATTATCCACACTGGGGACTTTAAAAATGTGTCCTGAAAAGACACATGTGCTTTCCTGTCTCAAGAAATTCTCTTTCTCTTACACCCTTCAGTTTGTTGTTATTAGCAAGGGAGAGGGAATGAAAAGGCATGTCCTGACATCAATTGGCACAAATTATGCAATTGATTCTGAGTTTTCTGCAAAAACTTCATAAAGTGTTGGGATCTGCAGCTTCCTGGATTTTCATAAGTTGTCCTTTTGGCAGAGGAATTCTGGGAACTGCAATCCCAACAGAGCCAGAGGATAGCAATAGCAATAGCACTTAGACTTATGTACTGCTTTACAGTGCTTTACAGTCCTCTCTAAGCAGTTTACAGAGTCAGCCTATTGCGCCCCATCCAACAATTTTGGGTCCTCATTTTACTGACCTCGGAAAGATAGAAGGGTGAGTCAACCTTGAGCCTGTGAGGATTGAACTCATGGCAATGGGCAGAGTAAGCCTGCAATATTGCATTCAAACCACTGAGAGGAAGGGAAGGGAAGGGAAGGGAAGGAAGGAAGGGAGGAAGGAAGGAAGGAAGGAAGGAAGGAAGGAAGGAAGGAAGCGAAGGGAAGTAGGCTTATATACTGCTTACAGTGCTTTACAGCTCTAAGTGGTTTACAGAGTTAGTCTGGCTCAACAATCTGGGTCCTTGTTTTACCCACCTTGGAAGGATTGAAGGCTGAGTCAACTGTCCACCTGATGAGATTTGAATTGCCAAATTGCAGGCAGCTGGTAGTCAGCAGAAGTAGCCTGCAATACTGCACTCTAACCACAACCGAGGCTCATAGTTTCTAATCCAATATATTGTATAAAGACATAATATGGGCAGTTTAATAACTTGGTAAAGCATGTTGTATAAACACAGCTAATGAGAATGGGAAAGTACCATCAGAACAAAATTGGGAATGGGGAGGAACAGACAGAAAATAGGATGGGAAATCTAATTAGTGGAAAAGTTATGTTTTGGATCAAAGAGCAGAATTCTCAAATTCAGCTCATTGCTTCAACTGTGAGTAGGCCAGTCTCTGGAAATGATTTCATCTCTACCTTAAATCTTTTCCCCTTAGTCTTGTACAAAATTGTATTTGTTGACCTTTGATATTTTTAATATTATTACATTGTTTCTTCCCAGAAGAAAAAAAAGGAAACAAATCGATAAACCTTACCTTTTTACTACCCCTATAAGCCAGATTATTTATTATTACTATTATTATTTAACACCACATTTCATCTTATGATACCTTAGTGGTATATAAAAGATAATTAAAACATGCACATACATCAATAAGATTAGATTCTCAATCCGTTCCTCTGAAGATTGTTGGCAATAAAATAATACCTTTGTTTTTTCACTGACTGGGGATAAAAAGAGAAATTCCAAGATTTATCTTATGGATTCTTGTAGAAAAGAAACTATGGCTTTGTAATTGCAAACTGACTTCAGCCGATATCTGGTTTGGTACAGAAGAATTTAAGAATCCCAAAGAAAAACTTCAGACACAGATTATTAGCTGGAAGGTACAAGCAGATATGATTTTACTTTTTGGAAATTGCATCTTGCCCACTGGTTTAAACATTATTTCTTAAAGATACCATACATAAGTACAATATGTTGGGGGAAGAAGGATGCTTAGATATGATATGGATAATTTTCTTAGAGATGAGTTCCTGGTGGTAAATGCAAAAGTTAGGAGTCACAAAGAATGTCAGTACTCTACTCTTGAAATTGACCGTGGAATTGAGAACTAGTTTTGTTGGACTTTGGTACAAATCACACTTTGGCATAGATATTATTGTGGTTCCTCCACAATCATGTAAATGGAAAAGCATCTTAACAGTGGGTGAAAAGGGTTTCTCAGAGTGATTGGTTATGTAGAACAAAATGTAGCCTGTAGTTATTGGAAGTTTTTTTTCAGATTGTTACTCTTGCTCATTTACCCCAACTATGAGTGAAAAAGGTTTTTATGCTGTTTTGTATATAATTATATGATATTGTACAAAGCCAAAAAGCAAGGACAATGGATATATGCTACTCTCTATATACTTTCTGTGGTCATAGGCTTCCAAAACCAGAATAGAATAGAATAGAATAGAATAGAGCAGAGCAGAGCAGAGCAGAGCAGAGCAGAGCAGAGCAGAGCAGAGCAGAGCAGAGCAGAACAGAACAGAACAGAACAGAATTCTTTATTGGCCCAGTGCGTTTGGACACAATTTGTCTCTGGTCCACAAACACCCAGTGTTCAGAGAACATAGAATAAGTTGGAAGGGACCTTGGAGGTCTTCTAGTCCAACCCCTTGATCTATACTATTTCAGATAAATGGTTGTCCAGGCTCTTACAAACAACAAGGTAATAAAATCAGTGTACTGTACATACAAGTGTACAAACAACTTGAACATACAAACAACAAGGTAATAAGATATCGATAGGAGAAGGCAGTAGAAAAGATAAGAAGGATAAGAGTAATACATCCGTACTATTTTACCATTACTATTGGTAAGTTAAATACGGTTCTGTAATGAATAAACAAGACAGTCTTGGAGGACAGAGGGAAGATCTAGCACCAAGGCAATAATCAGATAAATTAGACTTGAGTCTAGCTAGGGCAAGAAGGTGGTTCTACCAAAAAGCCTCCTCCAGTGGTGGGATTCAAATAATTTAACAACCAGTTCTCTGTCCTATTGATTTCTTCCAACAACCAGTTTATCAAACTGCTCAGAAAGTTAACAACCGGTTCTCCTGAAGTGGTGCGAACTGGCTGAGTCCCACCAATGCCCTCCTCCCAATTGACATGAAGATAAAGGAGGGAGAAAGAGAATCGCATTCAGATGACTGAGGTCAGTCTTAGAAGTAGACCAGACTAAGAAACAGACATGTAGATTTAAAGCTACTTTTATTAGAATAGCTATAGTAACAGAATCTCTTCAAGTCTGGAAATACATATGGTATTACGTTATATGGAAAGCCGTGATCTTTCAAGAAAACAGATCTGACTTCAAAATTTTGAGAATGGCAACATTTAAGACTTTTGGATGATTTCCCATCTAAATACAATGGATCTTGCTTGCTTTGGATTTAATACGTTGACTGAACTTTGCTACTGTGGCTTCACAAATCATAATTTATGTCCCAGAATGAAAAGCTGGCTCAACCGATTATAGTTCATGTAGCAGATTATGTTTAAGCAAACCATGGCTTACTGCAATGAGATTCAGCATGGATGGGATGATGGAAAAAAGTGTTCAATTTTGTTATTGCATCTCTGATCAACAACTCCAAAAATAGGGAAGTCCAAGAAGTCATAAGGAGTCCTACAGTTTTAGTGCAGCAGCTTGCAAGGGCAATTATTTCCTTATCTGTCGTGTTTTCTTCCTCTTATCCTACCCCATATCCCTGTTACTCATAAATATCTCTAAAAGTAAATGAGGAAAATTTGTATGCAACTTCCTTCCTTCCTCTCTTCTCCCTCTCCTCTCCATTCTTCCTCCCTATTTTCTCTATTCCTCTTTTATACCATTTCTCAATCTCCATCCTTCCTCCTTCCTTCCTTCCTTCCTTCCTTCCTTCCTTCCTTCCTTCCTTCCTTCCTTCCTTCCCTTTCCCACCCACACCTCTTCATTTTACAAGCCTATACATTTCCTTTCTCTTCCCCCACTTCTTGTTAATTTTTACCCAGCCAGGATTCACTTAGCATTTGCTTTGGGGGATAATTGACAGGCAAGATGACACCTATAGGAAAGAAAGCCATAAATCAGAAATAATTTCCAAAATTGGTTGAAGGGCTGAAGTGTTGAATAGGCAAATACAGGTAAAAATCTCTTTATTAGGCTTGACAGGAACAGCAAATGTCAGCAGAGGATTTTTCTCTTGTGCTGGAGATTAATTTTGTGGGTCCTTCTCCTCAGCTGCTTTTGTGCTGGGTATATGACTCTTCTCTAACAGAAAGGTAGGTTGCTCATTTGTCCTTACCTGATGAGCAATTACAGATGAGCAGAAAGGGAAAACCATAGTTATTATATAGTTTGCCTGCTGGGCTAAAATTCACTTGATATTGTAACTTGATATTCACTTGATATTCACTTGATATTGTAACAGAAAATACGACTTCAGCAACAGAGTGGTCAATTCCTGGAACATCCTACCTGACTCTGTTGTTACAGCCTCAACCCTCACAGCTTTAGCCTCAAACTGCCTACCGTGGACCTCACCCCATTCCTAAGAGGTCCTTAAAGGGGGCGTGCATAAGCACCAGCGTGCCTACCGTCACTGTCTTACTGTCCCCATTTATCTGTATTTACTTTGTTCTTGTTTATGTTCATACTTATACTTGTTATCTTGTACACGTTTGACAAACAAATAAATACAAATAATCAATAAATAAAACTTCCTACAATATTGAGAAAAAGACATTGGAAGAATACCTGTGGAAACCATTAAGATCAATTTTATCCAAGAAGAAACCTCCCAGTTCCTTATCACTGCAAAACTGTAATACCAAGAGAAATGGTTGGTCATGCCAAAACAAAGACTCTCTTGCAATTCAATCCAGTGACAGCAAAGATAAAAAAACATGAGAAGGAGTGAATGCATTCAGGTCCACCAGCTCACATTTCTGTTTCCTCTTCAGTTTTTCCAAGGTCGATTATAAGAAAGAAAGAAAAAAACCCTTCCTGTTAACACATTGCAAAGCTTCTCTGCAGATTTTTAATTTCAGACTGGAACTGGGTCTCAGTGGCCCTTTGCAAAACTTATCACACTGATGAGGCAGAGAAAGGTGATGGAGGAATGGTCTCAGTTTCTCCAACCGGTTTTCAAGGGCAGGACTGGCTCTTAATTGTGTGGATAGCATGGAGAAGGAGGAAAAAGAAGAAATCACAACAAAGGAGGCCTCCATGTCTGATCCCTTCCTTTTGGAAAAGCAGGAAGGCAGAATGGTCTAAAAAATAATGGTCGGATTTAAAAGGATCCTTCTTGATGCTACAAGAATCTAAACAAATCAAGAGAGAACAGAAAGCTCCATCTGATCTGTACCCTCAATATAGAAATCGTACAGCCCACATATATAAATGTTGAGACTCTGGAAAGAGTGTGGAGAAGAGCAACAGAGATGATTAGTGGCCCAAAGGTAAAACATATGAAGAACGGTTGCAGGAATTGGGTGTCTAATCTAGTGAAAAGAAGGACTTAAGGTGACATGATAGCAATCTTCCAATATTTGAGGGGCTGCCCCAAAGAAGAGGGGTCAACCTATTTTCAAAAGCAACTGAAGGCAGAACAAGAAGCAATGGATGGAAACTAATCAAGGAGAGAAGCAACCTAGAACTAAGAAGAAATGTGTTGACCATGAGAACAATTAATTAGTGGAATGACTTTCCAGAAGTTGTTGGTACTCCATCACTGGAGGCTTTTAAGAAGAGATTGGACTGGAATAGTGTACGGTCTTTGGCTTGTGCATGGGGCTGGAATAGAAGATCTCCAAAGTCCCTTCCAACTCTGTATTTCTGTTCAGTTCTATTTTTAAAAATATCTGATTAAAGCTCATACAATATACATTGAGCACACTTAGGATTGCACTGGAAGGAGCCCTTTGGATTCCTTAGTATGTAAGGCTATTCCCGCCTCTTGACATCCACTCTTATACTTGGAGAAAAGGCTGAAGAGGCTCAGTGCTTCCTCCCAAACCACTCCAGGATAAGATGATAAGAAGATTACAACTAAAGCCTCTGTTTAGCAGTACCACCATCTCCCGTCAGACGCAGCAAGTTAAATTACTGTCCTGCCTGCCAATGAATTGATCATCCACTCAGCCGCTCTAACCTAGGGGTGAAAGATCCTTGACAGGGATAAGTCAACTAATCTCAGGAAAGTTTATTTTACTTGGGCAGAGTTGAACAAGTGTACTTGGAGGATCTTCTGTCAAGACACAGGGGCCAAGCATGTCAATTCTCAGTTGTGTGTGTGTGTGTGTGTGTGTGTGTATTTGTGAATGGCCTGAAGAAATTGACTCCCCAAAAAGCCTCTTCCATTGTAATGCTAGAACTCAAAGTAGTCCAGTGCAATTGATTGGTAATACATTCAGGGCCACCATGAGGCAAAGCAAAGCAAAGCAAAATGAAGCCCAGGCTAGTAATCTTTCTTGTGCCCCAAAGGTGCTTTTTTAACAGGTAGCTGGACTTTCTGGTTTTCTTTGAAGACATTTCGCTTCTCATCCAAGAAGTTTCTTCAGCTCTGGCTGGATAGTGGGGAATGGAAAGATTTATATTCTTTGCAGACAGTTGATCATTGAAAGAGGCCATCTATGTTCAAATTGAACAGCCCTCTCTCAACAGAGGGAGAAGGTTATGACACCATCTATCTCCAGTCTTCAACATAGTCCTTTCAGCATTTCCAAGAAGGCTCCACACCTATTTGCCCTACTCAGGTAACCCTGAGGACACAGATCAACCTCCAGGTGGCCTCAATGGCTCTCTAAAAGAGAGCAGGACAAGAATCAATGGGTGGAAAACCTGTCAGAGGGAGATTCAATTTGGAAATAACAGGAATTTCCCGATAGTAAGAATGATTCAATGGATCAGCTTGCCTTCTGGAGTTGAGGGTATTCCATTGCTGGAGGTTTTCAAGAAAAGATTGGACAAATATTTGGCCAGGATGGTACAAGCACATATTGGGCAGTGGGATTGACCTCCAAGAAGATCTCAAAGTTTCTTCCAGCCCTATAAATCTATCAAACCCTTTATCTCCTGCTAATGGGCTATTTTTGAATTGGCCTTCTGGGAGAAGATCAGTGGCTCTAAATAATGCAGGACTCCAAATACTTACAGCATCTCACAGTTCATAGTAACCCATACTGACATTGGTTAAAGTCCCATAGGTATCATAAGTGGATCCACCCATGAGAATATCCTCTCTAAAAGGATGCAAATGGCCAGCTGTCTGCAAGGAGTATAAATCCTTCCAACCCCCACCATCCAGTCAGAGCTGAAGGAGCTTCTTGGGTGAGAAATTAAACATCTTAAAAGCAAAACAGAAAGTCAAGTTGCTTCTTGAAAAAGTATATTTTAGACCACCAGGGCCTGGATGACTGAGAATCTCCATAGACAGTTTTTTCATGCCTCATTCTAAAAAATAATGCTATTGAATGTTGATATCAGGCTACCAAAGAGCATGCCATGATTTCCCACTTTTCACTTTGGTGTAAAAAAAAAGGATATTGGCTTAAAACACTTAATACATCTATTTCAATCTAATCCACAAAAAATCTCAGCAAGGCCATCCTGCCTCAAGGGGTGATGCAACCATTTCCTCATAGCAGTGTCTATGCTTCTTGGTTGCATGAAAATATACTTTTTCAAGATGTGACCTTGCTCAAAAGTACAGAGAGACATCTAGGCCATTTGGAGGACTACCACTTTTCATACTTCAATAATTTAATAAGGAGAAGTTTTCTGACAGTTAAGAACAATTAAACAATGGAACTGCTTGCCTCCTAGAATTGTGGATCATTGGAGGTTTTCAAAAATAGACTGGACAACCATTTGATCAGCATGGTATAAGGTTTATTGCTTTCATCAGGGGGTTGGAGTAGAAGACCTCCAAGGTCCCTTTCAACCCCTTGGTTCTATGTTCTATGTTCTACATTCTTTCACCTTTCAGGGGCATTTGTTGAGATGGGTGGCCATGAAGCTTGAATGGATGGATGGATGGATGGATGGATGGATGGATGGATGAGCAAGCAAGAGTTTTTCTACTTTGATGAACTTCAGAATTAGTTCTTCTTTCTGGTCATCAAAGACTGTATTTCCATGACAATGACTTTGATGTTCATTCCCCATGAAGATCAGGTTATCTAGATGGCTGAATGGGTCATGTTTATGGTTACTGTACAGGATCTGACTTGGAAGTCAAGGTTGGTAGAATTAGGCATTCACCTCAGTAGCTTTTGTATTCATGGGTGCTGCCATATTCCAGATAGCTATGTGGAAATCCAATTTTGATATAACAAATCTGTTTTTTCCGTAATCAGTTTTTATCATTGTCTACAAATATAGCATTGTTATAATGAACCTGAAGTCAGTAATGCAGTGGGTTTCATCCCACTGTCGCCCATACCTGCAATCAAAATTTTCCTCATCTTCTCATTACAGCATCCAGAAAGGCAATGAACAAGAAAGATGAAGCCCCACACTCTTGCCTAACATCACTTTCACTTGAAAATTCCTTTGATATTCATTTCAGTTCTGCTGCTAGATTTGCTATAATGTTTTGCAGTAGCCATAAAGTTTTTGTTAGCATGTGTCCAACTTTCAGTCTTTCCTTCAACTTTCCAACTGGCCACAATATGCCTTTGAAGGTTGCTCAAAAGTCAATTAATACAAAGACCACTCATTTGTCACATCACATTATTTCTTCTGTGACTTCTCTGATGGTCAAAACACGATAGCAGCATCTTCAGTTTGGATGGAAACTGGCCTGCTGTTCTGTAGTTCCTTGTTCCTGCTGACTCTGGAAAGATTGTTGGATGATTTTTTTGCAAAGGTTGGTAGAATTAGGCATTCGCCTCAGTAGCTTTTGTATTCATGGGTGCTGCCATATTCCAAGTAGCTATGTGGACGTCCAATTTTGATATAACAAATCTGTTTTTTCCATAATCAGTTTTTTGGCTAATCACAAACTTTTCATCACCTGGCCCCAGTGATGTGCCAACATTGGCACATTGATTGCCTAGAGTGTGGTAGCATTTTCTATTTTTGTTCATAGTTTATTGAGAGGGGGGGTATCAACCCTTCTCTTTTATCTGGATTTGGGACCAATGGAAGTTTCCTGCAGGTGGGATTGGGCTACATATCAATTGGGCAAATAAATATTCAGAAGAGAATGTCTCATATTTCACACAATGTGGAATACTTTCCAGAATATATAGGTATTTTCTGCTAGTTTTTTCCTTGTGTCTTCTTTCTTTTATTGCTTCAACTGTACTAGGTTTGTTACAGTTTTATCTACCTGTTCCTTCCAAATAGCTTAAGAGTTTATTCCATTCCATATCATTTCATATTTGAAATGAGCCTGTGAAAGAGGCAAGACTGAACAAGTAACACTTAGTCACAAACATGCAAGAAGTTAGGAGTTTGGGCAGATAAAAAAATCCGGATGCAATTTTCTAAGATACTAAACATACACCCAATTTTCTACTGAAATCCATCCTTCCTTCCTTCCTTCCTTCCTTCCTTCCTTCCTTCCTTCCTTCCTTCCTTCCTTCCTTCCTTCTTTTCCAAGCAAATGCTATCCAGATTTGGTGGGCCATTGTCATGTTCTCTCAGTTAACATTTAAAGCCACCAGTATTAACAGATTCCATAATTCAAACTGGACTGCTTATTTTAATCCTCTCTTCTTCCCAGTCTTTGTAATTCTATGGTATTGTAACATTTTGCCTCTACTTAATTAATACCTGAGGTAGCTTAGGTAAATACAATGGCAAAAGATCAGATGGAGATATAATTATATCATTTAAAAAAAGTTCTTCAGCTCTATTTCTTCTTTCCCCTTTTTGCATGTTTTAAAGGTGTTTCAAGATGTCAACACATATTTTCCTATTTTCCAGTCCCAAATTAGCACATGGCACCACTTCCATGATTTGCCAGTTAAATTGATGGCATGATCTTGAAGAACTTCAGAATTTCTATTAAAAGGATCAGGAACTACAATGCTGCCGGTGAATTAAAGTCTTGTCTACCTTTGGTCTACTTGGGTTGGTTGGTTGGTTGGTTGGTTGGTTGGTTACTTGGTTGGTTGTGCAACCAACTAACCAACCAACCAAGCAGCAACTCGGTTACCACATTGATAAAAAAAGTATCCTTCAAATTGTGTATGACTTCTGGAGACCTCCAGAGATATATTCAAGTGCTTTTTTTGGTGTAAGATAGAAGTGATTTTCTGTTTTCCTTTTTTCAAGACTCCCTTTACCTAGTTCCAGTTTATTAGCACAGGATATTCAGGATATGCACATTAAAAAAAGCTTACTCAGACCTTTCCAGAAACAGATTACTCTAGTGGAAGATCAACAAGGAGTTGCAAATGAAGAACTGATGAAGTGTGGAGAAGAGAAACAATTCAGCAGCCTGGTAGAAGTAGTTGTGATAATAAGAGACTGTATATATAATTGTGTTAATTAGAGACACTGGTTTATTTAACTTTATCATTAGAACATTGCACTATTATTCAGAGTGTTTCTAATGCAGGATCTGCTTAACAGCTATTCATGCTTTGAGTTAGGATGAATCAGAAATTCTGAGAATCAGAATAGAGCTGGAAGGGACCTGGGAGGTCTTGTAGTCCAGCCCCCTGTTTCTAGTGCAGCCCCCTGCCGGATGAGCTCTGTGGAACTTATCTTCATCAGGATGATCATCAGGATGAGTTCTGGCTGACCCAAAAATGCAGAAACACAACCCCACACCTCTTTGGGAAGTGAGGAAAACCTTTCTTCAAGAAAGGAGAATACTTGTAGCTTAGGGTAGAAAAGAGGGATCCATGGTGCTCTCTGAGTTTGGTTGTTTTCTTGCAGATGTTTCATGTTAGTTCACTAGCACTGATGATGTTAGGGACAGGATGGTTCAGTGGCTAAGATGCTGAGCTTGTCGATCAGAAAGGTTGGCAGTTCGGCGGTTCGAATCCCTAGCACTGCATAATGGAGTGAGCTCCCGTTACTTGTCCCAGCTTCTGCCAACCTAGCAGTTCGAAAGTATGTAAAAATGCAAGTAGAAAAATAGGAACCACTTTGGTGGGAAGGTAATAGTGTTCCGTGCATCTTCGGTGTTCAGACATGCCAGCCACATGACCATGGAGACGTCTTCAGACAGCGCTGGCTCTTCAGCTTTGTAACAGAGATGAGAACCGCCCCTTACAGTTGGAAACGACTAGCACATATGTGTGAGGGGAACCTTTACCTTTACTGATGAAGTTACCTAGTTTGGGTAATGAAATGTCTGCATTTCATTCTTGACTCTTGACAAATGTATCTCTTCTTTTATGTACAATGAGAGCATTTGCCCCCCCCAGAGGCAGTTATGATTACTAAGACAAGAATAATTGGCCATAAAATCCTTTTTATAGTTTCACAATTATTTTTGCACGGACTAAAAGTGGCAAGGAAGATCTGGTTTTATGAGTAGGTCCTCTAATTTTGCTTTCATTTAATTTCCCAAGCTTCCTTTGCTTCTCTTCCTCTTCTCCCTCCCAATCTTCAGATCCAATGTATCTTTTTTAAATTAGAAAACTAATAGTCATGTTACTTTTCCAATTAAAACCAATCATCGGTCAAAATCTTCTAACTTTAACAAACAGATTTCTTCCTGTTCCTGTTCCTGTTCCTCCTCCTCCTCTCTTCTTCTTCTTCTTCTTCTTCTTCTTCTTCTTCTTCTTCTTCTTCTTCTTCTTCTTCTTCTTCTTCTTCTTCCTTCCTCCTCCTCCTCCTCCTCCTCCTCCTGCTTATCCTTCCCATTCTCCTCCTCCTGCTGCTTCCCCTCCTTCTCCTTTTCCTCCTCCTTCTTCTCCTTCTCCTCCTCCTCCTTCTGCTTCTCCTCCTCCCTTCTCCTTCCTCTTCCCCTTCCCTTTCCCCTTCTTTACATTTGAAAAAAGAACAGTTTTATAACCTAGGTTTCAAGTAAAATAATATTATAATTTGTCAGGAACAGCATTTTGGAGCATGGCAAAGAAGTAGGATATAAGCAAACATTGGAAAAGCTTGCCTTTTATTCATAAAAAAAAAGAAATTGATTGAAGAATACCATCTGTAGTGGGGGCACAGGAATTTTGCTTAGTCTGTATGCTCATAAAACCTGAGTGTCAATCAAGAAGCTCTTCCATTTTTTCTCTTGGATAGGCCAGGGAATAATAAATTTAGCTTGAATGTACATTTATCCAGTGTTTATTTTTAAACCAAAACTCAATTATCCTTTGAAGATTGCACTTCGCTGAAGTTTACAGTGTAGTTTGCGAATCAATAAATAATATGTTATGGGAAAAGGCTGCAATCAAGTAATCATATATTCATAAGCATCCCATACAAATTTATTCTGTGAAATGTTATGTGTAAAACCGTAAGCAGAAATAAGCATGCACCACAATGCCAACTGCTATAAGAATGAAGCAAATACCCAGCTGAGGGACTGAAAAGAAACTGAATTGGCAAAAGTGAGAAAAAGAAGAGCTGAGCTTGGAGAATCCCCTTAGTATCGTGGCATCACTTGAGAGCTACATAATCAGGAGTGATAATTTCACTCCATAGCTACCTGAGCTCCAGTGAGATCAGGCTGAAATCCTTGCTTTCTGGCAACATACCTTATAACTTGCCTAATGTACTAATAGGAGCAGAGTTAAAAGAGCGATCAGCCTAGAATCCTTACATCATCTTAAGTGAACTAAATGCAACCTACCTTAAATTAAAAATTAGGATGAAACATGCTAGTCCACGGCAATAAATAATCCTGAACTAGTTGGATTATGTCAACGAAGATTCTCAATCATCCAGGTAGACTTGCTTGAAGGTTGTCAGAAGTTGCTTGAAGGTTGAATCGTTGCAACAGGACTAATTTTGATTTTTGCTTTGAAGTGACAACAATTAGTCCAGTTGCAAGGATTGCAATGATTCGACCTTCAGACAACTCTACCTGGATGATTGAGAGCCTTCATCAACATATTGAAATGCATTTTGGGGTGGAAACCCCCTGAGATTCATATGGTGGGAGTTGGTACATTCCAGTGACTCTCTTCCTAACTATCTTCTTCTGACAATAGAATCTTTGGATGAAACCAACCACCACAGTGGGCTTTTAAAAACCCTTCCTCAAAAAAAGCCACAGCTTTTGTGTCAAACCACAAGCATTACTGCCTTGCCGTTTCTTTCTTAATGGTGGTGCAGTGAGATGTTCCTGATTTCTTGAAGTTGACTTTTCCCATCCAGAGCTGCATCTTCTAAATTATGCAAATGCATTTCAGGAGAGGAGCAACTGATTCCCCCTCTTGTCTCCTTGAGTATTTTTGATTCCTTCCTTATCCATGTGTCTTCCTTCCTTCCTTCCTTCCTTCCTTCCTTCCTTCCTTCCTTCCTTCCTTCCTATCTATCTATCTATCTATCTATCTATCTATCTATTCATCCATCATCGTCCATCCATCCCCTTCCACTTGCCCACCCGTCCATCCATCCATCCATCCATCATCTCCATCTATCTGTCTGTCATCTATCATCTGTCTATCTATCTGTCTATCTATCGTCTGTCTATCATCGTCTATCTTCATCTATCTCTATCTATCATTTATCTGTCTATCATTATCTTATATCTATCTGTCTATCTGTCTATCTCTGTCTGTCCATCTGTCTAATCTCGTCTATCATCAACAATCTTCTTCCTTCCTTCTTTCTTCTCTTTTTTCCTCTTTCTTTCTTTCTTTCTTTCAACAACAACAACAACAACAACTCAACTTTCTTCATTAATCTATCATCTAGCTGTCAGTCTGCCTGCCTGCCTGCCTGCCAACCTACCTATCTACCTACCTACCTACCTATCTCTTATCTATCACCTACCTATTCTCTATCCATTTAAAAACTTTTTCAAGGGCAGATGTACAACACATGGTTTGCATACTCTCTTAGTTTGCGGGGATGGTTTCTTCCCAGCCATGTCCCATCCCATCCCATCCCATTCCATCCGCCACATGTCATGCCACCAATACAAATGGTTGATTGTGCAGCAACTCTCCTCCTCTTTTAGACCCTTTCTAAAGGTCTTTTTGTTAAATACACCCAGACACCATTTGACAGATGAGTGGCTAATTGCTCTGCGAATTACCTCCATCGATTCCTGTTTCATGTTGCGCCAAACAAACAAAAGATATTAATGCTTCGGAGAGGGGGAAAAATGAACCATGACCTTTCTCTACAAACACAGCTTGCGGCCTCTGATTATTGGTGATTCCAAAGAGCAGCGGTCAGTCACAATCGCTGTAACTCTATGATCACTATAATAAGCTTCCCTGACCTTCTCTGCCATGTTAAGTGGTCTAAATTTATTTGCCCAACAATACCGAAGCTTTCATTTAAAGTCACAGAACAGCCAGTTCAACGTTAAGAGGCCACAATGGGGGTGAGTTGAGGGGTGGGTTGCCAGCTATTTATGTACTTGCTTATTTATTTACTTTGGCATGCATTGAAACTGTGTGCAGTGGGATGTCCATATATCATGATGCTAAAATTGCAATGGGGTAAGGCCATCCTAAACCATGATTCCAACTATGATCAAACTGAAGGTTCTGAAAGCTTCTAAAGTTCTTCAGGAATGGATCAAGAGCAGAGGTGTCATACTCTATTTCATTGGGGGGTGCATCAGGGTTGTATTTGACTTCAGGGGTTTGTGGTGTGCATGGCCAGGGTGGGCATGGTCACTCATATCGGGGGCACCTGTGGTGGTCCAAGTGCTCTTCCAGTGAAAGTGGACTCCTGAGCTCCTTTTCGGCTGCAATGGCCTCCTGCAGCCCTTTGCCAGCAAAAACAGAGTGTGATGACCTGGGGCATGGCACAAAGGCAACACAGTCAGATAATCAGTAGGAGTCCCTTTATGAACTACAACTTTGCCCCCAATGTCCTGGTTACCTTCTGGCTGGAGAAAAACTCTCCCAGAAACAGCCTTTGGCTGCAGAGAATCAAGTCCAAAGCATGGTCAACAAAAACCGTAACTAAGTCCAATCAAGGCAAGATGAGGTAATCAGTCCAGCAGGACAAGAGAAGGAATTCCAGATGTGAAAGAATGGCAGTAATTCAACCTGGTTGGGAGGATGCCAGGAATGCAGATAACCAAAGTCAACACAGGATAAACTCACGTTTGTTCCCAGCAGACGCTGCACTTAGCTTGCATCTCTTTTAAACTTTCATTCCCATGTGTGGCTAATGAAGGGAATCAGGGCCCCTTCCTCCCCTGTAAGCCACGCAACCCACATTGTTCTCTTCTCCATTCCTCCCTGTGTGCCCTAGGATGAAGAGGGTGTGGACCTGGGTCTTCCTCTGAACTCCCTCTCCCTTGTTCTACCTCTTCCCTGCTCTGCCCAGCCAGACTTTGCCCTTCCCCAGTTTCCTCCATAGCCAATGGAGCCACACCCCCACTCCCTGTCAGCTGTTCATCTTCCTCCTTGGATTCAGACTCTGACAGGGGCATGACACAGAGCTTGGGAGTGCCACACACAGCCCTCCTGAGCTCCATTTTCACTGGCAGAGGCACTGCAAGCCAGTCCTTTGCTGTTTCCAGGGTGGCTCCATGGGTCAGATCTAAATATCCTATGGGCAGGATCATGTCCCCGGGTCTTGAGTTTGACACCCCTGATCAAGAGGGTCAACATGAAGGTAGAAAGAAGATGGTGTCTCTCCATCCCTTCTAGGGTCTCCTTTTTTATTGAGCATTGTTTCTTCTTGCTGCAAACAAGAGTAAGCAAATAAGTAAGGCCAGTTTAAGGACAAGCCATTCCCCTGGCTGAGAAACATGGGGAAGAGGGGAAAACCATCAACCCCATTTTTGCCACCTCTCTAGGGGTATCTGTGAGGGAAGGGGCTCAATAAACTCCAGCTAGTAAAGGAACAATATAATAACGGCTGTGAGATTGGTGTACACCCAAAACTGGAAGAATGAAGATACCCCTACAGAAAGTGAAATAATAAGCGAAGTATTAGTCTGTGCAGAGATGGACAGGCTAACTTTAGAAATCAAAGATAAGGGTGAGACAGAGTATTATGAAGTCTGGAGTAAAATGTATCAATGGCTAGAGTCAAGGAAAAAGAAAGAAAGGGTTGACGCTTTATAGGAATGAAAGTTAAAGTTAAAGTTTTGTAAACCAAAGAGAATATAATGGAAAAATATGAGATGATACGAATGCATGAGTATAAAAGACAGTTGTAAATATGTATATAATTATATATAAATGTAGATAAACGTAAATAGGAATAATATGCAGATAGCACTATACTAATAACATAAGGGATAAAGGAAATTAACTGTTATGTGTATCTCTATACTATAGCTTGTATGGCCAAAATGATGGCCAAGAAGGTTGCACTGTGTTCAATTGTTTTTAATGTTTATTCAATAAAATTTATATTTAAAAAATAAAAATAAAGTCCAGCTGGTGGTATTAGATTCAACTATGAGATTGAGGCTCCATCTTCTTGAGGTTCAGTCAATGATAATGAAGTTGCACCTATACCTTTGAGACAAGTGTCAGTATTGCATGCACATACAAAGGAGCAGGGATTCGATCACATGGTTTCAAACTATACTTGACATTTTGAATGGGGAAAAAGTTGTACCCATTATTTCGGGAACTGGGTCTTCTCTTTTCTTCCCCCTTCTCCTCCTCTCCCTCTCTCCTCTCCTCTCTTCTCCTCTAGAGGTGAAGAACCTGGGGGCAGTGTTAAAAGAGAGGTCAGCCTAGAATCCTTACATAGTCACAAGTGAATTAAATACAACTTCCCTTGAATTTCATTGGCCCTTATCTAACACCAAGTAGGTTGATTGAAAGATTCCTGTGCATAGGCATGAGTAGCAATAAATCAATTTAATTGGACCTTCATGTGTGGACCTGATCTTTTGTGCCTGACATACAGTGATCTATCAAATTCTTTTTAATGACTTGCAATAAGACCAAAGTGAAAACTGGAGCTGTTCTCCGATTAAGAGCAACATCACCTGTAAAAAAAATGGTGATATTTCCTAAAAGGGTGTAACAGGTAGAACAAAAAGTCCCTCTTTGATGGAGATGCGCAGTTCAGAAATGCCAAATATAGATAAATAAGAATAAATAAACTCTTATGATTATTTTCCATTTTTACCTTCCAATATTGTTTTTCTTCTATGGGTGTGTTTAACTTTGCTTCATTAACTTCCAAAACCATATAACCATATTATTGTCCCATAATCCTTATCTAACTAAGCCATTTGTGGGGGGGTAAGAGAAGAGGTTCCAGTGCCTTAATTGTTTCTGCATCTCAACCCTGTTCCCCCCCAAAAATGTTAATCAAAACAGTAATACATACCCTTCCATCTTTTACACTCAGGGTTTTATTTCCAGCGGGTTAATGATTGTTCTTTTTGGAAGACAGTTTCAATTTTAAAAAATCAAATGGATATATAGGCTATACTTACATTTTTTAAATTTCATTTTTCATCTCACTAACTCCCCCTCCCCATTGCAGTTTGGCCTTGTGCTTTTTCAGGTGAATCGCAGCTCCAAGTCTTTCAATAAAGTGAATTTCTTCCCATGGTTGGTCTTTCTGAAGCACTAAAGCAATCCTATCTACCAAGTTTTCGTGTTTGCATAGTAAGCCACACAAAACAGCCACTAAAAGCAGTTTGTTGTTGCTTCTAGCAAGAGGGCTTATGATAGGCATGGCAGATCCACTCCCATCGGTTATAATCTATTGATCAGGAGCAGGAAAAAAAATAATCAGGCTAAAAAGTAGATCATTAGGGAGATGATTTTCAAACTTTCATATCTCTGAGAAGTCACCATCTTACTTTCCAAAGAACTCTGTGTATGACTAACTGACTCTGGGGAAAGTGTCCAACTCTGAGGAATGTACAAGAATAAAAACAGAGGCAAAACAAGCCAATCCATATAAACAATGACAGCTAACTCAGAGATAAACTCCCATATTCTCCTAACATAATCATGTTCTCAAGGAGTTATCCACTCAGCCAATACAAAGCCTGGAAAAACAGCCAATTC
This sequence comes from Naja naja, assembly GCA_009733165.1. NCBI lineage: Eukaryota > Metazoa > Chordata > Lepidosauria > Squamata > Elapidae > Naja > Naja naja. The sequence goes on from CM019163.1 coordinate 17,467,102, forward strand.
TTAAGGGGTCTTCTAAAAGGGAGGGCAGTAATGTTTGGACCTCAGTATTAACTGTGTCCTTATGGATTTTTTTAATTGATTATGTTAGCAACCACACAAATAAATGATCTCTATGATGATCTGTGTCCAACCTGGTCTTTCAGGTCTTCCCACTGTGCATCCATTAACCAACTGTAAGTGTGCCCATCCACTTAGCTGTTAAAGAACAGAATAACAGAGTTGGAAGGGATCTTGTAGATCATCTAGTCCAACCCCCTGCCCAAGCAGAAGACCCTACCTCATTGCTGACAGATGGCAGTCCAGTCTCTTCTTGAAACCTCCAGTGATGAAGCTCCCACAACTTCCAAAGGCAACTTCTGTTCCATTGGTTGATTGCCCTCACTGTCAGAGAATTTCTCCTTACTTCCAGATTGAATCTCTCCTTGATCAGTTTCCATCCATTATTTCTTGTTTGGCCTTTGGGTGCCTTGAAAAACAGCTTGACCCTCTCCTCTCTGTGGCAGCCCCTCAGATATTGGAACCCTGCTATCATATCTCCCCTGGTCCTTCTCTTCACTAGACTAGCCATGCCCAGTTCCTGTAACCGTTCATTGTATGTTTTAGCTTCCAGTCCTCTAATCATCCTGGTTGCTCTTCTCTGCACTCTTTCCAGAGTCTCAACATCTTTTTTATAGTGTGGTGACCAAAATTGGTTGCAGTAGTCTTAAGTATGGTCTTACTTTTTAGAATGGTGTTAGCACCTCACTTGATCTTGATTGAATCTCTCTGTTAATGCACCTTAGGATTGAATTGGCTGTTTTGGCTTCCGCTACACACTGTTGGCTCATATTTAATTGATTATCCTCTTCATTTTCCTTCCACCTTGTTCATTACTTGATCTTATTTCTTAAAAGATAGTGGAAGACTGGAAATGTTATTTCATTTAGACAGAAGACACAGAGGTTCTTTTTAGTAGAAGAATGATGGAACAGTTGCCAACACTTGGATGAGCAGTTTATTTATTTATTTATTTGTTTTGACTTGTATGCTGCCACTCTCCAGAAAGGACTCGGGGCGGCTCACAGATAAAACACAGAACAATAAATTAGTTAAAAGAAATTAAACTAAACAAGACAAAATACAAGTATAAAACTGAATTAAAATCGAATTTAAAACCCACCCTCTCCCCTAGGAGATCAGTCCAGCCCAGCCTGTAAAACAACCAGGTTTTAGATTAGAGATCGGAGCCAGCAGCTCAACGGGTAGCTGGTTCCATAAGGGGGCCGATGCAGAATAGGCCCTTCCCGGTCACAAGCCGACATTGTCGCGGACGGCAACCCGAGGAGTCCCAACCTATGTGCTCACACAGGGCGACGGTATTTGATATCGGCAGGAGACGGCAAGTACCCTGGACCCATGCCATGAAGGACTTTGAATGTTAATGTCAAAACCTTGAATTGCACCCGGAGGGCAACTGGCAACCAATGCAGCTTGCACAGGAGGGGCATAACATGGGAGTATCGGGAGACTCCCATCACAACCTGCGCAGCCGCATTCTGCACCAGCTGGAGCCTCCGGATGGTATGCAAGGGCAGTCCTACATAGAGAGCATTGCAGTAGTCGAGTCGGGATGTAACAAGTGCATGAGTGACCGTGCGAAGGGCATCTCGATCCAGGTAAGGGCGGAGCTGGCGAACCAGCCGAACCTGGGCAAAGGCCCCCTGGCCACGGCTCCCACCTGCTCCTCCAAACTGAGCCGTGAGTCCAGGAGAACCCCAGGTTCCACGCCCTATCCACAGGGGTAACACCTCTCCCCTATGGCCAAAGGTGGAATATACTCACTGGGCGAGATGCCTGCACAGCCACTCAGTCTTGGCCGGATTGAGCTGTAGTCTGTTCCTGCCCATCCAGATCCATACCACATCCAAACAACAGGACATCACAGAGAGGGCATCACTGATTTGGTTTGGGGTGGAGATGTATAACTGGGTATCATCAGCATACTGATACCTCACCCCAAAACCTCGGATGATCTCACCCAGCGGCTTCATATAGATGTTGAACAGGAGGGTGAGAGGACCGATCCCTGGGACCCCACACGTGAGAGCCCTTGGGGCCGACCTCTGCCCCCCTGCCAACACCGATTGCAAATGCCCCGAGAGGTAGGAGGAGAACCACTGCAGAACAGTGCCCCCCACTCCCAACCCCTCAAGGCGCCGCAATAAGATACCATGGTCGATGGTATCGAAAGCCGCTGAGAGATCTAATAGGACCAGGACAGAGGAAAACCTCTGTCCCGCCTCAGAGATCATCCACCAGTGCGACCAATGCCGTCTCTGTACTGAACCTGGGCTGGAAGCCCGATTGATAGGGATCTAGATAGTCCGCTTCATCCAGGAAAAGCGGAAACTGTTGAGCCACCACACTCTCAACAACCTTTGCTAAAAAACGAAGGTTGGAGACCGGACAAAAGTTGTTTAATATGGCTGGGTCCAGGGCAGGCTTCTTCAGGAGTGGTCTCACCGCCTCTTTCAAGGCGTGGGGAAAGAGCCCTCCTTTAACAAGCATTGACAACTGCCCGGAGCCAGACGTGACCTCCCTGGCGGCATACACCATCCAGGAAGGGCACAGGTCCAATAAACATGTGGTGGAACTCAAGCATCGCATAATCCTGTCCACTTCATCCTCGGAAACAGGATCAAACTCAGCCCAGATGATATCGGCTGGACTTCTTGTCCCTCCCTCCTCAGACCACTGCAAGTTAGAGTCTAACCCTCCCGAATCGTGATCTTATCCAGCAGATACTGACCAAATTCCTCAGCTCTACCCTGCATAGGATCCAACCCCTCCCGATGTAAGAGGGAGGCGGGTGACCCTAAACAGGGCAGCTGGGCAGTCATCTGTGGGCTATGAGAGCAGAGAGGTATGACTCTTCCGCCCCAAAGCTACCAGGTAAGTCCTAATATAGGCTCTTAGCTGGGCTCGATTCGGAGTGGGTCGATCTCCACCTGCTCTCTAACCCCTCCTATGCCGCTTCATCTCCCTGAGCTCCTCTGTGAACCAAGGAGCCATCTGGGATCTGCAGCAGTGAGGGGCAAGGGACAACTCGGTCGAGGGCCTCAGTGGCTGCCTGTTGCCAAGTGGCCCCAGTACCTCGGCTGAGCTGTGGATAAGGGAGGTGGGCAAAACCCCAGTTCCATCTGGAACCTTTCAGGGTCCATCAGGCGTCTGGGGCGGAACCATCTCAGTGGCTCCTCATCCCAACGGTGTGGGGCCACTTGTTGGAAGACCAGCCGCAGGAGATAGTGATCTGACCATGCTATGGGTTGGACATTCACAATGGCCACCCCCAGATCACTACACCAAGCGTTCGAGACAAAAACAAGGCGTGTTGCCCCCCTCATGTGTGGGGGCCTGTATTATTTGGGTCAGGTTGCCATGGAAGCCATGAACTCCTGGCCCAATCCTGACATCCCCCCCAGGGAGGGTAGGTTGAAGTCACCCCAAACCAAAAGGCTTGGAAACTCCACCGCCACTCCCGAGAGGGCATCAAGCAGCCCAGGCAGGGCCGTTGCCACATAGTTGGGGGTTAGGTATATAAGCAACAGGCCCAACTGACCACCAGGCCCCAACCTCAAGAGGAGGGCTTCACACCCGCCTATCTGCGGAACGGTGACCTCCCTTGGAATCAGGGTCTCCCGAATAACAACAGTGACCCCCACCCTCCCTGAGCTCACGGCTGGTGCAAAATCTGAAAACCTGGGGGCAGAGATCGACCAGAGGCACTCCACCCTCCGGCCCCAACCAGGTCTCAGTGATACAGGCCAGGTCCATGGCCTCCTCCCTGATCAATTCACCAAGGAGGGGAGCCTTATTAACCACGGACCTGGCATTAAAATACACCAACCTGAGCCCAGGGTCTCCAAGTCCCGTATCCCCGGGGGAGTGGGCAGAGGCATGGGAGTGGAGCGCACCACAGCTCTTAGATAGCGCGCGTGCTCCCTTCACGTGATATGACTTCCCGCCTCTCCATCCCCTGCCAAGTCCGATCGCCCTGGGGATCGGCATCCCTGCCTCAGCTGCTGGAGTCCAATGCCCCCACAGCGCGATCCCAGTTGGGCTGGACTGAGTTCCTTCCTTTCTGGGCAAAAATTGATCACCCACATGCCCAGACGGACAACCCTCCCCCTTCCCTAACCCTTTAAGATAGCAAAGTCTGATCCTAAACAGTCCATGATCTGTGAGTAGACCACTCATAGCTCCCTGAACAAAACAAGGAGACAAACAATGGAAGAGGCTTATCTCAGAAACATATTAGAAGAATTTACTTTTTGTAAAATAGTTGTTGTGTATTGCATTTTATCTGAATTTTCCACTGGAAAAAAATGTCTACCAAAGGGCAGGGAAAGTCATATTTAGTCCATATAATGCAGCCAACCATTATTAATACGCTAAACTAGTTTGTCCCTTGTAGAGATGTCAGGAAAACTGTTAAATAGAGTTGAAGAGTTGTTTGAAACTCTGGGTAGATGGGAGAAATTGAAATCGTTTCACCATGTAGTGGAGTGAGTCATTAACATATTTCACTTCTGCTATGGTATTCATCCGTCTGTCCCAAAGGACCCACCCCCTCCCTTGAAACAAGGGGATAGTAAATCCATTACTTTCATTTTATAGAGGTATGGAAATTGTACAAATTTATGCAGCTGGTGAGTGGCAGAAACAGTAATGGAACCTAACCATTCTCCCTGGAGTAAAACCCCAATCAACGCCTTTCACTATTTCTTGGGGCTGTGACTATGTTGTTGATTTATTCAGTGGGTTGGTTGGTTAGTTGGGTATCAAATTTATCTTCCCATTCTCCACTATAAAATTAGCTTTCCTGAGGCCTTACCAGAACACACTGTTGGAGATCTTGCCTTGATTCTGATCTAGGAAAGATCTCCTCTGAAGTATTTTTTATATTTTCTATTATTTTGTTTTATCTACGCCTTTAAGTTGTATATGTGTGTCTACCTGTCTGCCTCTCTCTGTCTCTGTCTCTGTCTCTGTCTCTGTCTCTGTCTCTGTCTCTCTCTCTCTCTCTCTCTCTCTCTCTGTAACTTTTTTGTACCTCTTCTTACTCTTTTTCTGCCCAACGTTCCTTACTTCAAAAGATGAGATAGGTACAAAAAAAAGCAATTATTATCAGTTGGGGTTTCAAAGAAGTGCAAACTTCTCTGTCTTGGTTATTCTTTTAAAGTTTCAAGAGGTGTTTGTCTCAATTTTTGAGCCTAGATTTCCTTTCCATCCATAATTTGAATAAAGGAGAATTCAACCAAGTTCCAGGAAAATATACTTTCTTGCATTTTACCCCTCCAGGAGTTCTTATTTGAATGAGAATTTGCTCTATTTGCTTTCAGAGATGTAGAGGTTTTGTTCTTACTTACTTAAAGATGGCCAAGGGCTGTATATGAATTTCCTGCCTTCATTTATACATTTGATTTTATAATCCATCTTTCATTCAGAAGGTCAATGAAGTATATTTAGCACTCCTTCTTCCAATTTTTCCTTACAGCAATAACTTTGGACGTGTGATGCAACACCTGGAAAAATACAGCATCCTTCAATTAATCCTCCAAGGAAAGATTGAAGGCAAATGAGGTCCAGGCAGGAAGGAGAACATCATGGCTTCAAAATCTAAGGGACTGGTTTGGACAAAGCTCAACAGCACTTTTTCATGTGGCTGTTGATAAAAATAGAGTCAACAACATGATTGCCAATGTCTGATGACGAATATGGCACAAGAAGAAGAAGCAATAACTTTGTGTGGTCAGGGAACATGGTTTCTTGACTCCTAGCCCAACAGCTTCACCAACTTTGGCCTATTTTGTGTCAGATTTCATCTTTCCAACTTTTGGCAAGGAAGGGTCAAACAATTTTAGAATGGAAATCCCCAGTTATTTGATTTCAATAAAGAAGGCTTCCATTATAAAGATTAGTCCCTAGTTTGTTAGGTGATGCCATAGAGCTGTGCAAAAATATTTGCTTCAGTTTTCTGATTTGAACACTCATTCAAGGGAATCAAAACTGAAACAGAAATAACAATAGCCCTTAGAGCACTTCACAGTGCTTTACAGCCCTCTCTAAGCAGTAGTTTATAGAGTCAGCATTTTGCCACTAACAATCTGGGTCCTCATTTTCCTGACCTTGGAAGGATGGAAGGCTGAGCCAACCTTGAGTTGGTCAGGATGGAACTCTAGGTTGTGCATAGAGTTTACCTGCAATACTGCATTCTAACCTCTGCACTACCATGGCTCAACTAGTTGTAAAACAACTAATAACACTGCAGTTGGGTAGCTCATAGACATCTCTCCAAACCTTGAACCTGAACTCTGACACTGCAAGCTTCACCAGCTTCTGTAGCCATTGTGCTCTTGGTAGCAGTTGTATGATCAAGACATCAACGTAACAATGAAACATGTAGTCGGGCTGATGTATGCATTGCACATTTTCAAACATTACCCTCATTCATGCTGAACGGCCATGGGAGACATGGCTTTGAATCATCCATTGGGGATTTTTCTTCCCATTACAAAGCTGGGTGCAGGAGCATCATCCAAGGTGACTTGCCTTCACCTTGACAAGGTGCTTTGTCCATGGAGACAGCCCAATTCTCGTCAAGGCAAAGATGTGATGTGAGTCCTCTCATCAGAACAATGCATCTCTGCTTGGCAAGGGGTTTTCCTTTTCTTTGAAGGCTTGACTAATAACCAGCATTAGCCGACCAGAAGCATTTGAAGGCCTGCAAACTTCTAGAAACCACACCAAACCATGTGGCTTCTTTGCATTATTTGTGCAAGTGCAAAGGGAGGCCCTGGCATTGCAAAGAAACTTAAGAGCTTTGCTTCGAAGCATGATCAGAGCAAAACCTTTGGCAGCTCTTCATGATCCCCCATGAAAAATTGTCCCAGTCTCAGGATCAGTCCAATTTCTCCCGCTGCTCCACCAATATGGGTTTTCTAAGCAAGATCTCTTAAACCTTCCACTTGGTCCCCTGTTTGAGTTATCACTGATCCTTGATTGTTCAGAATATTGGCTTTCTGACAGACTTTGGAATGAAGCCATTTTTATTAATTTAGTTATTTTTGCTGATATAAAAGATCGTCTATCATGTTAATGATATATCGGTCTGCGGTACCACTGAACAATAATTACAGAATGTTCTTAATAGTAAATCATTTGTCACAATCACACTTCTCTGAAACAATCTTTTGTTGAGCAATAGAATACATTACGGGAGAAAGCAATACACCTTTACGCTTACCAATTAAAAGGTCCTGGACATATAGAATTCACATGAAATTCAGAGCATGGTATTATAAATTATGGCCGCTGCTTGGGAAATCCTGATAGGCACATAACTTGCTGCTAATTTCAAATTTTCTGTCAATTTATATATGTCTTTTCAAGTGTAATTAGAGACACAAAGATATGGGAATGACACTGTGTCACAGCAAAATGTAGGAATTTGGAGAGGTCAGAAAATAAATGTAAAATAGCAAGTACAGAATTTTTAATATAGAATATTTCCTTCCTCCTTCTCTCCTCTGTTAGTGGTACAATTGCTCTTCTTTGTGTAGTATATTACTTTGGGATGTTGGCTGGTTCTCCCTCTCTCTCTCCCTCCCCCCTCTCTTATCTGTCTGTCTTCTATCTATCTATCTATCTATCTATCTATCTATCTATCATCTATCTATCTATCTATCATCTATCTATCTATCTATCTATCTATCTATCTATCTATCTATCCATCCATCCATCCATCCATCCATTTATCTGTATTGGTCTACCATCTATCATCTGCCTGCCTGCCTGCCATCCATCCATCCATCCATCCATCCATCCATTCATCCATCCATCCATCCATCCATCCATCCATCCATCCATCCATCCTCACACAAATACACACATGAAATATATGAGGTCCTTGGTGCTCTCTTTGCTTGATTGTTTTCTTGCAGATATTTCATTACCTAAACTAGATAACACCATCAATGCTACTTCTGCTTTCATTAGACAAAACTCCCTCGCCCCCTTTCTCGGGTCATTTGAAATACAAATATTTTCTTCTGTCGATACATTTATGAATGTGTACTTTGAAATAGCACTTTAAACAATCTTGGTGTGTGTGTGGGGAAAACATTGAAATTATGGACTCCAGGGCAGAAATACAAATTTTCAGGGAATACCCCAACAGGAGACAGAAAGCAACCCCTGTATTAACATCTTATGCAGGATATAACTTGAGGTAATTCATCTAACCGTAGTTTGCAAAACAGTCCTTGGTGAATCACTGATGAACCTGTCAGGTACTCTACTTATTCTTCATCGACTCAGTCTTGGTACAATCAATACTTTAAAAAGTGAAAATTGTGCCTTTGGTTTTAGACCTATATTCAGAATTTGACTATCACCGTCCCCCAAAAGAAGGAGAAGCAGAGGCCAATAATTTTCTCTTCGTTTCTATCCTACAGAGATAAGGTCAACATAATACAGGAAATACCTGCTCTTATCCAATGAAATCTTCATCTCCCATTCTACTGGACTGTTCTCTATGGAAAATAACAGCCCAGTATGTGCTGAACAGGCTCAGAAAGAGACAGTCAATTGTTGGGTGACCATCAATGAAAACTCAAGGATCAAAGTGACATACAGGATGAGAGCCTTCCAGAATGCAAAGTTTGGCTGCATGTCAAAGGTGTTTCAACTTACAGTGAATGTATTAGCTTAAATTCAAAGTATTAAATCCTCCATGCGGAACAAGATATTATCAGGAGAACTGGAGGAGGTACACTCAAGTAAAACATAGAGGAGAAACACCCACAAGAATAATTAGTGAGGACCAAGCATACACAATTGATTGATTAGGTGCTACTTTTGACTCCTAGTGACCACATAGATAAAATGCTTCTGTGACATTCTGTTCCCAATCTGGCCTTTCAGTGATACCTTCACTGCCACTGTAACTAAATCTATTCACCTATTCACCTGGTTGTCTTCTTCCGCTCTTTAGTTCTACCTTTCCCATCACCAAAGCCTTCTTCAGAGAGCTGGGTCTTTGCCTTGATTGATTGTCTGATTGATTGGTCATCAAGTCGATGTCAATTCTTTAGCAACCACATAGATTTTCTCCATAATGATCTATTCCTAAATTGGTTTTTCAAGTCTCGCAACAGTGCACCCATTGCTACTGTAACTGAGTCTGTCCATCTTGCCATGGATCTTCTTCTCTTTCCTTCCACTTCTTCAGAATTAGAATCTTCTCTAGACAGCTGGGTCTTCATATAGTGTCTACCAATTATTAACTAATTCTTGGAAAAAAAATGGGAATTGAATTGGATTGTGTTGAAAGGGGTAAAGGTAAAGGTTCCCCTCACACATACATGCTAGTCATTTCTGGCTCTAGGGGGTGATGCTCATCTCCGTTACAAAGCCGAAGAGCCAGCACTGTCCAAAGACATCTCCGTGGTCATGTGGCCAGCATGACTAAATGACGAAGGCGCATGGAATGCTGTTACCTTCCCACCAAAGTGGTCCCTATTGTTCTACTTCCATTTTTACATGCTTTCGAACTGCTAGGTTGGCAGAAGCTGGGACAAGTAACGGGAGCTCACTCCGTTACGCAGCACTAGGGATTCGAACTGCTGAACTGTTGACCCTTCTGATCAACAGTTCAGAAGGGTCTTAGCCACTGAACCACCGTGTCCCTTAGAAAGGGGTATAGCTTCCTAAAATTCCTAAAATCCCCCCAAAATCAATTTAAAAATAATACTTCCTTAACAATTCCATAGGGTGGTGGGCGAAAAAAATTAGCAGGAAGAATATTAATTATTGAGTTTCTCACATAGAAGATTGAATAATTAAGAGCAGCAGTTCTACTATTTTTCTTCTGATCATATTTGCTGCAAGAATTCTCTCACAAGGTCATATAGAGAGAATGACATTAATCTAGATATGCATACACTGAAAGTCCTTTTCTCAAATTCCTTGAAGGAAAACACATGCACGCTTCCAAAAAGGAATTTCATTTGGCTTTATGTAGGACTGTCCAGTGATTCTATGGAGGGGAGTTTGCTGCCTTGAGTTATTCGTAAAAATAAAAAAAGGTGGGATATCAATCAATCAATCATCAATCAGAGCAACATCAACTTCAGACCAATAAAATCAAGTAAGCAACACCCCAATCAAAAAACTGCCAAAGCACCATCAGTAAACAGCCCAACCAAAGAGTCCCTAAGACTACTCACACCCACAGAGACAGGCAAGACACCAGAATATAAACTGACAGCAAACAGCACTCCTTGCTAGTACTGATGATGTTACCTGGTTAAGGTAATGAAATGTCTGCAAGAAAACAAGCAGGCTCAGAGACCACCAAGGACCCCTCAGTTCCTCTTCCTCCTCCTCTTCTCCCCACTTACAAACCCAACTTCTTTCTAGCACTGATGATGTTACCTAGTTAGCATCATGAAATGTCTGCAAGAAAACAACCAAGCTCAGAGAGTACCCTCATTTCAATCCTGAGCTACAAATATTCTCCTTTATTGGAATCATCAATCAATTGATCAATCAATCAAAGGGGACCTCCACTTCAATTGATTCAGAGAAAAAATAATGCATAAGCTCTACTGGTAGTCCTTGGCTAACAACTGCTTGTTCATTAACCATTTGAAGTTACGATGGCACTGAAAATAGTGACCTATGACCATTTTTCACATTTATGACCATCGCAGCATCCCTATGGTCACGTGATCAAAATTCAAATACTTGGCAACTGGTTCATATGTATGACAGTTGCATGTCATACAGGGGTCATGTGATTCTCTTTTGTGACCTTCTGACAAGCAAAGTCAATGGGGAAGTCAGATTACTGTGATGACCCAGGGTGGGGATACAAAATAAACACAGTCACAGAAACCCAGTGAAGCCCCTTTTATTCCTTCACTTTGCTTCCAAGTTCCAAATATCCTTGAGGGAAGACAAAAATTCCCACACAAGCAGTTAAAAAAGGAGGGAAAAAAACAACACAAACCAGGCAAGATAAGGGCTGTAGGACATCCACAGATAACAGAACATACACTGGGAAGGATGCCAAACTCAGAGAGGAACCATAAACTAGAGATATTTCCATGCTTTGTTTCCAGCATTAGCCCGTACACATGTCCATCCTCTTATCACAGCTGCAGCCCATGAAGAGGATCAAAGCCCTTTCCTCCCTAGTAGACCACATCTCCTCTCCTCCCTGCATGTCCTAGGATATAGAGGGGATGAGCCTGGGTCCTCCTCTGACTGCTTAACTGGCCTCGGCCCTTCCCCAGCCTCCTCCACAACCTCCAGAACCACACTTCCACTCCCTGTCAGTTGTTCCTCCTCTCCCTCAGAGTCAGTCCCCACCAGGAGCATGACAGTTACTAACTTAGTGTTCTGACCTGGGCTTCCTTAGAAAGCATAAGACACAATCTCAGTCCCTGCAAAACCTCTTTTATTTTCACTGCTGTGAATTACATTCATTCACAAGTCTTCACAAACAGTCTTTCAGGGGAATGTTTATAAACACCCACCTTATCACACTTGGAATGCTGCCAGAGAACTAATTGTCAAACAAAGGGCAAAGCCAAACTTGACACAGAGTCAAACAGAGCTTTTCAAAGCGTGAACCGACCAGACAGACGAATTGCTTCCTGCAAAAGCTCACATCCTGTTCTCTCCTCTTTTATATCCTATGGGAGGGGCCAATCATCTCCGAGGTGTGGCCTTACTCCTGAGTCGACCCTGCTTTCTCAATTGTTCTTGTCTTCTGGTAGCCATGCCCATGCGCAGACTGGGAACTGGTTCCTGAAACTCCTCCGCCTCACTACTGCCCTGGCCCCATCTCTGCCACTGATGCAGAGCCCTCGTCCGAGCCCTCCTCAGCCTCCAAGATTGGCCCAGGTTCCTCCCCAACCTCCTCGCTACTGTTCAACCCTGCTGCCAGCTCCATCAGCTGTTGGCGGGCCACAACATTTAGCAGCAGTGATTCCCTTAACAACTGTGGCAAGAAAAATCATAAAATGGGCCAAAGTTCACTTAACACATTCCTCACTTTAGCAACATCAATTCTGGACTAAATTGTGGCCATACGTTCAGGATTACCTGCCCTGCAATCCTTTTCATGATGGGATTGGCCCTAAAAACAGATTCATATCCAGCCTGTTTCAGGCACCCCTTAGCCAAGATTCAGCTGGGGGTTGATTTGATTTGGCTTTGTGCAGCTGAGTTGTGAATTTCTCTCCTCCGCCTGCAGCAGAAGAGACAAGAAGGAAGGAAAGAAAAGCAGTCAGCTTGACATCCTTGGGCTTTTAACCTCCCCAATTTCATTTGCTCTGTATTCCGAAGCAGGTTTTGAACTGTAAGGATCCATCGCCAAGACTCATGAACATCTTTAACTCCTTTCAAAGGGACAGGACTCCTTCAACAACCGAGATTCCAGCGGCTTCCCTTCCCCCTAAAACTCCTTACCCCACCTCTTGCCCATGTTCAGTCCAGAAGAAAAATCCCTCCAAAGCGATGGTTGTTTTTATTAAATTCTCCTCAATAAAAAGCTCAGGCAGGATTTATTAGGTACTCAGGGCGGACGTTTAGTATTTCGCTAGTTATTAAGTGAAAATCAATAGAAAGCAAAGAAAATGGAAGTCACTGCTCTGTTAGCACGGTGTTGTCGCCTAGATATTATGTTGGCTGTCTTGTAGATTCATGACAGACGAAAGCGGAGGGGCCGAGGACTCTTTCTGCTTACATTGCAGGAGCCAAAGTGGGGTTATTCATTAGAGCAGGCAGCTGGCCAGATGGATTTCCAGCTCAGTTTTACCATTTATCTTGAAAACGTCGGTATCCAGTGAGAAAGAACCCTGATATTATGTGATATCACTGGCAGCTTTATGTATCTAAATCAGGATTTATCGTTATTTTGTTCGGAAGACCTCTCTCGTTTTCTCTCTCTCTCTCTCTCTTTTCCTGAAGAAATACCATTTCACGGGCAGACAATAATAGCTAAAACCATGTCAAAGATAACCTTTCATGATGTCCGTCCACCACGTCCTGTAAAACAAATAGAACCTGGGGTATTAATAGGTTTAACCACTTTCAAACAAATCATGCTGTCTTGAGGCGATGCCTCTCTGCAACTCAGTGGGAAGGAGAGTTGAAGTGGATGGTCAGGTAGCTGCAGCAGTTGCCCTCTGACGATTAAAACAGGAGCTCGCTTGGTTTCTTGCCTTGTTTTCCTGGCTAACACTTTGATGATAAATAACTACGGAGTTGGGGCTTGTTTTAATGGCCTCTTAAAAACATTAGGAACTTTGCAAGTTGAAAGATTGCAGCAGCTTTCTTGTGCTTTTGCTAAAATAATCAAGCCAAGTCTGTCCATTTCTTCTCTCTCTCTCTCTCTCTCTCTCTTCTCTCTCTCTGTCTATCCATCCATCCATCCATCCATCCATCCATCCATCCATCCATCTACATCTACCTACTTATCTTATCTATTTACCTTATAAACCTATCACCCAACCACCCATCTATCTGTCTGTCTCTGTATCTCTCTCTCTCTCTCTCTCTCATCTATCACCATCTACCTTCTTACCTTCCTACTTACTTTATCTAATTACCTTATATACCTATCATCCGTCTATCTATCTATCTATCTATCTATCTATCTATCTATCTATCTATCTATCTTCTTCTTTCTTTCTTTCTTTCTTTCTTTCTTTCTTTCTTTCTTCATCTACCTACTCTCTCTCTTGCTCTGCCACCATGCATCCATGCATATGTCTTATCATCCATCCATCAATCCATCTGTCTGTCCGTCCATTATCTCTTTCTCTCTTTTTCCCTGCAATCAAGTATGTAACTTTATCTCCTTCTAGGCACGTATGCATATGTGTGTGTTCCTCATCCACATATCTAGTCTTGGGAACACATATACTTCATTGCTACATCAGTATTGATTCCCTAGTCCCAGTACAATAGTAGCAATGACATCACACACTATTCTCCAAGATGTTTGGAGGGGGAAGACAGAAAAGGAAAAAAGATTTAATTAAAAAAAAATATTGCAGACTTTCTTGCCCAATGTATCTATTCCTGTTCTTAATTTCTGCCCTTGTTCCCCATATCTTTGGTCTCTTTCTCCTGGCCCCCAGTATGCCCCCAAGCATAATCAGATTCTGTCCTGATTTTTTTTTAATCTCACTCCCTGCCATTTTATTCCCATTTCTGAGGAGGGTTTTCCTACCCTCCTGTCATTTTGTGCTTTCTACACACTACACACATAGGAGAACTTTTTCTGCATGTTTCTCTAAAGCACCAGACTTCTATATGTGTCACTTAAAATGGAGAAATGTTTACAAGGTTCCAAATATAATAAAAGCTTGAGAAATATGAATCGGATCAATTCCCACTAAAAAAAGAAACTTAATGGATTTCTCATTCATCTTTTTACACACACAGCTTGCTGGGCTCTCAAGCCTTCCTTATTGTGAAGATCTGCTAAAGTTTAATAATTTTGGTCCCTTGGGGGCAAACAGGGCTCTGAGAAAGCCTCATGTTCCAGAAATATTTTCAAATAAAATCCTTTGAAACTAACAGCACGGTATGTTGAAAACCGAAGGGACTGTTGCCAAATTACACCAGAACTTTGGACTAAGGGTTATATCTAAGTCCTCAACTTACATCCATAATTTCCATGGCTAAGCAAGGCAGTTGTTAAGTGAGTTGTGACATTTTTGCCATGGTTGTTAAGCAAACCACCATGGTTATTCAGCAAATACGTAGCTGTGATTCATTTCCCCCATTGACTTTGCTTGATAGAAAATGTCTGGGAAGGTCATAAATGGATGTCACATGACCTTGGAATGCTGCAATCATCATAAGTACATGCCAGTTTCCAAGTACTTGAATCTTGATCACATGATTACAAGGAAGCTACATAGGTGTGAGAGCCAGTTGTAATCATTTTTTTCAGTTCTGTTGTAACTTTGAATGGTCACTAAATGAACTATTGTAAGTCGAAGGGACTACAACAGGCTGTACTGCAGGTCTAACTCAGGACTACCTCATTGCTCACTCCAGGAGTTTGATCCTTTTTCTGTGTTCTGGTATCTTCATCTTCATGTTCTTATGGTTTGTTCTTTCCCCTGTTTATTTATTGGTACTTCTTTAGCTTCTCCCTGTCTGTTTTCAAAAATATTACTCGTAATTCTGTTTTATTATTTCTTAATTTGCTATCAGCAGCAGTGTTTTGTATTTTCTGGTGGATCTTTGGCTAAAAGAAGATCCTTGCAAAACAACAATTAAAATGCAATGCATTGAAATTAAGATGTCCAATTGTGTATTGATTTATAGGGCTTTGAAACTATCAGGAATGCAACTTGACAGTTGGAGAAATTCATACCCCACCAGAGAGCTAAATACGGACTTGTATACTTGTTTGGAAAAAGTTAGACTTGTTGATGTATACAAGAATCCAGAAAATAAAATTTTCAAAAAATTCTTAATGTTTAAGCATGCATTCACCATCAAACCAATATTTGCTTAAATTCCAACTGTGATAGAATCAGAGCTAGTGATTTCCCAGGGAAAACATAGCGGAGTTGTTTGTTGCTTAGTTTTAAATATATACGTCCAGTTGTCTTTATTGTTATTTATATGGGTGTGTCCAGCAACTTCTCCCAACCTCTCTCCCTTTTAAAAATTTCTTAACTAGTACATTTCACCTGTGTTTCTATTTACCTGAATTTTGCTTGGAAACACTTGCAGCCTGATTACCGTTCCTGTCTTAATAACTATTTCACACAAGGAACAACTGTCTCAGGGAATAATCTGTATCTATCCCTTATATGTTTTCCTTCATCTCAGAAACTGACAACAATATTTATAATGTCAGAGGTGATTAGAAACTAGACTTCCTTGCATACAGGGTGTTTTTTTTTTGGTATTTATGTTCTTTTTCTCCAAGTTATTCTTTGAGCAGTTATTCTTAACAGTGTATTTCTTCAGAAGTTCTTCTCATGTCAACATCCTGAATTAGAGGTGTATCTGGTTTCATGTATGTTCAGCAAACGTTTCATGCCATCAAACACTATACACTTTTTTTTCACAAAAAAGAAATTTAAGATGTAAATACAGTTTAATTAAGCTGAATAGAGCTGGAAGGGACTTTGGAGGTCTTCTAGTCCAACCCCCTGCTCAAGCAGGATACCTATACCGTTTCAGACAAGTGACTGTCCAGTCTCTTCTTAAAAACCTCCAGTGATGGAGCTCCCAGAACTTCTGAAGGCAAGTTGTTCCACTGATCAATTGCTCTCACTCTCAGGAAATTTCTCCTTAGGTTGCTTCTCTCCTTGATTAGTTTCCATCCAATGCTTCTTGTCTTGCCTTCTGTTGCTTTGCAAAGTAAGTTGACCCCCTCTTCTGTGTGGCAGCCTCTCAAATACTGGAATACTGCTATCATGTCCCCCCATGTCCTTCTTTTGTCTAAACTGGCCATATCCAGTTCCTGCAATTGTTCTTCATATGTTTTAGTCTTAAGACCTTTAATCATCTTAGTTGCTCTTTTTTGCACTTTTTCCCCAAAGTCTCAACATCTTTTTTGTAATGTGGTGACCAAAACCGGATGCAGTACTCCACGTGTGGCCTCACTAATGCTTTATAAAGCAGTACTAATACTTTACATGATTTTGATTCTATGCTTCTGTTTATACAGCCAAAGATTGCATTAATATTTTTGGTTGTTGCTGCACACTGCTGGCTCATATTTAAGTGTTTGTCCACTAGGACTCTGAGGTCCCTCTCACAGTTACTGTTTTTGAGCCAGGTTTCACCGAATCTGTACTTGTACCTTTGTTTTTTTTCTGCCTAGATGTAAAATCTTGATATTTTTTTAAAACACATTTTCCTTTATTTGCCGTATGTTATGACAACTAGCATGGCAGTTTTGTATCCCATTGTGTGATCTTAATATCTCTAGGATTATTCTACTACTAAAGTCAGTCAAAGTGGGACTGTTATAAGTACCATCAAATAAATAAATATGTTCTCTACAACTGGTAAGAGGAATTCTTACTGCAAGTGTAGTAACTCAGTAGTACTCTCACTGAACATGTGAGACTTTTATTAGATGTACACCCTCAAGATGACAGTGAAGATCTACTACACTTTTTAATATTTTTTTCACTAAAAGAAATAAAGCCAAGACTTAATAAATAAACAATTATGAGCCAAGAGGATAGATAATAGATTCTGCTTGTTATGCAACTTTCCAAAACACAATTTTTGTTCTTTCCAACCAAAAGGAATATTGGAACAAAATCGCAAAACAAGGATTTTCTCTGTCTATGGATAGGATAACTTTCCAAAAACTGAACGAAACAAGGCCAAATTTGGTGTTAAGGAAAAAGCTGGCAAAAGAAAGACTGACTTGCAAACTAAGCCAGATCCAGCACATAGACACCCAGACAGACACAATTCCAGCATCATCCCTGAGAAAAAGGCAGTTGGGCCACCATTCTGCCAACTGCTTCATTTCAATCCCTTGTCATTCTATCAGAACTATGATTAGAGAGTTGGAAAGAATTCCAGTAGCCAAGTTCTAGAACATAAATAGATGGATTGGAAGGGACCTTGGAGGTCTTCTAATCCAACCCGCTGCTAGAGCAGAAGACCTATACCATTCCAGACGAATGACTGTCCACTCTTTTCTTACAAATCTCCGTTCATGGAATCCCCACAACTTCTGAGGGAAGTTGTTCCACTGGTTAATTGTTCCCACTGTCAGGAAACTTCTCCTTATTTCCAGGTTGGATCTTTCTTTGAACAGCTTCCACCCAATGCTTTTTATTCTACTTTCAGCTGCTTTGGAGAATAGGTCAACCCTCCCCTTCTCTATGATAGCCCTTTAAGTCCTGGAAGCCTGCCATGATGTCACCCTAGTCCTTCTCTTTGTTAGACTAGACATAGAGTAGAACCTCTGGTCACAAATGCTTCTGACCAAATTGGGTTCCGACCAAAAATTCAAATATTTTTTCCTGTGGCCGATTTCCCCTTCCGCGCCATTTTTTTTTGTAAGTGCCAATTTTCCAAAATTAGACTCAGGTCACAACCAAATTGGGTTGCCACCAAAGTTATGGAATGAATTATGGCCGTGACCAGAAGTTCTACTGTACCTAGTTCCCTAAATTGTTCATCGTATGGTTTATCCTCAAAACCTCTTACTTACAAGTTATCTTCTGCTGGTTTTATTTATCTTTTTATTCTTTCCAACTCCACGGAGCATAAAGGGGTTCAGAACTTACTAAACCAGTAGGATTATTCTCTGAAAACCAAAGAGAATGGATTCAGTTTCCTCTCATCCAGGAAGTAGTAAACATCTTCTTTAATTAGTCTTCCTTTCCCTACTAGCCAAGTTCTGTTGAACTGTGGCTTCTACTCTTCCTCCACCACACAACTTGGGATGTTCTACAACCACTCCAACTCCTTCATTACTGCAATATATTGCTACTCTATTGATACAAAAGTCTTGATTAAATCATTTACTTCATATATGCATATATCTACCTAAATACATGTATATTTATTTGTGTCTGGGACTGAGTATGTGTGTGATTCCATACATGTATATGTTGGAGCATGGCAGTTTTGTATCCCATTGTGTAGTCTTAATATCTCTAGGATTACTCTACTACTAAAGTCAGTCAAAGTGGCACTGCTTATAAGTACTGTCAAATAAATAAATATGTTCTCTACAACTGTTAAGAGGAATTCTTACTCCAAGTGTAGTAACTCAGTAGTCTTCTCACTGAACATGCAAGATATATAATTGTTAATAAAATTGCATCTCTTAAAAACAACTGAGAGAAAGGAAAGAGTAGAATGTAAATGTAGTGCTAATTGAATTACACTTTGGCACTGTGAGACACTAATGTAAATATTCTTGTGGGTAGGCCTAAGACACTTGAAGTAATTACTTAAAGTCTTCCTTTCAAAGAATCCTCCCTCTTTTTTAATGCTTTTTAACATTAGCACTTTCTTCCTGACAAATTAAATGAAATTTCATTACTCGCTCTGACTTAATGGTATCAAGGCTGTCTGTTCCACTTTTGGGTACACATGAGTGTTAACTCTGTATGAGCAGAAGACAACAGTTTTGTGGTTCCTAGATTCTCCAAATCACTGGTGCTGGGAACCTTTGGTCAAATATTTTCCCTCCTGGCCTGACTTGACTTTTTTCTTTTCTTTTCTTTTCTTCTTTTTTCTCTTCTCTTCTCTTCTCTTCTCTTCTCTTCTCTTCTCTTCTCTTCTCTTCTCTCTTCTCTTCTCTCTCTCTCCTCTCCTCTCCTCTCCCCTCCCCACTCCTATTCTACTCTACTCTACTCTACTCTACTCTACTCTCTATTCTATTTCTATTTCATTCCATTCCATTCCATTCTTGTGTTGTATAGTCTAATGAATTATTGAAGAGATGATTATTTCCTATAGCAATCATGACCTCATCAGCATTGCACAATTCCAAAAAGATATCTTAAAGGTGTTTTTTTTTTCAAAAGGCACCTGGACTTTTTTCTTGAGTAAGATGTTTAGCTTCTCATCCAAGAACATTCAATTCTGACAGAATTGAAGAAGCTTTTTGGGCGAGAAACAAAACGTCTTCCTTAAGGGAAAAAACCCCACAAACTAAAGTCCAGTTGCCTTTTGAAAAAAGCACCTTTGAGACAGCCATGATCTGGATGACTGAGAATCTCCAAAGACTTTCAGAAAGATGCTTTGGGTCTTCTGGTAGTGGATACACAGCATTATCTGCACCTCTGTAAAGCAGCCGCATGTTTTCCCCAGATTCAACTAACAGCTACAGTAGCAGTTCCAAATTCAAGGACAGCTAACTGTTCCCAGGAAAGATGTGGCTGCTTTAAAGAGGTGCAAACATCTGCTATAGTTTAAAATACCTTTCTATTTCCGCCCCTAAATCCTACACAGACACAATTTTCAATAAGAAAAAAAAAAGTTCTGTACATTGATTTCCTCCTAAGGAACTCAGGTGATAAAGAGATGGTAAGAACTCATCGTGTAGGGAACAGGAAAACAGTGAGAGAGCAAGGATGGGTAGCCTCTGTTAGAAAGTTGTCAGCCTGAGGACATACCTAGTAGAAAGTTTGAAATTGTTTGTCCACAGTTAGAAACAAGGGGTTTTTGATCTATGATCACTTTCTGGATGAGGAGAAATTCTAATCTGTGGTTCTTCTGGGGGCTGGAAAATCCAAGTCGATGAGATTGTGTCCAAAATTATCCCCATCCCTCTCCAAAAGCATGAACTGGTTGCATCCATTATCACCACTTCTTTTTCTTTCCCAGAAATGAAATAAAATAAATGTTGCCACATCAAAGGACTGCTAATTTTAAGCCCTCAGATACACCAGCTGGTAGAGATCAGTGAAAAGGGATTTACTGGTTCCCCAAATCTGATAATACAATAATAGAAGGGAAAGAATTGGAGAGATATCGGGAAGGAAAGTACTACTAAAATATTCTGAAGAAATGGCTATCCAGTAAAGGATATTCCATCACTTCCTGAAGCTGGCTACATCACTGTTGACTAGTGACTGTACTATTAAGGTCTAAAATTTGTTACTAAAATTTGTATCCCATCTGTATTCCATGGAATTCAAGGCAGGCTCTGTGGAATTCCCTGGGATTTTCCCCTCCAGAATTGTAGATTCTCAGACCTGCTTACTTGCAATGCATTGGTTCTCGATATATTCTTATTAGCTTTCCTGAGACTCACACTAACTTTGGTAGCCATTAAAAATGATAAGAAATGTTGCTAACTTCACACAGTGTTTCTTTCTGATGGTTACAAAAAGGAACCAAGTGCATTCAGGCTACTGAAGTCCAACTGTCACTTGACGAGTAAGCCTGTTCTACTCTCATCCTGGTTTCTAAGTATAGATTCTCCTCAATTTACAAAAGTTCATTCAGTGACCATTTGAAAACACCAGTCTGAATCAGCAAAGCTCCTAAAAAGATTAAAAGTTTGCCTCCTCTTCTATGAATTGACTATGAAAGCCACTGGTCTCCATGGAAGAAGAAGAAGAAGAAGAAGAAGAAGAAGAAGAAGAAGAAGAAGAAGAAGAAGAAGAAGAAGAAGAAGAAGAAGAAGAAGAAGAAGAAGAAGAAGAAGAAGAAGAAGAAGAAGATTTGTGGTAAGCTTAGAAACAAGGAGGAAAATTGGTGAGCTTTGGCATTCTAAAATTGCAACTTAAATGAGAAGTATCACTAATCCAATGACTCAATGGTTCTACCACTACCTCTACAGCTAGGGCTAAATAGGGTTAACAAATACTCTGAATATTGCTGGGCATAAGGCTACAGTGGTCATGATAAGAGGAAGAAGACACATACTGTTCTGCGTCTGTTCAGCTTTTCATTTTCAGCATTGTCAAGTTAGTGGAGAAATGCATTTGAGATGATTAGTGATCTGATGTTGCCCCATTCTTGTTAGATATCTTCCTAGAACATACCTCACACAGAGCATTGAGGGTTGCTGGAGCCAAGTTCTTTCTTATCTCAAAGGTCTTCTCTCCATCCCCAGACTTTCCAGCTTGGAAAACAAGGACTTTGGAAGATAAATTGCACTGAGCGATGTTTTTTTGGCAGGAATTCTGGGTCAGCCTTGAAAGAAAATATCTCTACTTGTTTTCTATGCTAGAGCTGTAGCAGGTTCTGAAAAACAACTTTAGCCTCTTGTGTGGTCCAGGTGAAAGTTCATGAAGCCCCTCAGCCATTACAATTTTCCAATAAAAAGACTACACCAACAAAAGCAAGAATCTAGATTATTATTATTATTATAAGATTAATATACCAAAGGAAATGTTAAACACTCAATATATACAGTAAACAAAAGGATCTGTGGAGATACTCAGTCATCCAATCATAGTTGTGCTTTTTTTTTTTGAAAAAGCAACTGGATTGTTTTTCCTTGAGGAAGAAGAAGAAGAAAACATTTAGCTTCTCATCCAAGAAGCTTCATCAGTTCTGATGGTGAGAGGACGAAAGGATAGATACTACCCTCTCATTCCTATCCTTATCTTTCCATCCCTCCACCGTCAGAACTGGTGAAGCTTCTTGGATTAGAAGTGAAATTTTTCTTCTTCTTCTTCTTCTTCTTCTTCTTCTTCTTCTTCTTCTTCTTCTTCTTCTTCTTCTTCTTCTTCTTCTTCTTCCTCCTCCTCCTCCTCCTCCTCCTCCTCCTCCTCCTCCCCTTTCCCCTCCTCCTCCTGGAAAAACAGTCCAGTTGGGTTTTTTTTTAAAGGCACCTTTGAGAAAGCAAAGTGGTTTGGTCAAAAATGAAAATAAAAATCCAGAGGCAATAGCCAGGAGTAAGTTGTGGGAGAGACCAGCTGGTGAAGAAGGCAAGGTTTGTCATCTGCCCTTTGAGAGTCTTCTGGGACCTTCAATCTAATTGCAGCATCTTTAGTAGATGTGAATTTCAAGGTTACACCTGGGTGGTCAAGGGCAGGCCCAAGTATAATCGGTACTTAGATCATACATTAATCTGATTTGCCATCTATTAGGTTTGAATTCTGCATTCCTCGCCTCTTCCCCGAAGCCAGGATTATTGTGATAGTTTAAGATAATGGATTCCAAGGGAAGAAAGGTCAGGCAGGCATCGAGATTCAGAACCTTAAGATAATATGATTAATCTAAAAGCTGCTTTCCGAAGAGGGAGGGGCAGCCTTTTAATATGTTTAATTGAGAAGACAAGAAGGGAAAGAGATGGAAGCCATGAAGAAAAGGGGAAGAAGACAGGGAAGAACTCCGATACCTCATTAACCACTCTAATGAATGAGTGTTATGGAGAAAATACCCCATTCGTTTTCACACCGATAATGCATACACACATAGACACAGATGCATTTTCTGCAGGCTGGGGGAGAGTCCATTTATAATTTGAGCACCACACATTATGCAAGGTGACATAGATTGACCATAGGATCCTCTTTAATGCTGAACAGAGAAGTTCTCTTTCATTTTTTTTGCCAGTTTTTCATTAGCTAACTTATCTAACTTTCAAAGTCTTAAAAATGTTGAACCTGGTCAATACTTGTATAAGAGAGGGGCAGGAAAGACTTTCCAATAATCTTTATTCTAATTTGGGGAAATTTATTCTCTCTCTCTCTCTCTCCCTCTCTCCCTCCTCCCTCTCCCCCTCCCCCTCTCTCCTATCTATATTTTGCTATCTAAATCTATCTATCTATCTATCTATCTATCTATCTATCTATCTATCTATCTATCTATCTATCTACTTATCTTGTTCTCAAAGGAGGAAATGTCAAACCATTTCCGTATTGTCATCAAGAAAACTATATGGGTGTCACTCCATTAGCTGCTTCTTGATTTTTGAGGGTAGGTATAAAAAGATTCCATATCAGCTGAGGTTACAGAAGAGTCTGTCAAAACCCTAATCCATGTCCTGTCCTTTATATTGTATTATTTATAAAGATGGGAGGGTCCATTTCTTTACTTCCTATTTTACAAATTCCACTGCCAGCAAAATCATCACTGTCTTCCATTTGTTGCTCCTGAGTATACAACATTTTTATAGTTGTAAAATGCACATCCACATACACCCTCAGTGTAGAAATGAAGTCCTGTGGGGATATATGCATATCATAATAGAAATACACATATTAATACAGTCTGATGCAATATATCATATACCGCTTTGGTGATGGATGTGCTAAAATAGTGAGCCATCAAAATATATATATTTTAAAAAATGGCATGACTGTAGCACATCTGATGTGAATCAGGACATAAGAATAATTGTTCTGGGCTGAAATTAGCACAAGGGTGGAGAAAACCCTACGGAATTTGCAGAAATAAATCCTGCGGTACTTTTCAGATATGTTATTTTTGACATCACATTGGGATTTGTCTGGAAAATGCGGAGGGGGGAGAAAGAAAGTCCGTTAGGAAACTGAAGTGATAGATTCAGATTTATATTTGTAAATATTCCTGCCCCCTTCCAAAAGGGCTCTAGAAATACTATAGACTATTATCCTGCAAAAAGAAAGGAAGAAGGAAGGAAAAAAGGAAGGAAAGAAGGAAGGAAGGAAGGAAGGAAGGAAGGAAGGAAGGAAGGAAGAAAAAGAAAGAAAGAAAGAAAGAAAGAAAGAAAGAAAGAAAGAAAGAGAAAGAAGGAGAGACGATGAGGGAGAGAGGAAGGAAGGTAAGAGAAAAAGAAAGAAAGAAAAGAAAGAAAGAGAAAACAAGAAAGAAAGAAATAAGGAGGGAGGGAGGGGGAAAGGAAGGAAGGAAAGATTCATGAAGACAACATTCTTGAAAAGCTGAAATATTTTAGTTCTACTACTTTATTTTAAGTGACTTTTCCCAGTGATGTTTCTGTATCATGAAAAGATCATCCCTTTGTTTCCTTGTCCTCCATTGGAAATTTGCCAGACATCACTACAAAACTGAAATTAGACAGAAATTGCTTTTGAACATATATTCACAGCACATAGAAATCAATGACTGTTATCAATGCAAATTTTTATACAATCATCCCTTTGTCCCATAATTTACTTCATTGTTGAGCTTAAAATTTCTGCTGCTTTTCCTATCTAAAGTTGGGCTGGTCAAATATATTTAGATGGAATTCAAAATCTGATGGGGGATGGGGAGGAGGTTAATACATTTTCAAAAATGGTAGTGGAAGGAGAAACATGTGATCCAGAACTATATTTTTTCCTATATTGGTGATTGAATCTTTTAATAATCATATTGCCTTCAGTAATTATTATAGCCCTACTAAGAGCTATCTAGATGTTTTGCATAGGCATTTAAGCATCATTTTAGTTTATTTGTGGATCAGATAATTATAGCTGGAGGTTTTAATTGAGTTTTAGATACTTTGTTAGATTGCACTCCCATTTTAGCTAAATTTAAGCCTTATACATGGAAAGTGTTACAGTCTTATATGTTGGAGTCTAATTTAGTGGTGACTTTAAATGTTCGTAGCAAAAATATTCTTTTAAAAGTTGAGTGGATGAACAAATACAGTACTGTTTTCAATCTTTTCATTACAATACATATTCTGGCAACACTATCAGTTATTATAAATGCAGTGCAGACATAAATATTTCAGATAATTTATCTCAGATTAATATCAATATAAATAGGTTATTAAAATGGTTATTGACATCTTGTCTGACTCTGAACTTCAACATTTTGAACTGGAATCTGTATTTGTCTATGGGCAAATCAAATCCAAAACTCATGATGGGGGCTAATACATAAGTATGTCATCTTTTTTCATACCATGTCAGGGATTTTAAAATTTAATTTATTTAGGAAATGTATAGGTCACATTTCATACACATGATTCTGGGCAGCTCACAATTAAACAGTTTATGTATGTATGTATATATGTGTTTGTTTGTTTTATATGCCATTTGTTTCACAGTCAAGCTAGTTTTGTAATAACTCTAGTATTTCCCGTATTAAAGTCTGCAAGGCAAGTTTGGGAACAGGTGAGACAAAAATAATCATAGGATATTCTTTAAAATAATCCCAGTATGAAAATTGCAAATAAATCTCTGTAATAGTATTAATGGACAAATAGTGACATTTGCCCCAAAGTTATACAATTGCAATATATCCAGTTAAAACTGTAAATTTTACTGTTCAGTTCAGATGTCTTAGTGAGATCTAGAATGTCCTAATGGATAATAACATTGAAATACATTTTGGATTTATTTTATACATAAAGTATTTCTAATGAAAAGTTAAAGAGCATTGTTGATTGATAGATTGATAGATCGATCGATTGATCGATAGACAGACAGACAGGCAAACAGACAGACAGACATTATAGTATAGTTAGGCCATGTGTAACTGACAGATTGGATGCCAAATTGTGATTTTAATATAGAGTTTATCTGTTATTTATTATTTTATTCTAAAAAAATTAACTGGATGTTCCTTGAGTGTTTTTATTAGTTCTGGTCACTCTAGTCTTTGATTTGATTTATAAACTTGATTTGAATATGTTTTAATATATAATATGCTATAATACATACATACACACATGTATGTGTCTGTGTGTTTGTGTCTGTGCTATTTGCAAGAACTTTAGAATAAGTAATACCTCATATAAATAAATCAATGAAAGATCTTAAAATATATTAATTAAGTTTCTTAACTGGTATTAAGCTTCTCTTAAACATCAGAGAATGGTTTTAAAAAAATTGACTGTCAACTTCACCATGTGTAAATAATGTCAGGAACACCTATTTATATATCATGGGCTTTTCCCACTATTGTCATATTTTGGTTTAATATCCATAACTTGGTTAATATGGTTTTTGAATAAGTAATATGCTTTACTAAAATTTTAGAGTTTATCAAGAGATGAAGAAGTATAGATTATGGATAATAAGTGTAGCAAAAAAAGATTAGCTGTTTACAATGGAATGAAAGTGTCACCCTCAATCTACAATACACCTGAGGGCAAGTGATCACTCTGTGCTCATGAAACGGCTCTTCATCAGAATATTGGCAAAGGTGATCAATGTCATTCAGGATAGTCAAGGTTTAATATTTGTTTTTAAAATGGAGATTTTTTAGCATATATATTTTCTCCGATCCTATTACCTTCCTTTCCTTGTTTTTTGTTGTGTACATTGGAAAACAGGAAGAAAGGAAGGAAGGAAGGAAGGAAGGAAGAAGGGAAAAAGAAAAAAGAAAAAAGGAAAAAAGGAATGAAAAAAAGGGGAAAAATAAGGAAAAAGGATCCGAAAAGGAATAATGAAAGGGAAAAAGAAAAAGAAGAAGTGAGGGGGGAGGGAGGGAGGGAGGGAGGAAGGAAGGAAGGAAAGAAAGAAAGATCTTTTCATCAAAGACTTTCTCTTGCCTCCTTCTCTCTCTTTCTGTCTCCAGAGGCAAAGCTTTTGCCTAAGATATGATGGACTTATTCATCCCAGGACGGAGGGCACATCATTCTCAAATGACTGACAAGCTTTCCAAAATGAAGGGCGAGCAGAATGGTCTCTAATAGTGGTGGGAAGCCTTTCTAGTCAAACATAAAGCAAATTAATCTGAGCACCCTTGTACCTTTTGTCTGGAAATGTCATAAAGTAATATGAAAGGGTAACCCCGGTTCTCTCTACAGCTGGATTTCAATAGATTTACATCCTAAAGGGCATGGCATATTTTTTTATATATATATATATAAAGCACAGCAATAATCCTTCTCTTGCACACAGTCACGTCCAGGGACACATGCAAGAATTCTGCCAATTTGGGCAAGTGGGCTGTTGACATTCAAAGGTTGGTTCATCCTGATGGATCTCGCGGCGAGCTCTTCTCAAAAGTATTTTTCTTTCTTTCAATTGAAATATTATAACAGAAAAGACATCTTATTGCTTTGCTCTTATTCAGTTCCCCTGTTTTTTAAAGACTTTCTCACCTTTGGCATTCCTTATTTATTTATTAAGTTTAATTGCCACCCAACTCATTTCAAAGCAACACTGTGCCACTTACAGCATTAAAAGAATTAAAATCATTAAGTATGTGTGTGTGTGTGTGTGTGTGTGTTTGTGTGTATATGTATACACCCAATAAAGTCCCAATACAAACAGAATAAAATCCATTGGATTACTTGTCAATAATAACTTGCCTCAAATTGTACTTGACTTCAGGAACATATACAGTATTCAAGAAAATATTCCTTACAAAATGCCATGATACATAGAATCTACCATCTCTCTCTCTCCCTCCCTGCCTGCCTCCTTCCCTCTTTATCCATTCATCCTTTATCCTCTCTCTATCTCTATCACTCAGATAGATAGATAGATGATAGATAGAGAGATAGATGGATAGATATATAGATAGAGATAGAGATGAGATAGATAGATAGATGATAGATAGATAGATAGATGGATAGATATATAGATAGATAGATAGATAGATAGATGATGATAGATAGATAGATAGATAGATAGATAGATAGATAGACAGAATTAGATAGTTGATAGATAGAGGATAGATAGATGATAGATAGATAGATAGATAGATAGATAGATAGATAGATAGGGAGATGGAGATGGAGATGGTGATGGAGATGGAGATGGATATAGATATAGATAGACAGAGATAGACAGAGATAGAGATATATAGATATATAGATATGTGTGTGTGTTAACTATCTCTGTATCTATCTATCTATCTATCTATCTATCTATCTATCTATCTATCTATCTATCTATCTATCTGTCTGCTATCTTTCAGAACTTTTGGTTCCAAATAAAAATGGGCATTTGAGGCTTCCGGTAGTGCCAAAACGGGCCTGTTTTTCAGCCTCCAAAGGCTGTAGAGGCTTTCCTTGAGCCCCCAGGAGGGCAAAAAGGGCCTCCCCCAGGCTCCAGAGGCCCTCCGGAGTCTGAAAAAGGGCACTTCCAGTACTTCCGGAACGCCCATTTTTTGGCCTCCCGAGTTTTCAGATGCTCCCCTTGAGTCTCCAGGAGGGTGAAAACGGCCTCAAAAGGGCTGAAAATCAGCTGGGAGGCATGCACATGTGCAGTGCTGATAAGTTTGGCTGGGGCTCGCATGCCACCTGTGGCACACGTGCCATAGGTTTGCCATCATGGCTCTATGCAGATGCTACATTTGAGTCCTCCCTTATCCTAATTATTTCTGAAACAACACACATCAGATAGATGCACACATGCATACTAATATACATATACATACTTAGTGTTTTTTCAATCCGTTATATATTTTATGTACCTCTTTTGAGTCACAAAACATCACACCCCAAAGTTCTAAAAAGGGCAGATGTCAATATTTAACCCTATTCAAACTCACACATAAGTTTTGGAGGTGGACCTCTGGATAAATTTAAATAAGCATTTGAAATAAACACAAATCTCCTCTATCCGTAATCTGAACTAATTTGGTGCACAAGTAACAGCCAAGATACCTACAGCATCGTTTTAATTAAATCCTTTTCTTTGGGAATTCTTTTCAAATAGATTTTATTTGCCTCCAACTCCCAGCAGCCACCCACAGAAAAAGCACAATCATTCCTCCTGAGGACAGGAGGGAGGAAAACCTTCCATTTGGTTGTCTGAAAGTTGAGTCATGGCAATTAGACTTGTTTTCTTGTTGATTTGAGGTATTTCGCTACTCATCCAAGCATCTGCATCAGTCAGAGCACACTAATTGGGCAGAGGGTTGCTGGAATATACTAACTCTTCCCACACCTTAAATGTATAACGGATTCAGAAACATACGGTTTTAGGTGTCTTTCCAGTGAGACTGGTCTATCAGGGCAATTTCTGATGTCTGCGTTCCAACTAACAACCTCCAAACCAATGAACTCCAAGACAAGCGTTTTCTCAAAGTTCCACTTTATTTGAGTTGTCATATTGGCACATCTGGGAAAACCCGAATCTGAGAGTTCTGGGTTTTCCCCTCGCAAAAGAAAATCAAAGGTCCATCCTATACCCACCAGTCCATCACATGGCCCAATCAAATCTTGTCCCAAGTGGAGACATCCACCAGACCAATGGTGGGATTCAAAATGTTTTACTACCAGTTCTGTGGGCATGGCTTGGTGGGCATGATGTGGCTTGGTGGGCGTGACAGGGGAAGGATACTGTAAAATCTCCACTCCTGGGGGAAGGTTACTGGCCCATAGATTTCCACTGCTCTCCTCTCCTCTGCCTTCTGCTCTGGACCCAGCTGTTCCTCCTCTTCCTCATCAGCCACCTCCAGACATGGGAGCTGTTGACTCTCCATCTGAGGGCTGACAGATGGCCCAGGCTCCAACTCTCTCTCTCTCTCTGCCAGCTCCATTCCCTCTTCCCCTTTGGAGCTCCCAGACTTGCTGACCCTGACTTATGTGCCTCTTCCTCCTCTTCTGATTCAGCTGCTGGAGGGACTGGTGGCCAGGCTACAACATGGTCTCAGATAACTTGGGATCCAACATCTGTAAGAAATTCATGGGTGAACCAGGCTCTGATTTGATGCTATAATATGGCATTTTGGGAAGCTCTGTTCCATAACTATAACTGTATGTTGTTCATTTGGCTTTAGCACTTTGTGTGACTATGTCCTGATCTTGGGATCAGTTGGGGGGTCAATCAATTGCAAGGACTTGGGAGAGTTAACCCACCATTCCAAAGTGCTTCCCGGGGTTGTAACATTGAACAAGGCTTGATGATGTTCCTCCCAAACAGATTGTCCCCTTGCTAAGGAGATTATTGCCGTATTATCTCATAGCAAACAAAGTACAGTACTTATCTACTCTGGATCTTTCCTCATTCTCTGCTTGTCCCTTCATATCTGCCTTTTACATTCATTATGCACCAGGGAACAGATCCCCTCTCTCTGGAAGTACACAACCTCCTCACACTTGTTCTCCAGCAGCCTCTAGGGTGCAAAGAAAACATCACTATCAAGCAATTCAGCAGCAGTGGCTAAGGCAACAGGATACTCCTGTATGTGTTTGTGTGTCTTTGTGTGTGTGCATGTGATGCTGATTTGTTATGTGAGTTTTCCCTGCATTTTTTATTTCTTAGCCCATACTTTGTTGTTCCCAAGAGCTAAATCGTATTTTAAAAGAGTCAAAACAGTACAGTGGGTGGTAAGTTACACAAAGTAAGAATGCCCTGGTGCTTTTTTTTCCTTTTTCCTTCTATTTTGGAGGAATGAGATAGGGTGGGAATCGGAAGGAAAAAAAGAATAATTCCTTTTTCACTCCTGCTCTCCTTATAACACTGTAGCTTTTGTGTGGGTTTGGCTCAAGTTTATGGAAAACTATGACAACAGTTTTCAATCTCTGAGCTTACAACCAGCAGAGGTACTGAACTAGAGTTACAAATTGCCCATTTATGATGTATGATCCAGAAAAATATGTAGAGAAAAGGGATAGGTAGAGAAAAGTAAGGATTTACATTTAGGAAAGAACAACCAAACGCACAAGTGTAGAATAGGTGGTACCTGGCTCAATAGTAGTAACTGTGAGAGGGATCTTGGAGTCCTAGTGGATGATCACTTGAATATGAGCCAGAAGTTTGCTGCAGTTGTCAAAAAAGCCAATATAATTCTGGGTTGCATTAATAGAGGGATAGAATCAAGATCACGTGAAGTGTTAATACCACATTAGAATGCCTTAGTAAAGCCACACTTAGAATACTGCATCCAGTTTTGGTCACCACGATATTAAAAAAGATGTTGAGACTCTAGAAAGAGTGCAGAGAAGAGCAACAAAGATGATTAGTGGACTGAAGGCTAAAACATATGAAGAAGAATTGCAGGCATTGGGTATGTCAAGTCTAGTGAAAAGAAGGGCTAAGAGTGACATGATAGCACTGTTCCAATGTCTAAGGGGCTGCCACAAAGAAGAGGGATCAACCCACAAGAAGCAATGGATGGAAACTAGTCAATGACAGAACCAACCTAGAACTAAGGAGAAATTTCCTGATGGTTGGAACAATTAACCAATGGAAGAGTTTGCCTCCAGAATTTGTGGGTGCTCCAACATAATATGGTTGAACCTCTAGCATAGCTTACTCTCACCTTCCTCAGTTCACACAAGACCCACAATCACGTTAAGGTAGTGCCTCACTGGGCAGGTTGCCTGTTATTGTTATTGTTATCATTATTCCAAACTTTAAGTTTGAAATTAAAAACAAATGAAGGGTTCCCCCCCCCAATCATCCTACATCATTTTTTTTAAATGCTACCACCCAAATATAGTCTCTGGTCTCTTGATTCATGATGCTGAAAATGAAAAGAGTCTAATATTTAAATTATGGCTTTGTGAAGTTGAAATGTCTCTTTCATCGCTCATTAAGCAGTTTGTTGAGTAAAACCGCCTTTGTAAGGAAAAAAAACCCCTCATTCAGAGATTTTTTTTAATGAGTTATTCTTTTTAGCCAAGAAAAGGCTGGAAGCAAAGGTCTGGATATAAAATTTGCCTAAAGCCAGCTTCAAGATCAGTTTCTTCAATAAGCTAGTCCAGGGGTGGCAAACTCGATTTCATTGAGGGACACATCAGGGCTGTGTTTGACCTTGGGGGAGATGTGATGGGTGTGGCTTGGGTGGGGCCATGGTAGGCGTGGCCAGCTCAATGTCACTTGTGTCGGGGGCACTTGTGGTGGCCAAGTGCTAAGGCAGGACTTCCCTCAGACCCTCCCTCACTCTCATTATAATCTCTTTCCTTCCTTCCTTCCTTCCTTCCTTCCTTCCTTCCTTCCTTCCTTCCTTCCTTCCTTCCTTCCTTCCTTCCTTCTTCCTCTTCTTCTTCTTCTTCTTCTTCTTCTCTTCCTCTTCCTCTTCCTCTCCTTCCTCTTCTTCTTCTTCTTCCTTCCCTCATCCCTCTTCATTCTCCTTTCTTCTTCCTTCCCCTCTTTCCTTCTTTTTCAATCCTTGCTCTCTTCCCATCTTTTTCTTTGTCTTTCCTCTTTCCTGTTCTCTTTCCTGTCCCTTCTTGCATGCTCAAATGCAAAAGGGGAAAACATTTCTCCTTTTCTTGTGTTTTTAGTCTGTTTGTTTAGCCCTTTGCCAGGGAAAACGGAGCCCCAGAGTGCTATGCACAGCCCGTCCAAGCTCCGTCTTCACTGGTAGAGGCACTGCGGGCCAGTCCTTTGCTGTTTCCAGGGCATCCCCACAGGCCAGATCTAAGCATCTCATGGGATAGATCTAAGTACCCTGTGGGCCAGATCTGACCTGTGGGCCTTGAGTTTGATACCCCTGATCTAGTCTCTTAAATACTAAATGGTCCCAAAGGTACTACATTTTTGACATTTATGCAGAAAGGCCAAGAAACGAAATTTAAATAGGCGGTAAGTGCATATAGTCCTCAGCCACAATTGAGCCTAAAATTTCAAAAGGTGCTAAGCATGTCAATTGTTGAGTGAGTTTGGGCCCATTTTCTGACCTTTCTTGCCACAGTGCTTAAGGGAATCACTGCAGTCATTAAATTAGTAACATGGTTGTTAAGTGAATCTGGCTTCCCCATGGACTTTGCTTGTCAGAAGGTCGCAAAAGATGATCACATGACTGCGGGACACTGCAACCATCATAAATACAAGCCACTTGCCAGATGTCTGAATTCTGCCCGTGTGGCTGAAATGGTCATTTGTGAAAAATGTTCATAAGTCACTTTTTTTTCAGTGCTGTTGTAACTTTGAACAGTCACTAAACAAAAGATTTTAAATTGAGGACTTTTGTAACACAATGTCCACAAAATATGGGCAAAAAAATCAAGATGGCAGCCACAGTGGGCTAATAAAAGCTGCATCTCTGACATACATTAGGACAAAAAATAAATAAAACACAGACTCTAATCTCATCTTGGTTTTCTTGACCATACAATGCAGACATTCCTGAAGGAACTTAGTGAATGGATTTGTATGTTTTTTTTCCACATATTGTGCAATTGATTTATGGAACTCATTTGCTCCAGACAAAATGGCTTTCAAAGAGGAATTGATAATGGAAAGGTGAAGGGGTGAACCTGTCAATTTGCTTTCTCATACAAAATTTCAATCAGAAATGTTTTTCATTCTATGAAGAAAGCCAGTTTGGTACAGTGCTGAAGGCACCAGGCTACAAAGTGGGGGACCATCAAACTGGGAACCTAATGCATTGGATACAAAGTCAACTGGGATATCTTGAGACAGTTGCTCTCTTAGTCAGCACTAGAAGACAGTGATGGTGGTGGTGGTGGTGGAGGAGGAGGAGGAGGAGGAAGAGGAGGAGGAAAAGGAGAAGAAGAAGAAGAAGAAGAAGAAGAAGAAGAAGAAGAAGAAGAAGAAGAAGAAGAAGAAGAAGAAGAAGAAGAAGAAGAAGAAGAAATTTATATAGCTGCCCATCCCACATACATGAGTCTGGTGAGTCATCAATGCAAAGATGATATCAAAAAATAAAAATAAAAACATGATTAAAAACTATCAAACATTCAAAAGAACATAATCTTAGTTAAAAGAAAAAGCTTAGATATAGATAGATAGATAGATAGATAGATAGATAGATAGATAGATAGATAGATAGATATGGACAGATGGATGGATGGGTGGACAGAAAGACAGACAGAGACTGATATGGGACATATTCCATAAAGACAGTTTGTATATATTTTCATATCCTGAAAGGTTTACTTCAGTAGCCAGAGACATTTAATCTTATTGCTCTCATAAATGGATAAGTGAAAGAGACAGAAAATTTACACATTCTTAACACGGACAATTCCTTGGGGGTTTGGTTTTCCTTTGTTCCCCAACAGTATGGACCCTTCCTTTCTTTTCTTACAACTTTATCTGTATTGATTTTTATAAAAAAGCATTATCTATGGTAATCTACAACTTCACCCTATCCCCAGATGAAGTTATCACACTATAGCACTTCTATTATTGTCCCTTGCACTGGAAGGATAAAGGTTTGCTTTCCAGGTATCTTACAGTCATTTTAGAAACAACGAATGATTATTCACTACAAAGAAATATCAAGTCACTCTCAGAAACAAACAGGCATCTCTACTCCTTCAAAATCTGGATCCAACATGAGCATTTTCTTAGTGTTTTATATATTAAATAGGGGTAGACAAATTGAAAACAAAATAAATAATTGTCCTTTAGCTTGAGATAAAGTGAGGTAAAATGTTTAGTCCAAATCCCACTATTTAAATAGGAACTGGGCAATGCAAAAGGCTTTATATTGTTAATTATTTTTCCTCCTATTTTGTGTTTTTACTGTCTGTAAGCTGCCTAGAGTTGCTCCTCAAGTAGGCAGTTATATATTCTAAAACAAATAAAATAAAAATGAGTAAATTATGCTATATCTCTGATTGAGAGGCTCAGTTCCAGGCCTTGGTAGATGAAAGCTATCTGTAGCCTTCTTTGTTCTCCACAAAATCTAATCCAATTGGTAGGTAGGTTGGTAGGTTGGTAGGTAGGTAGGTAGGTAGGTAGATAGAGAGGTAGGTAGATAGGTAGAGGTAGATAGATAGATAGATAGATAGATAGATAGATAGATAGATAGATAGATAGATAGATAGATAGATAGATGTAATTCCATCTTCTGAGACCTATTGTAGTGCCATTGGAAAAAGAAACACAGAATTTGTTTCGTAGAGGATGAACTTACTCAGATGATCCCCTTTGGGTCTTTTCAACTTGGAAGGGACATGAATCCTGTGGGCCACTTATTTCTTCACCTGATTTTTCTTCTTCTACTATTGAGTGTTCTGTGAACAGAGAGAACGAACCATCATTGGCATCCTATAAAACTTTTAGCAACAGGGCTAATGAAATGCAAAGCTTTCGGTGAGTCCAAGCAAACCTTCCTATCAAATCATCTGAAATATTTATTTGTCCTCTTGAATAATTGATAGGGGCATCAGCTCTCCCGGTCAATTGATTTATTAAGGGGCTGTTCAGAATTAAACAGCTTAAAGATATTAGATTGAGCAGCGACCTTGCTTGTTAGCATATTCATTTACCTACGGGAGCTCCTATTAGAAATTGTTAATACATAACATTCCCAGTCATGGCCCAGATCTCCTCAAATTGCATTGACGCTGGGGCTGTTTAGCCACCGAATAACAGATTTGATTGAGTACTCGGGTCTGGTGTAATTAGATTTTGCCAGAGATAGTGAGTGTGTGGGAACTTGGTTTTAATGTGGTATGCATTAAACTAGATATGTCATCAGCATTACAGTAATTGGGAAACAGCAACACCATAGGTCCAGCTGTGGGATTATATATTATATATTAGATTTGTGTTTACGGCTTGTGTTTTTGTCCCTGAGATGGAATTTCAGGGTGACAAGAATCACCATCCCTAAGAACAGGCCTGTTTTGATCCGAGATGATTGGCCTTTTTAATGAGAGTTATTGCCTTGAGATAATTAGTCTCATCCTCAAACGGAACCTCTCCGATAGAATAATGGAATCAATTTATTGTCAGGTAATCATGCCAATTATTGGGGGGAAGTCTCCCAAAGGTCATCATGATGGCTAATCAATGAAGCAAGTGCATTTGATCACTCACGGATACAATGGGAAAAACTAGGTCTTGAGTTAATGGAGCTCCGCCATCACCAAGGAACAGAATTCCAGATGGATTAAAGACCATTGAAAAAGTTGAGCTCAACTTTTAAATGGGAGTAGGCTCAAGTCTACTTCTTAGTGTTGGAGATGGAAGTTTGTTGGTTGTGATCTGGGATCGAAGTGAGAATGATTGGTCCATAGTGAGGGGACTGCTGCAAAAAAGATCAATTCTCGGAATCTCTCCCCTCCCCCAAATCTTTGTTAAGTCTTCATTCTAGAAAAGATGCTAAGACAACAACCGACATCCCAGTTCTTCTCCTTGATCGAGCAGAATCTGAACCAACCCAAGTACAGATGATTCCTGATCAGTTAAAGTTCCCTAGACCAGATTCTTCCTATAGAGCCCTGCTTCTTCCTTCCTTCCTTCCTTCCTTCCTTCCTTCCTTCCTTCCTTCCTTCCTTCCTTCCTTCCTTCCTCTTTCTTTCTTTTTCTTTCTTTCTTTCTTTCTTTCTTGTCCTTTCCGTCCCTTCCTCCTTCCCTT
The DNA here is from genome assembly GCA_009733165.1 of Naja naja. NCBI lineage: Eukaryota > Metazoa > Chordata > Lepidosauria > Squamata > Elapidae > Naja > Naja naja. Next base: position 17,503,747 of record CM019163.1, read on the forward strand.
CCTCCTTCCCTTCCTCCTTCCCTTCCCTTCCCTTCCCTTCTATTTCTTTTTTGAACAATCTTAAAGTCTTAAAGTCTGGAGCGGAGAGATCAGGTCTCAATCAAAACCTATTAGCACCAAGAGCCAGTTATTGGCTCAGCCATTTTTTCTTTTCTTGAAAAGCCTTCTTCTAATCCTTTTCAACCTATGAGAAGGTCTCTTGAGACCAATTACAGTTAGTCCTCAACTTATGGCCACAATTGGAACCAGAATTTCCGTTGCTAAGCAAGGTGGTTGTTGAGTGAGTTTATGACTTTCTTTGAGACAAATCACCAGAGTTATTAAGTGAATCCTGTGGTCATTCAGTGAATCCACCTTCCCGCTTTGACTTTGCTTAGCAGAAGATAGCTGGGAAGATTGCCAGTGGGGACCACATGACCCTTGGGATAGCTGCAGCCCTTGTAAATACATGCTGATTGACAAGTGTCTGAATTTTGATCATGTGACCATAGGGATGTTGTGATAGTTGTAATTACGAGGATCAGCCATCTTTTTTTAGTGCTGCTCAAGCAGTCCACTAAACAAATGGTTGTAAGTCAAGGACTAACTGTATTGTGAAAGTCTCACTACTTGCTAGAGTTGTGTAGTAGCCATGAGAATTGGGGGTGAAGAAAGAAAGAAAGAAAGAAAGAAAGAAAGAAAGAAAGAAAGAAAGAAAGAGAGAGAGAGAGAGAGAGAGAGGGAGAGAGAAAGGAAGGAAGGAAGGAAGGAAGGAAGGAAGGAAGGAAGGAAGGAAGGAAGGAGACTAGAGAGTAAAACACGAAGAACAGCTACAGGATTTGGGTTTGGCTAGTCTAAAGAAGAGAAGAATTAGGAGTGACAAGATAGCAGTATTCCAGTATTTGAGGTGCAACCATAAAGAAGAGGGGGACAACTTGTTTTCCAAAGCACCTGAAGGCAGGACAAGAAAATGGCTGGAAACTAATCAAAGAGAGAAGCAACCTGGAATTAAGGAGAAACTTCCTAACAGTGTGGACAATGAACCAGTGGAACAGCTTTGCCTTCAGAAGTTGTTGGCTCTCCAACACTGGAGGTTTTTAAGAAGAGACTGGATGGTCACTTGTCTGAAATGGTATAGGCTTTCCTGCTTGAGCAGGGGGTTGGACTAGAAGACCTCCAAGGTCCCTTCCAGCTCTATTCTATTCTATTCAGGAAGGAAAAGGGAGGAAAGAAGGAAGGAGAGAGAGAAGGAGGGAGGGAGAAAAAAAATAATTATTTGCTTGTATTGAGCATGAATAATTTCCACAAAACCAGGTGAAGAACCAAAGTCAACTCGATGTAAGTGTATGAAATACAATTGGTGCAAACTAGAAATTTTCCCAGGCTGCATAAAATTAATGAAAAAATAATGATTCCCTACATCAACCAAACACTACTTTTAACCTTACCACTCCACACTTACTTATCACGCTTAGCTAGGAGAAGACTTCATCGGTAAATCCAGATTATAACAGAGAGAGCTTGGCTGACCTGGAAAAGAAAATTGGTGTGTTAAAAAGGAACACAATTGAAAATAGCCAATGGTGTTTAGATACCAATCTGGATAGCGTAGCATTTTTTCCCCCAGGCCCTGGCAAATTTCTCTCTGAAATAAAAGGACCTGCCAAATTGTTCCATTTTAGTCACTGTGACAAGTTCAGTTTTTTTTCTTTTTAAATCCAGTAGAAAATGACCCAGGCATTAGCATGCAGTTGGGGTGCTTTTAACATTGTTTCTTAAGTTTTGTGTGGCCCACTGAAATGGACAAGACTTGTCGTATTTGCTTGAGAAACCAAAACAGTAAACTTTCATTTCAAGAGAGACATTTCCATATTTCTTGGATTAAAATAGGAATCAGATTTTTTTGTAGCTTTGCATTAAGTCCTGCAATGCAATCTTTAGAACCTTTAATAGCTCAAAACTGAAATCCATAGCCGGCGAGGAAAAGAACACAAAAATACATTAGTTATGCATTGATTTCTCTTCTTTTAATCAATTATGTACCATTCAAAGAATGGCAATTACTAATTAGGGTAAAATTACAGTAAATGAATAAATAGAAATGAATGTACATTCAAATGCCCATTGTTGTGCAGAGTTCTTTTAAAGATTCAAAGATTTGTGGTAAATGGAGTGGGATAGATTAATGACTTCTTTTCAGATGTAAAGCAGTCTGAAAACAAACGTGTTTTTCTCCACATAAAATAAGTGGGACAACTTTTGAACTACTGTTTTATTTATTTTCCATATATGATGAAAAATGTATCACCTACGAATTGTTGAAATTAATATTGGGAAAACAAAGGGAAGAACAAAACTTCTGCAGACACCTTTCTTTGAAATGGCCATGTTTCAGAATATTGTCACACCTCAACTTATCTATTCATTTCATGTCTACTATATCATGTAGTATTCCTAAAAAGGAAGAAAAAATACACCACAAAGTAAAAATAATATGCAAGCATTAATACAATAAAAACAAAACTACCTTGTATCAGCTTTTGGGGAATTAGATTTAGATTTATTAGATTTATATCCCGCCTCACTTCCCCCAAAGGGGAACTCAAAGCGGCGTACAACAAGATAAAAACAATTTCTGTACAATATAAAAACAAGAAACTCATTCATACCAATCCAAAACATACATGGGGGAAAAGCAAGGTCTCAATACCATGCCCTCCGACAAAGCCAGGTCTTAATGGCTTTGCGGAAGGCAAGTAGATTTGGGATGGTTCTAATCTCTGCAGGGAGCATATTCCAGAGGGACGGCGCCACTACAGAGAAGGCCCTAGCCTGTGGACCCGCCAGCTGACATTGCCTGGCTGACGGTATCCAGAGCAAGCCCTCCCTGTGAGATCTAACTGGGCTGGGAGGCATAAGGTGCAGAAGCGGTCTCTCAGGTATCCCGCTCCTAAGCCATGAAGGGCTTTAAAAGTTGTCACTAGCACCTTGAATTGCACCCGGAAGACCACTGGTAACCAGTGCAGCTCATGGAGGAGATGTTATATGGGCACATCTAGGTGCACCCATAATCACGACTGCATTTTGCACCAGCTGAAGTCTCGAGTGCTCTTCAAGGGCAGCCCCATGTAGAGCGCATTGCAGTAGTCCAATCGAGAGGTGATAAGGGCATGAGCAACCATGTGACGAGCCCCACGGTCCAGGAAGGGTCGCAACTGGCGTAACAGGCAAACCTGTGCAAAGGTCCCTCTGGTCACAGCCGTAAGATGGTGGTCAAATTGTAGCTGTGGATCCAGAAGGACTCCCAAGTTGCGAACTCGTTCTGAGGGGAGCAATTTCTCTCCCCCCAGTACTAAAGTTGGATAATCAACTGAACCCCGAGGGGGCAAAACCCATAGCCACTCAGTCTTGTCAGGGTTGAGTCTGAGCTGATTAGCCGATTAGCCCCCATCCAGATCCTCACATCCTCCAGGCATGGCTCTTATGATCATTTATAATAATTTTGCTATTTATTTCAAGAGGGCTGAAGTGAATTTTCAGCATGTGACTATGGGGATGCTGAAACGGTCCTTAACTGTGAAAAACTTAAATAACTTTTTTCAGTGCCGTTGTAACTTTGAATCATCACTAAGTTAACTGTTGTAACTCGAGGATTTCCTGCACACTGCACTGCAGTGAAATTAGCTTTAAAAATAAAGCAATATGGTGACGTTTTGTTCTTTCCCAAAATAGCACTCAGGTATAGGGTAAAAAGATTTTAATGTAATGACAAAAAGAAGGAGGCTGAAAAAAGAGCCTCGGTGGTGCAGGCTGTTAAACACCTAGAACTTAGCTCCAGCTGCCTGCAATTAGTGCAGGCTCGAATCCCACCAGGCTCAAGGTTGACTCAGCCTTCCATCCTCCCGGGGTAGGTAAATTGAGGACCCAAGATTGTTGGGGGCCATAAGCTGACTTTGTAAAAATGCTGCTTAGTAATAAGCAGGCATATACAATGGAATGAAGGCTATTGCTGAGCACATTGGGTTGTGCTCCAAAGATTGTAAGCCACCCTGAGTCTCCAGAGAAGGGTGGCATATAAATGTGAATTTTTAAAAAATGAGAGTGTCAGCCTTGGAAGCCATATTTTATTTGGAAGCTTCAAGGCTGCCACATTTAGTGTCTCGGAATTTGGGAGGGGGGATTTCATAGAGAAGTAGAGGATTAGACACAACATCTTTTCACAGAAAGTCAAGGACATGTCGCCCTGCACCTGGAGAGGAGTATCTGGAGGAAAGTCTCCAGTTCAGAAGAAGATTTGACTGGGCTATGTGATGAACTGGTGGATGAAGGGGATGGATCTTTGATTTTCTTTTGGGAAGGGAAAACCCAGAACTCTCAGATTTGGGTTTTCCCAGATGTACCAATATATCAACTCTAATAAAATGGAACTTTGAGAAAATGCTCATCTTGGAGTTTATTGGTTTGGAGTTGGTTAGTTGGAACACTGACAGACAGAGAATATTGGGAAGAGTGAAGCAGGCAGAAACACAAGAAAAACCAAATAACCAGGAGATCAACATGCTTAACAGACATAAATGCAGAGCAGAAGGAATGGAACAGCAAAATATTTGGCAATTTGAAGAACCACGCTTGCTGATTGGGGAATTCTGGGAGTTCAAGTCCAGAAGAAGTTGAACATCACCATAGAATGAAAAAAGATAAGAGTTCAATAGTTTTCTTGGAGGGTTTCAAGAAGAGATTGGACAACCATTTGGATGGTATAAAGGAGTCCTGCCTTTGGCAGGGGATTGGGCTAGAAGACTTCCAGAGTCCCTTCCAACCTTATGATTCTATGTTTCTAAGAAATTACACATCTTGAAGCGGCCAAGTTTGAGAATTAGTGCAGAACCTAAGTGGTGCAGAACAGTGAGACAGACCTGCTTCAATGGGGTGGCTGGAAACTCATCCCATTTTTACAGAATGAAGCAGCAGACTGCCCTAAATAAGAACAATAATAATAGGCCCCATTCAACCCAATAAAAATCACACTATATCTAGCTGTACCTCTTTATTTGGTTTTATTTAACAATTTGTTTAACATAGGTATATATATATATACACCCACACATACACCCACCCACCCACAAGCTTTAGTCCCCCAAGATGAACAAGTTTCCCATTTCTGTCATTGAACATATCATTGTTCATTATTTTCTAACCCATCTGAAATTCAATTAAAATTAAGACCTGTATTTACTCACTCAAAAAAGGAGCAACTACATTTCCCAGTTTTTGAGGGAGGGAGATTAAATGGCAACTCCCTTTCAATTATGGATGTATATATCCTTGTAACATTTGACCGGCAGCTTTGTGGATTGATGAGGTGGGCTGTGACCCCAGAAATCTATGCCAGGCTTCCCAAAGCTATCTGTCCTCCAGATGTGAGGTCATCCATTTTCAGAGTTGAAGATGGTCATGATGGCTGGGGAACTCTAAGAGTTGAAGTCAACACATCTGGACGCAATGCAGATTGGGGAAGGTCTTATGTTAGGACTTCACAGAAATGTGGAATGGAACGGCAGGCAAGCTGTAGCCTACACAGATGATTGAAGAGTGAAAGGCAGGACAGTGATACAAAATATTAGCAATCTTAAAGAGCAAAGTAAAACTGAAAAGCTGATGATTTTTGTGGGGACAGAAATGAGCAGTAACGCCACACCTGGAACACTGCATCCAGTTTTGGGTCACCACATTATAAAAACAATATTGAGACTTTGGAAAAAGTGCAGAAAGGAACTGGAGACTAAAGCATATGAAGAACGGTTGCAGAAATTGGGCTTGACTAGTGAAAAGAAATGCTATAAGGTCTCCTGTTTGAGCAGGAGGGTTGACTAGACAACCTCCAAGATCCCTTCTAACTCTGACAGTCTATGTTTTAGTTGGAATCAAGCTATGTTTCTTGGGAGGGAGGGTATTTTACAGATGAGGGAGCCATCAGTACAAAGGCTAATGGGGGAAACTAAGGTTATCATGAAGAATTAGGTAAATGGTTAGAATGCAGGCTAATTCTGCTAACTGCCAGCAGTTCGATCCTGACTGGCTGAAGGTTGACTCAGCCTTCCATCCTTCCGAGGTGGGTAAAATGAGGACCCAGATTGTTGGGGGCAATTTGCTGACTCTGTAAACTGCTCAGAGAGGGCTGTAAGGTAAAGGAAAAGGTTCCCCTCACACATATGTGCTAGTTGTTTCCGGCTCTAGGGGGCGATGCTCATCTCCGTTACAAAGCCAAAGAGCCAGCGCTGTCCGAAGACATCTCAGTGGTCATGTGGCCGGCATGACTAAACACCGAAAATGCACGGAACGCAGTTACCTTCCCACCAAAGTAGTCCCTATTTTTCTTGTCAGAAGCTGGGACAAGTAACAGGAGCTCACCCCATTACGCGGCGCTAGGGCTTCGAACTGCCGAACTGCCAACCGTTCTGATCGACAAGCTCAGTGTCTTAGCCACTGAGCCACCTTGTCCCCTATAAAGTGGTATATAAGTCTAAGTGCTATTGCTATTAATTGAAGGACCTTCTTTGCACCACCAAGATCACTTCCTCTTCACTCTGAACTACAGCCGGCTTTTGTCTGCCCATTGCACGCTGCATTAATTTAAGCCACAAACGCTTGGCCTGCAATATGCTTGTATATACTTAACAGCTCAAAATGAACCTCGCCAGCTGTAGCACGTGAAACAGCACGTTCTGCTCCATGGAGCATTTCAATACATGTGCATGAAGCTTTTACATGGCTATGCACAAAGGTCAAGATGCATCCAGCCCCATTCAGAGATTTATTTCTTTGCTGGCTTTATTTGGTTATTACTGTTTTTAATCCACCCAAGAACAAGGTCCTCTGGGCAGGTCAACATCCAAGAGCAGGGAAGAATTGCTTTAAAAAAAAAAGATGAACGCAAAGCAAAACCACTCCAGAATCCTTCACAAAAACAATTGAGGGATGAAGATTTACCAGGATCAGAAAATGGAAATGGGACTTTGGTGGAAACTATAGAACTGCAGTGTTGTATAGCTTAATGCTTGGAACACCCTATTTTATCTTTAAATCAGAGAAAGACCTGGTTTAAATCCTAAATACTGCATCTCCTTTTAATTTCCCCTGTTTTCTCCTTCTTGGTGAAGGAATGAAAATTTCCCCAATCATTGGATTAACTTCTGGAGTATATGAATCCCAACAAATTTGAGACAGGTGTTTCTTTTCTGATCAGAATATCTTGGCAACTTTCAGCATCATAACTGTAAGATGCATTTTGCAATTTGCATTTTTTTATTTATCGATTGATTGATGATTGATTGATTTAGATTGATAGAACAAATCATCACCAAATTCTATGGCCACCTGTCCTAAGACTGGACAGCTTACAAAGATTAAAAAAGGATAAAAACATGTGCAAAAATATTTTTAAAAACCCATAAAATACATAGCAGCTAGGAAAATTATAAAAATAATAATCAGCATTCAACATAACCAGGGACAGGCTCTGATACTTAGGAAGTGTGAAAACAGTCATAAATAACATTTTTTTCACAGCCATTGTATCTTCGAACGGTCACAAAATGAATGGGTGTAAGGCAAGGATGACCTATAGTTATACAAGAACAATCCAGACTGGTTTCTAAGTTCTGTGAACCATATAAGGCAAGGGTCCCCAATCCATGGGCTGTAGCCTATTACTGGCCCATGGTCCATTTATAACTGGGCCACACGAATGGCTGGTCAGTGCATGCATGCTCAACTTGCCCAAGTGGAAGGCCAGAGCACACGTGCACAGCTCAACTTCCACGAGTAGTGGGCCGGTTCCCCTCTCCCCACCCCGCAGGGCCGCTAAGCCATAAAGGTCAGGGACTGCTGATATAAGGCCTAGTGGGCTTCCATCTCCAGCACTGCTTTCTTCGAAACAGCTCATCAACCTGAACGCACAGGTAAAGCATTCCAGGTTAGTAAGAAACAATGCAAGGCCTCCTTCCCTCCCTCCCTCCTTCTGTTGTGTTGGCATTCTTGAGGGATAGAAAGGAATCGGGAACATTTGCTGCTCTTTGCTAATGGCTTAGGTAAGCCACGCGGCATCGAGTGCAGTTCCTCACGAGGGCTATTCGTGAAGCCATTACCTGCTTTGCTTGAGGAAACAGCGGCTGGGGTTGATCTCACACGTGCTTTTAAAGAATAGACCATTACAAAGTATTGCTAAAGCTTGCCTGGGTTTCGGTGGGGCGGATGAAGGAGAATATACAAAGTGGGTATTCATTCACTGACTACGAATACAGGTAGTCCTTGACTTAAAGTTCATTTAGCAACCAAAGTTACATCGGCACTGAAGAATGTGACTTTATGATCATTTTTTCATGCTTATCACTGTTGCAGCACTTCTATGGTCACCTGATCAAGCTTCAGGTCTTGGCAACCGGCTCATATTTATGACAGTTGTAGTATCCCGGCATCCTGCAATCCCTTTTTGTGACCTTCTGAGAAGCAAAATCAATGGGGAAACCAGATTCACTTAATAACCATGTTACTAACTTAACAACTGCAGTGATGCACTCAAGAACTAAGGCAAGAAAGATCATAAAATGGGGCAAAACTCACTTGACAAATGTCTCACTTAAGAAAAGAAATTTTGGGCTTAATTGTGGTTGTAAGTCAAGGAACTTATCATCAAAAAGTCCCTTCCCTTCCCTTCTCTAAATTCTCCTTCTCTTTTCTTCATTCTTCATTCCCTTTTCCTTTTCTTCTCTTTTTTCTCATCTCTATTCTTCTCCCCTTCCCTCCCTCCCTCCCTCCCTCCCTCCCTCCCTCCTTCCTTCCTTCCTTCCTTCCTTCCTTCCTTCCTTCCTTCCTTCCTTCCTTCCCCTGATCCAACAAGAGTACAAACCTTCAGTACTAGAACAATAAGCTCTGGGGTTGTTTCACCTTCTTTGCTTGCTTTCATTCTTTTCTTTTCTTCTTTAGATTACAATCAATTTCTTTTTTTTCTTTTTTCCCCTTTTCTGTCCCCCTCCTCTACTAAAGTTGTATTAGGGATTCACTTAAGCAGAAATGAACTGTAATATGCAAATAGTTCTAATTGGACTGCTAATAGAGCGTGTCTCTGTTTGTTTTTTTGCAAGGAGTTTTATGTCTATGTAATCAGTGCAGACAGACGTTAAGTAAATGAAGAGGCAACTAACAATGTCAAAAAAGAGACCGGGCGGTTTCAGCTGACACTACCCTAATCTTCCAGGACCCATTAAATGGCAGTTTCAACGCATTACCTACCATAACAGCCTTGAATATCACTGATTTTATTTGCAGTATCAAACATTCCATTTCATGCCCCATTAACAATGGGAGCCTGAGCCTTTGACGCAGCTAAACATTTTACTAACTACCTGGACTAAGTAACCAATTAACTTTTGGAGACAATACGGCCAATTAAGCGCAAAAAGGTAAGCCTGTCAACCCCCACTAAAATTGAATTTCCTCTCTTCTTCCACTCCCTCTCCCCCGTTTCTCTCTTTGATGGGTCTTCGTGCTGGATTCTTAATGGTGCTTTGGGTTCCTATTGAAAGGGCGGATTCGATAAAAGTTCACAGGGTCTTCAGGATGGATCCTGACCCATCACTCTTTCCACTGAGATCTTCGGTGCCAGTGAGCCAAATAGAAATGTGGGCTAAGTTGGCATTTGGCTGCAAAGGACAATGGATGAGACATCTGGCTGAAGTTCTCATCATGTTTAGGGGCTGGAGGCTAAAACATATGAAGAACGATTGCAGGAATTGGGTATGTCTGTTGTTGTTAGTTGCAAAGTCGTGTCCAATCCATCGCGACCCCATGGACAACGTTCCTCCAGGCCTTCCTGTCTACTATCCTCTGGAGTCCATTTAAGCTCACACCAACTGCTTTAGTGACTCCGTCCAGCCACCTCATTCTCTGCTGTCCCCTTCTTCTTCTTTCGTCCTCAATCTTTCCAAGAATTAGGCTCTTCTCCAGTGAGTCCTTCCTTCTCACTAGGTGGCCAAAGTCTTTGAGTTTCATCTTCAGGATCTGGCCTTTTAAAGAGCAGCCAGGGTGGATCTCCTCTAGGACTGACAAATTGGATTGCCTTGCAGTCCAAGGGACTCGCAGGAGCCTTCTCCAGCACCATAGTTCAAAGACCTCAATTCTTTGGTGCTCAATCTTTCTTATGGTCCAACTTTCACAGCCATACTTCACAACTGGGAAAACCATAGCCCTGGCTATACGCACTTTTGTTGGCAGGGTGATGTCTCTGCTTTTTGTATGCTGTCTAGATTTGCCATAGCTTTCCTCCCCAGGAGCAAGCATCTTTTAATTTCTTGGCTGCCGTCCCCATCTGTGGTGATATGTCTAGTCTAGTGAAAAGAAGGACTAGGGGTGACATGATAGCAGTCTTCCAATATTTGAGGGACTACCACAAACAAGAAGGTGTCAAACTATTTTTCAAACCACCCAAAGGCAAGATGAAAACTCACCAAGGAGAGAAGCAGCCTAGAACTAAGGAGAACATTCCTAAGAGTGAGAGCAATCAAGCAATGGAATAGCTGGCCTTTTTTTAAAATTACATTTATATGCCGCCCTTCTCCGGAGACTCAGGGCGGCTTACAATTTTTGGGATACAACCCAGTGTGCTCAGCAATAGCCTTCATTCCATTGTATATGCCTGCTTATTACTAAGCGGCATTTTTACAAGGTCAGCTAATTGCCCCCAACAATCTTGGGTCCTCAATTTACCTACCCCGAGAGGATGGAAGGCTGAGTCAACCTTGAGCCTGGTGGGATTCGAGCCTACAGCAGTTGTAGGCAGCTGGAACTTAAGTGCAGGCATTTAACAGCCTGAGCCACCAAGGCTCTTCAGAAGGTGTGGTGCTCCATCACTGAAGGCTTTCAAAAAGAGACTGGACAATCATTTGTCTGAAATTATATAGGGTCTCCTTCTTGACCAGGGGGTTGGACTAGAAGACCTCCATGGTCCCTTCCAGTCTATTGTTCTATGTATCAGAACATCTATGTATGGGAAACGTGAGCTAAGTGATAAGGGCTAAGTCGGCATTTGGCTTCAAAGGATCTGGACATCTGGCTGAACTTCTCCTGTACTATTCCAGGATACTGAAGAAAAAAAATAATACTACAATACTGAATTAGTTGCAAGTAAAGTTGTACATATATAACAAGGCTATAGTTTAATTCTTTCACCACCATCACACGCAGGAAAGTTTACGGGAAAAAATAACTCTGAAGACTGATACAGGATGCAAGTCTGGGTTGATAAATTATCTCAAACATATATAATCTAAAATGTAAGGGATTATAAACCTCCTGGGATCTAGGAGTGATCTTACAAGAGGGGTATGATTTTTCCTGATGTACTAGAGGAAATGTTTTTTAGGAACGGAGCCAGTTTGACCAGCATTTGCTTTTGCTAAAAGTAATGTGGATTTGTGTTGGTGTTATTTTTAATGCAGAAGAGTTATTTGTTTATATTCCATTATACAGTTTTGATACCCACTGTGCCAGTCTAGATTTGTACATTATGTTAAGTCATGGTTTGCAACTACTAGGGTCTGTCAAATGGATCTTACTTGACAGGGTTCACAAGACACATTAAGAGAAAACCACTCATAATTGTAATGATTCCTTTGCTAACTCCATCAAAACCAAGGCATTAACGTTTTGCTTTTTTTCTTAACCGGCGTACTTTCAAGGCACATAGATTTGATAGTTCAGTATTCCCCAGTCATCATGGCTATTGCTGAGACTTTGAATTCCTCATACTTTCAGGAGCCAGGTTGATACTGATATGTGAACCCATAATAAATCCACTCAATTTAAGGGGATTATTACTAGGTAAATATTTTCAGGACTGAAGAGAAAATAATTATTTCTTTCATTAGATGGCTCAAAATTTAATGATTTAACAGAATAAGAAGAAAATACAATATTTCCCCACTGAATTTTTTTTTCATTTGGTTTAATATGACAGAAAGGAACATAAGCTGGTATGCAGCTAGTTCAGATATAATGGGCAGGACATCAAAATCAAACTTTTCCCTCTCATGTTTACAATATGGAAAATAATAATATTACTTGTCTCAAGCAACAGTCTTAGAGCTAGTGCAGCACAGATGTTATAGTGATACTGAGTTCTCTCAAAGCCCACTAGAAGATTTGGGGCTAATAATTCTACCTTAGCTCAAAATGGTATCCAAGATTGTTGTGATAGTATTAAATAAAGGAAACGTTGAGAACCTCAGAAAATACCACATATTGCATATGACTGTACCTTTTGATTATGGTTTTATATGTTGTTAGATGCCTAGAGTCACTATGGCAAGATGGGTGGCTATATAAATTGAATGAATGAATGAATGAATGAATGAATGAATGAATGAATGAATGAATGAATGAGGAACAGCATATCATACGAGAAACTTCAAATTCTGCATTCCAAGTTTCAGATAAAGCTTGGATGAAGACATTGGGTCAATCATAATCTTTCATTCTAGCATACTTCATATGAAATAGGAATGTGGAGAAGCAGTACATTTTTACCATATCCATCCATTCCATTGTTTTCATGTCACTCTTAAACCACCTGATTATCTTTATTAAATTTAATCACTCTGTTATGTAGCTTGTAACTTCATTAAGTCCCTTCCATGGATGAAGGGATTTTTGATCTGGCCTGAAGTTGGAAATCTGTTGGCCTTAAGATGACATCAGCCTCAATTCACAGCTTCACAATCATTGGTCATAAGCCTGGATTACCCATTTCTACTTTAGACTGAAATGAAAAGAAATGGCAACAGTGGTTATTTCTGATAAGGAATGCTAAATGTAATCAAATTGGGAATGAATAATGCTGTAGTTTCATAATTTTCTCCCATTCCTAAAGACATTTATGAATGGAGTTCTTATCATAAACGAACTGAAATAATTTCCACCGGTCTGCACTTCTCATATGGCCTTGGTGGATAAAACCTCTTGATATCAAACTCCAATTTGGTGGCTGTTAAATGTAAACTATGTAGAAACCTGTCTTGCAGTTTCTTAATAGATTTCTTCCTTGTGAAACAAGATGTGCTTTTTCTACTCTATGTTCAGGAAACTTCAGGATTTATTTTGAATTCATTTTGGTAGCATTTATGAGCTAGCCTAACTCTTCAGGGTGGTAGAGATTATACTGTTAATTACATTGTGTTCTGTTCCATCACTGTGAAGCTTTCCTGACTGCATACTTTTCCCAGTTGGAAAAAAGAAAATTATGAAAAGTATCCTGTGAAAGAATATGTTCTTCTTGGAACTGAATGAAAGCATGGGATGCTAAGGAGATGGAGACCCTACTGGAGAGTGGAATCTAGAGTGGGAAACAAGACAGTTATCCTCAAGGTGGGTCAACCTACATGAATGGAGAATACAGAATAACAGAGTTGGAAGCGACCTTGGAGTCTTCTAGTCCAATCTCCTACAGAAGATCCTATACCATTCTGGACAAATGGTTGTTCATCTCTTCTTAAACACCTCCAGTGATGGAGCACCCTCAGCTTCTGGAGGCAAGTTGTTCCACTGGTTAATTGTTCTCACTGTGGAGACAATAACTTGGTCCTCAACACCAATAAGACAAAGGAGCTTATAGTGGACTATAGAAGGAACAGATCAGACACCCAGCCCTTGCTTATCAATGGAGACTGAGTGGAGCAAGTGGCCAGTTTTAAGTTTCTGGGTGTTACCATAAAAGAGGACCTGACCTGGGGTGCTCGCATTGCAGCCCTGATCAAAAGGGCCCAGCAGAGATTATACTATCTGAGACTTCTCAGAAAACAACTGAATGAAAAACTGCTGGTGACCTTCTACTGCTGCACCATAGAGAGCATTTTAACATACTGCATATCTGTATGGTTTGCCAGTTGCACAGTGGCAGATAGGAAAGCACTCCAGAGGGTTAATGTCATTGTCCAGAGGATCATTGGTTTCTCTCTCCCCTCTTTGGAACAGCTTTATAGCTCCCGCTGCCTTAAGAAAGTTCAAAACATTCTCAAAGATCCATCTCATCCTGGGAACCCTTTTTTTGAACTATTACCATCTGGCAGATGGTACAGGATAATAAAAACAAGGAGAAATAGGCTGAGAAACCAGCTTCTATCCCAGGGCAGTAGCTGTGTTGAATTATACTGTATAGTACAGTGTTGGTGTGATGTCAGGAGTTTTCAATTCAATGTGTGGAGTGTGAAGGATGTGTGTTTGTGTTTATTTTCATGGTCATGATGTGCACTGAAGATGGTGTTTCATTTCTTTGTATGAGGTGCAATGACAATAAAGTAAACTAAACTGTCAGAAAATTTCTCCTTAGTTCTAGGTTGGATCTCTCTTTGATTATCTTAATTGTTTCTTGTCCTGCCCTCAGGTGCTTTGGAGCAGTGGTTGTCAATCAGTGGGCCGGGGACCACTGGTTGTCCGTGAGAAAATTTTGGTGGTCTTCAGAGAAATGTCACCCTCAAAGCATACCCCAAAGCAATTAATCCAGGCTGTGCAGGAACACAAGGCTGAGCCGGCCACATGGCCCATGGGAACACAAGGCTTGCATCACTTGCATTGCAAACAACATGAAGTAGTGAGGGGAGGGAGGAAAGGGCAGAGGTGGGGGAACTTGCCCTACTCACCCCACATGCCTTGCCTGGTCACCGGGCTGCTTCTTTCCGCTTCTTTCTTCTTCTGCTTTTGGCTGCAGGAAAGCAGCAAAGTCTTTTTTCTCTCCCCAAACTCCCAGAAATGAGTCTTTGGGACCCTGCAAGGCATCCTGCTCCAAGAGGCTGTGCCAGCGTGACAGGTCTCACAAAGACTCATTTCTAGTAGAGTTTGGGGAAGAGAAAGAAAGACTTCTGCTGCTTCTGCTGCTTTCCTTGCATGAAGCCAAAAGTCTCTCTCCCCCCGAGAATGGAGCTGGAGACGGTATCCTGCGATCCCAAATAAAAAATGATGAATCGTTAGGAAAACAGGATGGGGATTTTTCCTGCAGACTTTTTTTTGGGATTTTCCCAGGGTCTCTGGTCTGTGGGATTTAAAATTATAAGTTTGGTGGTCCCTGAGATCCAAAAGGTTGGTGACCCCTGCTTTGGAGAATAGGTGACCTCCCTCTTCTCTATGACAGCCACTCAAATACTGGAAGATTGCTATCATGTCACCTCTAGACCTTCTCTTTATTAGACAGACATACCCAGTTCCCTCAATTGTTCATTGCTTTTTCCTCCAGACTCCTGATCATTTTGTTGCTCTTCTCTGCACTCTTTCTAGAGCCTCAAAATCTCTTTGTATTATGGTAACTAGAACTGGGTGCGTTATTCTAAGTGTGATATGATCAGTAGAATTGCAAGAATACACATTATCTCACCAACATTCTCCTTCCTTTCTCAACACAATTTTTATTTCGCCCCATTGGATCAGGCTTGGTGGAACGCCATGCCTAGTAACTTTTCTACACAACCATATTTAAAAATCAATAGCCTCTAAAAAGAAAGAAAAAGAAGAAGTTGTGACAAACCTTGTTCAAGCATCTACAACATGGTTGAACAGGCAGGATGCAAAACCAGACTTGTACTCACTAAGCCATCTGTCTGTATAGAAGAATCTGTTGATTTAACTTTGTCCGGTATTCATATGCACAAAGACAGAGATGTTGAAAGGCATTTTCCACCCTGCCCCACCTCATCCCATCTCATTCTTAAAGATCTTTACAGATTTGTCTGGTAAGCAAATGAAAGACATTTTCATTCATCCTTAATGCAAGAAGCAGTAGGACAATTTTTATCATATTACAGATTTAGTTGTTAGATGGTAATCTTACGAAGCTTCTCCGGAAATATTGAATTGCTAACTACAGCATACAGAACAATACTCGAATACAGCTCATCAGTCTGTAATCCACACTGCATATCAGACATGAATACAATCAAGCGAGTACAGAAGTATTTCACGAGAAGAGTACTACACTCCTCTGCTCGCAACAGAATACCCTATATCACCAGACTTGAGATTTTGGGCTTGGACATCCTTGAACTATGTCGCCTATGGTTAGACTTAAGCATAGCACACACAATTATCTGCTACAATGTCCTACCAGTCAATGAGTACTTCAGCTTCAACCACAACAATACAAGAGCACACAACAGATACAAACTCAATGTAAACCACTTCAGACTTGATTGCCGAAAGTACGACTTCAGCAACAGAGTGGTCAATGCCTGGAATGCATTACCTGACTCTGTTGTTACATCATCTAACCCCCATTCCTTTAACCTCAAACTAACCACTATTGACCTCACCCCATTCCTAAGAGGTTTGTAAGGGGCGTTCATAAGTGCGCCATCGTGCCTCCCATCCCTGTCCTATTGTCCCCATTTATTTGTACCTATTTCCTGTATTCTTATTCATGTTTATACTTATATCTATTATCTTGTAAGCTATCGACAAATCAAATAAATAAGTAAGTAAGTAAGTAAGTAAGTAAGTAAGTAAGTAAGTAAGTAAATAAATAGGTTGTGGGACTATCTTCTATTTTTTAAAAAAGAAGAAATCAGCCTTGGCAAGAGAAGAACTTCAAAGAATCTTCAAGGATCTGTCTTTCCATGCAGTATTTACCCAGGGGCTATGCCATTTACTCATCCAATGGAAAATCCCTATTAATTGGGCCAATGTTGCTACAATTGAAAGGAAATCCATAAAGCAGGCTAATTCTTTGAAATGATACCCAAGGCGAATGGGTGGTTTTTTTCCCCTTGTTTTTGCGGCTTCCTGCGTGTCTCTGTGAATATTTTCAGTGTGTAAGACAAAATGGGAGCCCACATCAAGGGCTAGGTCAATTCTTAACACAACACAGTTAAAGATTATCCTCACCACAACACAGCTGGTTTGAGGCTGCTATTAATCTAATCTCTTAAATGCATGTAATATCCGAACAGAAAAGCCAGCCTGCCAATCTCCAATTTCTCTAATGGTAAAAATATGTCATGGGCTCTCAGCAGCAAGTTCTTACAAAACGTTGAGCTGTTTCCGTGGGTGGAACTGTTACCACCATCTTGGCGCTGCTTGCACCATCTGGATTTGACGGGTGCTCCTCCTAAGCCTTTCCTAGCTCCTTCAGGCTTTCTTTCCCTCTCCCCTCTCCCCTCCTCCTTCCTCTAATTCATCTCTACCTGGAGGAAGATAGGACTAATCTCAGTAAATTGGCGCAATGGGATTAGCTGCAGGACTACAAGACCACATTTGAAGGTTGCATTCAGGAAATTAACTCATGGTTCTTGGGGAAAGGTTATGAGATCTGTTGTAGTTCTCTCTGTAGTGGAACCAGTTTTACTCATTTTCCAGTTGTCAAAGTTTAAGCAGCAAATTTATTTGCTGGTGTTGCCCTGTGTTTCATTGTAGTGATGTAGCAGGGTTAGCCAAATGTGTGGAAATGTTCCTTGGCTGTGCTCCAGACCACTGACAAAGCCCAAACCTTAACCTGGTGGCAACACATTTTAATGAAGACAATATTGAAGTTTCCTTTGAAAATTCTCAGATGTTCTCAGATTTACTCAAGAAGCATCTGTTTTGTTTTGTTTTTGTTTTTATTTCATTCACATCTTGTTTTGACATTTCTCTTGGTGATATGAAGTCAGTGTAATTGATAGTTGGTTGTTCTGTTTTCATCCCTCTACAACTGGGCAAGGGCCTTTTTCAATGCTTGAGAACTTCCCTAATTTTGGAAAATTACAGCAGGATTCATGCTCCCAGGACAAGTAGCTAGGTAGTAGGTACAGGGCCCCCTGTGGATTTTACTCCACTAATCATTGCTGACTATAGAGGTGGCCAGCATGACATCATGGAGAACAGTTGCCTTCCCACCAAAATGGTACCTATTTATCTAGCTGAGGCAAGTAATGGGAGCTCCCTCCATTGCATGGCACTCGGGTCTTGGATCTGGGCTACTGGGTTGTATGATTTTCTGTAGTCTTATACTATAACCTGTTTAGGAGCATAGACATGGCACAAGAATGCCATGTTATTTGCAAATATTATTCAATAAAATGATGATCATAATGATGACGATGACGATGATGGTGATGATCAAAATAGCCAGATAGATGGATGTAACAAACAGAAAAGTTACCTATCTATCCATCCATCCATCCATCTATCCATCTATCCATCTATCATCTATTCATCCATTCATCCATTCCATCCATCCATCCATCATCTATCTATCTATCTATCTATCTATCTATCTATCTATCTATCTATCTATCTATCTATACCTCTATCAGACTGGAGCTGTAAGGGACCTTGGAGGTCTTCTAGTCCAACTCCCTGCTGGAGCAGGAGACCCTATTCCATTTCAGAGACGTGACTGTCCAGTCTCTTCTTAAAACCCTGCAGTGATGAAGCAGCCACAACTTCTGAAGGCAAGCTATACCACTGCTTGCCATCTACTGTCTGTCTGTCTGTCTGTCTGCCATCTATTTGTCTGTCTGTCTGTCTGTCTATCTGTCTGTATATTTCTCTGTCTGTATATTTACTATCTCTTTCTCTATCATCTATCTCTTTCTCTATATCTATCTGTCTGTCTGTCTGTCTGTCTGTCTGTCTGTCTGTCTGTCTATCCATGAAATGTATATGGCCACTCATCTCACAAGTGCCGCTGGGTACTGCAGAGTAGTTTACATTAAAAAAAAAGCAGGTAGTTAAATTAGCTAGTCAAAAGGTTTCATTTAGCCACGCAATTCAAGAAAGGTTTCAACACACATCATAATAGATGGAAACTTCAAAGGAGCTACGAGGCAAAAAATGACTCAACCCTTCTCCAGAGCGAGAAGAAAAACTTGCTGGCTCTCCAAGCCATAAATAATCATAAAGGGTAAATAATAATCACCACCATCATTGGAAAGGTGCAAGGAATGGGGGCCGAAGGAGGGAGTCCCTTAAGTGAGAAGTTTCAAATGAAAGGGGATGCCCTGTGAACTTAACACCTTGGCCCTTCAGCCTTTCTGTTAACAAGCTAATCTGATTGCCATTGATTTTGGTCACCTCTGGTGCTAAGAAGGTGATGGAATGGTGTCCCGCTAGATGTATTGAATCAGATGCTAAGCAAAGAGCTACATAAAGTACAATTTGGCCTCAGCTCACTGATTATGACATTAGCGGAGAGACAAGGTCTGGGTGATACATACACACCCACATACACACCTACACGCACGCAGACCCACAAATCATATGAACTATGATGGAGACTGAATTTAAAAAAAAGTCTAGAAATGTCCCTTGTCTTTGGTCTGGTGTGTTTTTTTAAACATGTATTTATTTTGCTCCTCTCCCCATTCTCTCCCCACAGCCTTTTCTTGCTTACTCTTCTGATTTCTGTTGCTAAAACGAGCCTGTTTTCCACTGCCGTAGTTTAGTGATAGGCATTTGAGTGTAATCTAATTAATTACTTGTATTAGGCTTGCAGAGAAAATAGAATTGAGGGTGGGGAGAGAACTGGCTCTTAAACGACAAGTTTTCCCTTGGGTAAAGGAGAAAGTGGATTTAGCAGGATTGGAAGAAGAGAAGTTTGGCAAAGGCTCCTTCGATGGAGAACTCCTTCTTCTTGTAGGATTCAATTCAATCAGATTCAATCAGAATAGGGCTGGAAGGGAGCTTGGAGGTCTTCTAGCCCAACCCCCTGCTCCAGCAGAGACCCTATACCATCTCAGACAAGTGACTGTCCAGTCTTCTTAAAAAACCTCCAGTGATGGAGCACCCACAACTTCTGAAGGCAAATCGTTCCACTGGTTAATTGTCCTCAACTATTAGGAAATTTCTCCTTAGTTCCAGGTTGCTTCTCTCCTTGATGAGTTTCCATCCATTGCTTCTTGTCTTGCCTTCTGGTGCTTTGGAGAATAGGTTGACCCCCTTGTCTTTGGGGCAGCCTCTCAAATACTGGAACACTGCCATCCTTTCATCCCTAGTCCTTCTTTTCTCTAGACTGGCCATACCCAATTCCTGCAACCATTCTTCCTATGTTTTTATCTCCACGCCCTCCAAGGAAGTGCAATTATTTTTGGATCTCAGATTGATTTTGGGTGTATGCTTGTCTTGGGTATTGATAGGTCTCCAATGCCAGAAGTTGAACCAAAAGGCAAAACAAAAAAAGAAATGAATGGAAATTAATATCTTCCTTCCTTCCTTCCTTCCTTCCTTCCTTCCTTCCTTCCTTCCTTCCTTCCTTCCTTCCTTCCTTCCTCTCTCCCCTCACTCCCTCCCTTCTTTCCTTCCTTCCTCTCTCCCCTACTTCCTTCCTTCTTTTATCCCTTTCCTTCCTTCCCTTCCTCCTTTCTCCCTCCCTCCCTCCTTCCTTCCTTCCTTCCTTCCTTTCTTCTCCCTCTTTCCTTCTCTTCCACCTTATGGAGTTCTAGCTCTCCACTTTCTTCATTCACTAGGTAATGGAAGTAATGAAGCCTGGGATGTGGTATTATTATTTTATGACATCAGGAAAAGGTATGACATTTTCTCAAGGGCAGCCCTATCCCTTGCCCTCCTTCGTCTTGGCAGCCAACACTAATTGACTGTGAAAGTGGAGAACTCAGTAGTTTAAGATGCTCTCCTCTCTGAACTCCAGAATGGCTCCTGGATGGAAATCAGCTGAAGCAAAACAGAAGCTCAATTGCATTGTCAAGGAATAAAGTGCCTGCCCAGACAAACTGGTAAACAGACTCAAGGGCCAAGCTACCGCTGTGGGTAATTGTCAGATCATACTGCGGCTTGGGATAATGTCATACCACAAATTGTCTGGCAGTTGGCATTCCTCTTTGGTGGTATGCTTTAGTCTATTTCTTTTTTGTAAACAATTCATATTGCTCTTGTGGGTCCCTCTGGTGCTTCTTTGTATCCTTCCAAGTTTCCCTGGTTGCTCACATTTTCCAATGTTGTGCTTCCCAATCTTTCACTTCACAACCAAGAAAGCTGGGGGGAGGGAGGAGGGAGGGAAGGGGAGAGAGAGAGACAGAGAGACAGGAGGAGGAGGAGGAGGAGGAGGAGGAGGAGGAGGAAGAAAGAAAGAAAGAAAGAAAGAAAGAAAGAAAGAAAGAAAGAAAGAAAGAAAGAAAGAAAGAAAGAAAGAAACCTGGAAATTGTAGTTCTGTACCTTGGCCCTTATTTATTAGTGAATCCATTAGGTTGAGATATCCCTGTAGCCTTGATACTCTCATTTAGTTAGTTTAATGCTAATCTCTGGCATCAGATTAGCAGTTTAGCTAATTGCTTGTCTGATGCCACAAATGCATGCTCTATTCTTGTTCTGTAATATTTCACAAACTTCCATTTATTGGAAAACTCAATTGTACCAAACCTGAAGAAACTTTTGGAGAGAAATTGACCTGATATCCTTTCTTGGAGACTATTTGAAACACGAGAAGCCAGAGGCATTTACATTTCCCTAAGAAGTGTATCCCCAGTTGTCCTTAGACAATGAACATGTTAATCAATGGTCCAGAAGCATCCCCAAATCTTTCATTGACTTACGATGATCATGTCAAAGCTAAAACCAACACCAGAATGAAAGTTTGACTGAACACCTTGCACAGAATGAAAGAAACAAACCTTTGGAAATGGGAAGAAAGTTTTTACAGTATCAGAAGACTGGTTTCGGCATCATCTTCAAGTTGCTTCTTTCTCCTTTGATTAGCCTCCCTCTGAGGCAAGATAGCAGGAGAAAAAGATGGTTTAAACATAGAATAGAATAGAACAGAATAGAATGGAATGGAATGGAATGGAATAGAATAGAATAGAATAGAATAGAATAGAATAGAATAGAATAGAATAGAATAACAGAGTTGGAAGGGACCCTGGAGGTCTCTAGTCCATCCCACTGCCTAGGCAGGAAACCCTACACGACTTCAGATTAATGGTTATCCAACATCTTTTTAAAAACTTCCAATGTTGAAGCATTCACAACTTCTGGAGGCAAGTTGTTCCACTGGTTAATGATTCTGACTGTCAGGAAATTTCTCCTTAGTTCTCAGTTGCTTCTCTCCTTGTATTTCCCACCCATTGCTTCTTGTCCTGCCCTTAGGTGCTTTGGAGAATAGCTTGACTCCCTCTTCTTTGTGGCAGCCCCTGATATATTGGAACACTGCTATCATGTCCTCCCTAGTCCTTACTTTCATTAAACTAGACATACCCAGTTCCTGCAACTGTTCTTCATATGTTTTAGCCTCCAGTCCCCTAATCATTTTGATGCTCTTCTCTGTATTCTTTCTAGAGTCTCAACATCTTTTTTACATCGTGGCGACCAAAACTGAATGCAGTATTCCAAGTGTGGCCTTACCAAGGGATTATAAAGATTGCAGGAGGAAAAGATGGTTTAAACGTGGGCTAAGGAAAGCCACATTTCTGTATGTAGAGGCAAAAACAAGGAAAATCAGCCAGGAGTGAAGGTTTCCCTTCCAAAGAGGTGATTTTTGTGTGTGTGCTTCTTTTTTTTTTTTTATCACAATGACCTTTCTGGAGACAAGATGAAGCCAGCCTCAGGTGAAAACAAAATAGACACATTTCATCTGCAGTTAGCCTGGGTGACCTCTGAACCTGGTTTTTCCCTCTGAACCTGTTTCCATGCACCATTTCTCCTCTTCCTTCTCCTCCTCCAAATAAGAGACCTTCTGTTTTCGAGAACAGACGCTGACACCAATTTGGTTTTTAAAGGAGACTCCTGTTTGTTGAACGGCTACCTTCCCATGATGATTAGCAAATACGTATTTAATTGTACATATTCTAACAGCAGCCAGGATTGTTATAGGCACAATACTGGAAAAATGAAGAAACAGACAGACCCTACGGATGATAATATAATCCAAAAGATTCTGGAAGGTGCAGAAATGGATAGGTTAACTCTAAAAATTAAAGAAAAAGAAGATTCGGAATATTTTTTAACATGGGAACTTTTCTACAAATGGTTAGTAGAGAGATACAGAGAGGATGTGAGGGCGATGGCTGCGACATCTGTCACCCCATTGATTGCCAGGGTTGATTTGGCTGCTCTGGCTGGCTAGGTGGGTGTCCCGTTCCTCCCTCACCGCTCCATGTGAGTCCCTCCTGAAGCTGCGCACTCGGTGGAAGAGGATGACCATCCCAGATAGAAGGAGTGTACCGATCTTCGGTCAAGGGTATATGATAGCTGCACTCCCCTGCTAGAACCTCCAAACAAGCTCAAGAGAGATACAGAGGTTAGGTGACTGGATTTATGTGAAAATATGGATTACATGGGAAAGAAAAACTGACTAGTAAATATTTTGATGATTATATAACCAGTGGTGGGATTCAAAAAAATTTTTTGCCACCGCTTCTGTGGGCATGGCTTGGTGGGCGTGGCTTGGTGGGCATGGCAGGGGAAGGATATACTGTAAAATCCCCATTCCCTCCCCACCCCACTGACCTGCTTTCCAGCTCCGTTCTCCTGTGCAGGGCAACCAAAGAAGACCCAGCCAATCAGCTGGGACTCAATGGGAGGCGGAGAATAGATGGGGTTGGTGGGGCCAGTCAGAAGTGGGATTTGCTGGTTCTCTGAACTACTCAAAATTTCTGCTATTGGTTCTCCAGAACTGGTCATAACCTGCTGAATACCCATCTCTGTATATAACTGATGTCAATATGGAAGATAGTATACTTTTTAATAACAATTGATATTATCTTACATATGTTTGTACGTACATGATTATAATGATTATGATGATGTTTATATTTTAACACTTTGGACACCTAGAAAACACACTCTTCAATATAGAAATGGCATTTGTGATACAAAACAATAAAAATATTTATAAAAAAATAAAAAGCAAAGTCACACTTTCCGGTTCCTCCTTTCAACCAAACTGAACTAAACCAACTGCTTGAAGGGGGCTCGAGGGGGCGGGAAGGAATCATCTCTCGGCCTCCTGAAGAAATTCGGTTTTATAAATTCATATCGGCTGTGGTTTTTATGCCTGCAGGTGTTTGTTTGTGGATCTAAACCCCCCCCCCCATTATCATCTCATCGCTTTTCGGAGCTATCTCTAACACAAGAGTCAAGGGGGGTGGGTGGGAGCACAAGCAAACACAGAAAGAGAGATTTCCACGAGAGCAGGAGATTGGGGAAGGGTCAGACGAAAGGGTAATTATTGTTAAATGTCAGGTTAACTTGGTAGGCTTCAGCTCATCCAACTGAGGACAGATTAGTCCAGATGGAGACATTTTCCTCACGGTTCTGTCTAGCCAATCAGAGGCAGCTGGGATTAGCCAAATACCTTCTCTCATATTCTTGTTCATAGAAAGGTCACTCTCGGCTCAGTTCTTTCCTTTTAAGATCTCTTTCTTTCTTTCTTTCTTTCTATCTCTCTTTTCTTTCTCTCTATTTCTATCTCTCTTCTCTCTCTCTCTTTGTTTCTCTTTCTTTCCATTCTTTCTGTCTTTCCTTTTCTTTCCCTTTCTCTCTCTTTTCTTTCCCTCTCCTCCCTTCCTCTTTCTTTTCTTTTTTCCTTCTTCTTTCTTTTTCTTCTTCTTTCTTCTTCTTTTCTTTCTTTCTGTCTTTCTTTTTTTTGTTTCTGTCTCTTTTCTTCTCTTTCCTTCCCCCTTTCTTTTCTTCCTTTTTTTTCTCTTTCCTCCTCTTTTCTCTCTTTCTCTTTCTCTTTCTTTTTCTTTCCCATTGAAATAACTCATTTTGTGAGAAAGCATCAACTTCATTTATTACGACAGTATTTTAATCTTTTGTTTTAAGAGGGGGAAAGTCTAAAAATGCATGCCATTTTTCCTTGCTCAATTGTCATTTTCCCCCTCTCCCCCCACAAAAAAAGTCTTTTATGAGTTAGCTGGAGACAAAACACTTTTGTACTATATTAAAGGAAAATTCTAAATTCTCCTGTCAAGCTACTGTTGCTTGGTGAAATTATTTCTTCCTTTTTATTGTTTTGTGACTCTTTAGGAAGAAGAGAAAAATCTTCCATTTGAAGGCTCCTTTTATATATATATATATGCAACCATTCCAAAATTACTGCTTCTGTTCCGTATGTGCTCTTTTAAAGAAAGCAAACAAACAAGCAGCTTGACTTAAAACAATAAGAATGAAAAACTTTTTAAGAAAAGGGGGAGAGAATAAGGAACCCTTTAAGTCAGCCCTGGAGTGCTATAAAAACTAATCGGTTTTTATATACAGCTCTTTTTCCCAGACAGCTTAAATAAGTGCACACATAAAATCCAGCGATAAAATGAACAGGAGTGAAAGAAAAATCACATTGGAAAGACCATCCACCAAGATCACTCTTTTCAAAAGCCCTAAACGTTTTCCAGAGTTCTGAATTATTACTGGCAGAAAAATAACTTCATTTCTTTCTTCAGAATTCTCCCTTCACACACCGAGGATAAAAACCCTACAATCACACAACAACTCTCAAAATGTCATATGTGATGAGGACAGGAGTAAACAGAGTTCCCCTCCTTCCGAATTCTCACCTTTATGCCTACATTTTTGAGATCTTGGATATATCTAGTCTAATGAAAAGGAGGACTGGGGGAGACATGACAGCAGTGTTCCAATATTCGAGGGGCTCACACAAACATGAAGGGATCCAACAATTTTCCAAAGCACCAAAAGGCAAGACAAGAAATAGTGGATGGAAACTAATCAAGGAGAGAAGCAACCTACAGTAGAACTAAGGAGAAATTTCCTAACAGAGGGAACAATTAATTAGTGGAATGGCTTGCCTTCAGAAGTTATGGGTGCTTCATCACTGGAGGTCTTTAAGAAGAGACTGGACAGTCACTTGCCTGAAATGGTATAGGATCTCCTGCTTGAGCAGGGGGCTGGACTAGAAGACCTCCAAGGTCCCTTCCAGCCCTATTCTGATTGAATCTGATTGAATTGAATCCTACAAGAGGAAGGAGTTCTCCATCAAAGGGGCCTTGCCAAGAAGAGAAGCAACCTGGAATTAAGAAGAAATTTCTTAACAATGAGGACAATTAACCAGTGGAACAGCTTGCCTTCAGAAGTTTTGGGTGCTCCATCAGTGGAGGTGATGGACATACACCCTTCTGAAATGGTATTGAGCAGGGGGCTGGACTAGAACACCTCCAAGGTCCCTTCCAGCTCTATTCGGATTGAAAGATTATTTTCTGATTGAAAGATCAAACTCCTGGCAGTGAGCAGAGGCAGTCTGGAATCCTACATTCTAACCACTGTGCTAACCACTACCATGGCTCTTTCTTACCATGGTGATTCCCTTGAGATGCATTGTACTTTCCTGTCGTAACATTGATTTGGAGGCATTCAGTCTTCATCACCAGCACGAACAGGAACTTCTGTAAATCTATGGGAGTCGCTGTTACAGGAAGCTTTGCCTGCAGTTATAAGCAGGTTGCAAGCAAACCTCTTTAGATGTATGGCCCCCAGTCACTTAATTTGTAGGATATCAAAGTGAATGACACAGGTGATCTCAAAGTGAATTGCCCTGCTGTATTCTGTTAAGAGAATAATGTTAAAAATAAATTATCTTAAGGGAAGGTTCTTGCAAGAAAACTGTTCATAGTGGACATTATCATTATATATTATTATTATATTATTATGCTGTGCACTGATAATTCAATATATAGTTTCAGAAGAATGTGATGTCCTGGCTACTGATGAGAGAGAGACAGAGACAGAGACAGAGACAGACAGAGAAGGAGGAGATGGAGGAGGAGGAGGAGGAGGAGGAAGAGGAGGAGGAGAGCAGAGAGCAGAGAGCAGAGCAGAGCAGCAGAGCAGAAGAAGAAGAAGAAGAGAAGAAGAAGAAGAAGAAGAAGAAGAAGAAGAAGAAGAAGAAGAAGAAGCAGAAGCAGAAGCAGAAGCAGAAGCAGAAGCAGAAGCAGAAGCAGAAGAAGAAGAAGAAGAAGAAGAAGAAGAAGAAGAAGAAGAAGAAGAAGAAGAAGAAGAAGAAGAAGAAGAAGAAGAAGAAGATAGAAACCTGGAAATTGTAGTTCTGTACCTTGGTCCTTATTTATTAGTGAATCCATTAAGTTGAGGTATCCCTGTAGCCTTGATACTCTCATTTAAAGTATCAAACATACAGACAAACATCTCTCTCTCTCTCATCTCTCTCTTTACCCCTAACTCTAACATCGATCTGTATCTCTACAAGCTAAATTAGAATAGAAAAAGTCAACAAGAAAGAAATTGCATAAAAAGCTGAAAGTGCAATAAGAAAAAAATAGGAGAAAACAGAAAAGAAAAGCTATAAAATAAACTATAAAGAAGAGGCTTCCAACATGCTTCACAGCAGTTGTTAAGTAGAATTCTAATTAATTGTACTTGTGACTTCTGGCTACTGGTCCTTAGGATTGTCATTTTGTCATCATGCTGTTCAAAGAATTGCTTGAAGAGTTTGATCCAAATGTAAATCATGTGATCATGGGGATGCTGCAATGGTCATAACTGTGAAAAATGGTCTTAAGTCACTTTTTTCAGTGCAGTTGTAAATTCAAGTGGTCACTAAATGAATTGTTGTAAGTCGAGGACTACCTCTATGTTACTTATGGATCTGTGGATTTTGTTACTGATTATTTGGCTATTGTTATTGTGCATTTTATTATTACTGTATTGCAGATTTTTCAGTTATGCCTTTATCATTTGGGAGTGACTTACACCCAGCCAAGGTGAGGCTAGAACTCACAGGTTCCTAGTTTCTACCCTGGTGTCTTAACCACCTCACCAAAACCAGCTCTCTCTGTCCAATTTGGCAGCATATCAATCAATCCGTCAATGAAATAATTTGAATTGAATTGAATTTATTGGACTTGTATTTGGTCACACTGTTTCTATCAACCCCCAGAGATCATTCTGAATCATATTGTCAAATAATTGACACATTTGCGCATCATCTTCATTGCTCAGCTTTGTTCAGCAATACCACTAAAGCACTCTAGGGTCAATTCTCAGAAGAAAAATTATGGAGGATTATAATAGCAATTAAATAACACAACAACACAACACAATACAACAACATAACATAGTGTAACATAAGGCAGCATAACATAACAGCATAGCATAACATATAACACAACATAACATAACACAACAATCATAACATAACACAACATATAACATAACACAATGAATATAACATAACACAACAAACATAACATAACATAGCATAGCATAGCATAGCATAGCGTAGCGTAGTGTAGCATAGCGTAGCATAGCGTAACGTAGTGTAGCGTAACGTAGTGTAGCGTAACGTAGTGTAGCGTAGCGTAGCGTAGCATAACGTAACATAGCATCAATCAGCCCTGCAACCAACCCTCATATTTTCCTGTTTCAGTTACTGCATTTTGTAAATAAAAACCTCTCCCCCCACTGAAGGTTGCAGTGCCATTTCCATTTTCTGATTTCATCTGACTTTAAAGAAAAAATGTTCGTTTGTTTCTATGAGATTGGCTGGTTATTAAATATTGCATTTATTAAATTAACTGGGCCATAAATTATCGTTATATTTAGTAAAATAACTTTGCAGCTTGGGAGGTTTGGGAAAATAAACAAAACTTAGTTATCCCTGTCGGAATTTATTTTCGTAACCCCATACAACATCCTCCCCACCATTTTTTAAATAATTTCTTTCTCCTAATTTACAGGTCCTCTACAATGCTATATTTTTTTCCCTTTCCCAAATAAACATTCCAGAAAACAAAACAAAACAAGTTATGAGAATGCCAGGCCTATCCTCCACATGAACCCATTTAATGATTATATATTAAATTACATTTCTAATTTATTTGTTTTCATTTAAGTAGGCTAGTTGAATGCTAGTAAAAAAAGGCAAAAGACAACTCACTCAAAAGAGTAGCAATCCTTGCTGTTTTCTCCTTTTTTAGTTATTATTGAACACCCAAAAAACAATATAAGCAGACTTTCTATAAAACCTTTCATAAACCATTTTATCTAGTATTTTAATGCTTGGACTGTCATTTTATTTTCTTCTCTTCTTTCCTTATTACATATACTCCTTTCAGTGTGTATTTGGGCCAACATTCTTCCATTTCTTAGAATAATAACAATATTTTTTTAAAAAAATAAATAAACTGAAACTTTTTAATTCCACCTGTTTAATGCTGAAAATATCTGGCAACATAAATAATGGCATTTTCATGCTTTGCTTAACTGTGAACAGTTCTGGGGAAACTTTCTGCGAAGAAGATTCTACAATGGAATAAAGAATAATGGAATTGGAAGGGACCTTTGGAGGTTTTCTAGTCCAACTCCCTGCTCAAGCAGGAAAACATATATTATCCTGGATTATTGGCTGTCTCCCAGTGTCTTCTTCAAAATCTCCCGTGACACCATATCAAAGCTTAGTTTCACCCAGTCTCTAGTTCATTTAATAAATATTATTAAATATTATTACTACGTTTAGCCTTGATAAAAGATGTTGAGGGGGGGGATGTGATTGTGCTCTTTAATAACTGAAATTAAATCACAAGGAAGGTCAGGATTGATAACTATTGTTTGAGAATGCAGGACATAAACTAAGGCATTTAAGTAACGTATTTCTATGGAGTGTAAGGGGGAAAAAAAGAGAATCTTTCTAATAATAAGTGAATCAATCATCCAGATAGGAAATGGATTCACTTTCTGAACCAGATGTATTCAAGTGCAAACTGGACAGACTGAATTGTTTTAATTTGGATTATGGCAATCCACATCTTATATTGTCTCTTCCACATCTATCTGTCTATGAATTTCGAATCCTTGTGCATATAAAACACACACATTAGAAAGAAGAATTCTACCCTTGCCAATTCCTAGGATTCAGGAAATCTGTTGATTTGGACAAATGTAGGATACATTGAGGGATGTGGTGGCTCAGTGGCTAAGATGCTGAGCTTATCAATCAGAAAGATTTGCAGTTCGGCGGTTCGAATCCCTAGCGCGGTGTAACGGAGTGAGCTCCCGTGACTTGTCCCAGCTTCTGCCAACCTAGCAGTTCAAAAGCATGTAAAAATACAAGTAGAAAAATAGGGATCACTTTGGTGGGAAGGTAACAGCATTCTGTGTGCCTTCGGCATTTAGTCATGATGGCCACAGGACCAAGGAGATGTCTTTGGACAGCAATGGTTCTTCGGCTATGTAATGGAGATGAGCACCACCCCCTAAAGCCAGAAATGTGTGAGGGGAACCTTTACCTTTAGGGAGAGGAGATGAACACCTTCAATCAATGTTGATAGGTATCTTTGACCATCGTATTTCTCAAGTAAAGAAGCAGGCAACTCCCATTCTTTTAACCAAAGCCTGTATCATAAACCTTGTAATTTTCTGCTGTCATGCTCAGGCAATTTCAACACATTTAAATTAAAAAGAACTGTGCTAATTTTGCTTCATAGCTAGGGTAATTGTTGTAAGATATAATTATCTCTCTTAGTCTTTTGAGATGGAAAGAGAGAGTTGGGAGGTTGGAGGAAGGAAGGAAGGAAGGAAGGAAGGAAGGAAGGAAGGAAGGAAGGAAGGAAGGAAGGAAGGGAGGGAGGGTTTTATTATCAAGGAAATTCAAAACCCTATTTTCAAAAACATTTTCCATATTTCATTAAAGGAACAATTTTTTTCTCTTCTGAGAACTACACAAGAAGTATTTTTTTTCCTTTCCTGAAGAAGAAGATGCTAGCTAGACTGATTTTATTTTATGTAAACCATTTATAGGGTTGCTCATCCTACAAAGATTACTTCATTTCTACTCTAAATTTCCTGATTCCATTCTCAAATGGGTTTTTTTAACAAAGATTTAAGGTTGTAAATGTCATACCTATTTTATCATGCTTACTTTAATTTTTTTTTGTTTTGATTAACTATATTTATAGACCACCTCAGTTATGAGAGCCCGAGTGATATATAGCAAGGTAGAATGACCAAAACAGCAGTTAAACCAAAATGATGCCCTTGTGCCAAGAAGAAACTCCAGTCTGTTAAGCAGGAGCTGAAGTCAAGAGGGCAATAAAGTTGTAACACTTTGTGGAATGCACTGTTTGTGTATTCTTAAAATCTACAGCCTGGAAGATGTGAATTTCAAGTACAACTTTTTCTTCTGGGCTGAACATCATCATCACGCTTAAGAACTTGAGTTTTAATCCAGAGGGGTCATACTTACAGGAAAGAGATTTTAATGTGTTCTACAGGGAACTCTACACTGCATAATTTATTAATTCTAAGTTATGATGTTTGACAAAAAGATCCAAATAGCAATAAAGAAAAAAATAAGATGCTTTCCCAAGAAATACTGGCTACAATGATTTATATGTGTGACCACCAAAGATGTCCCACAGAAAATCATATTTACTACCTTCTGTTTTGGGGTTTTCCAGTGTCCCTGATAAGGAGGGTGAAGGAGGGAAGGAAGTGATTCAAAAAAGAGGATCACTCCCTGGGTTGCTTGACCTGATTCATTTGAGAGATAAGAACTGTAAGAACTGTCAGGAATTCTTCTATTCAGACCAAACTTTGGAGCCTCCCTTGGCTTCCACATCTCCAGACTAAGTTATTCATAATCTCATGATCTGTAAATAAAAAATGATTTCTCCAATGGTGGGAATAAACATAGTTTGGTCGTCTCTGGTCTGGACCATGTTAGTTTCACAAGTCTTCCTTTGCAAGAGTTGTTGGGTCATTTACTACATTTCTTGTAATATCACCTGGAAAAAAAGTATATATATATAGAGAACAAAAAGCACTCAGCAACTTGAGGAAAGACAACAACATAATCATCCTACCAGACAAAGGCAACGCCACAGTCGTGATGAACACATCTGACTACCAATCCAAACTATCCAACCTACTCCAAGACCCCGCTTACAAACCTCTAAACACAGACCCCACCACCTACCTGGAGAAAACCACCAAATCCAAAATAAAAGCCTCACCATCAGTGAAGAGATCCAACAAAGAATCATCCCCAGAGAAAATCATCTAGATGCCCTAAGCTCTATGGCCTCCCCAAGATACACAAAGAAGGAACACCACTCAGACCCATAGTCAGCTCCATAGGCTCACCTCTACAGAACCTTGCCAAATTTTTGCCAAACAACTCCAGCCCTACACAGAATCCATCACCACACGCATAAAACTCTTTCCACTTCATAGAAACAATAAAGAAACAAAACCTACAACCAGCGACCTACTTGTGAGCTTCATGTCATATCCCTCTTCACCCAAGTACCTATTAAAGAAGCCTTGACAGCTATCCAAAACAAATACAACCCTCCTAAGCACATCCTAGATCTGACCAACCATTGCCTTTCCAACACATACTTCATCCACAATGGACAAAGATATAAACAGATAGAAGGAGCACCTATGGGATCACCTCTCACCTGTCATCACTAACCTATACATGGAACATTTTGAAACCAATGCTCTAGACAAATCCGAATACAAACCCAAACTCTGGCTTAGATATGTAGATGACACTTTCGTAATTTGGCCACATGGGAAAGAAAAACTGGACTTCTCTCACACATCTCAACAACCTACACCCCAAAATACAATTTACCATGGAAACAGAAACCAACAACCAACTCGTTCCTGGATGTCCTAATTTACAAAAACCCAATGGCTCCCTAGGACACACCATCTACCAGAAGAAGACACACCAACTGCTACTTAAATGCACAATCCCATCACCACCCTGCACAGATGAACTCCGTAGCCAAGACCTCATCTCCAGAACCAAATGCTTAGCTGACAAAGACCACTTGAGAACAGAATCACACACCCTCACTAACGTATAATGTCCAATGGATTCCAAAGAAGCACAATCACCAACCTAATCCTAAGGGAGACTTCCCCAAAACCAAGACACAGAACAGGACAATGGCATCCCTCCTCCCTTACATCAAAGGCACCACAGATAAAATCAGCAAAATTCTCCACAAACACAATATCAGGACAGCCTTTGGCACTGACCAAAATAGCCAACATCTTAAGAAACCCCAAAGACAAGATCCAGCTAGAAAACCAAGGAGTTTATGAAATACCATGCAAAATTTGCCCAGCCACATACATTGGACAAACCAACAGGAGAATAAATGCTAATGACATGAGAACACAAGAACGCAGTCAGAAAAGAAGAAAAACTTCCTCCTTTTCCAGCACCTTAAAGCCACAGGACATGAAATTGATTTTGAGGGATCCAAACTTATCTCCAACACTGAACACTTCAACAAGAGAATAATTAGGGAAGCCACAAAATAGAGAAACACCCCATAACATGAATAAACGGATGATACTTCCCTACCAGACATCTGGAAACTAGCCCTAATCAACAAATGAGTCCCAGCCACAAAACCAACACCGACCCAAAATAACACATGATGCCACCACCAATCTCCTCACCAGACTCAAACCCAAGCCCACCCCACAGACAAAAGGCAACCACCATCCAGAAACCAGACATAGCTGCAACTCCAGCTGCTACACCCCCTCCACCCCCAAACTAACACACACTATAAACACATAGCCAGACCTCAAACTCGGAGCCAAACCAAGGCCCAGAATATCACATCACAGCCTTCCACCCAGGATACTACATCATGGAACTCAGGAGATTACAACACAAAACATCAGGAGGTTGCAACACAGACAATGACCCAGGAGATTACAGCACAAGACCCAGGATGTCACAACTCAGAAGATCATCACACAGCCCATTACCCAGGTCATTACAACACAAAAGGCTGAGAGACACATAGCCAGTACCTCAGCCATACAGGGTCTTATGAAAAAGCCAACCAATCTGCATACATCAACTCCATCAACTAATCAAGAAGTAACAACACAACCAACCT
>CM019163.1:17538592-17687219 GCA_009733165.1 Naja naja
TAGGATACATTGAGGATGTGGTGGCTCAGTGGCTAAGATGCTGAGCTTATCAATCAGAAAGATTTGCAGTTCAGTTCGAATCCCTAAGCCTGGTGTAGGAGTGAGCTCCGTGACTTGTCCCAGCTTCTGCCAACCTAGCAGTTCAAAGCATGTAAAATACAAGTAGAAAAATAGGGATCACTTTGGTGGGAAGGTAACAGCATTCTGTGTGCCTTGGCATTTAGTCATGATGGCCACAGGACCAAGGAGATGTCTTTGGACAGCAATGGTTCTTCGGCTATGTAATGGAGATGAGCACCACCTAAAGCCAAAATGTGAGGGGAACCTTTACCTTTAGGGAGAGGAGATGAACACCTTCAATCAATGTGATAGGTATCTTTGACCATTGTATTTCTCAAGAATAAAGAAGCAGGCAACTCCATTCTTTAACCAAAGCCTGTATCATAAACCTTGTACTGCTGCAGTCATGCTCAGGCAATTTCAACACATTTAAATTAAAGAACTGTGCTAATTTTGCTTCATAGCTAGGGTAATTGTTGTAAAGATATAATTATCTCTCTTAGTCTTTTGAGATGGAAAGAGAGTTGGGAGGTTGGAGAAGGAAGGAAGGAAGGAAGGAAGGAAGGAAGGAAGGAAGGGAAGAAGGAAGAAGGAAGGAGGAAGGAAGGGAGGGAGGGTTTTATTATCAAGGAAATTCAAAACCCTATTTTTCAAAACTTTTCCATATTTCATTAAAGGTTTTCTCTTCTGAGAACACAAGAAGTATTTTTTTTTTCCTTTCCTGAAGAAGAAGATGCTAGCTAGACTGATTTTATTTTATGTAAACCATTTAGGGTTGCTCATCCTACAAAGATTACTTCATTTCTACTCTAAATTTCCTGATTCCATTCTCAAATGGGTTTTTAACAAACATTTAAGGTTGTAAATGTCATACCTATTTTATCATGCTTACTTTAATTTTTTTGTTTTGATTAACTATATTTATAGACCACCTCAGTTATGAGAGCCGAGTGTATTGCTGTAAGGTAGAATGACCAAAACAGCAGTTAAACCAAAATGATGCCCTTGTGCCAAGAAGAAACTCCAGTCTGTTAAGCAGGAGCTGAAGTCAAGGGCAATAAATTGTAACACTTTGTGGAATGCACTGTTTGTGTATTCTTAAAATCTACAGCCTGAAGATGTAATTTCCATTACAGCACTGCTTATTTATTTATTATTTAGATTCTTATATGACCCCTCTCCGAAGACTCGGTGATTACAGCTAAACAGGAACAATAAATAGTTAAAACAATTAAATTAACTATAAGTTCAAACATTATACAACCAGCCCACACCCAAAGGGTCACAGCCGGGTTGGTCAAACAACCAGATCTTTGCTCACGTGAGGTCTTGGATCGGGGCCAGGCGGAGCAAGGCAGTTTTCTGGGCTGAACATCATCATCACGCTTAGAACTTGAGTTTTAATCAGAGGTCATACTTACAGGAAAGAGATTTTAATGTGTTCTACAGGAACTCTACACTGCATAATTTATTAATTCTAAGTTATGATGTTTGACAAAAAGATCCAAATAGCAATAAAAAAAAATAAGATGCTTTCCCAAGAAATACTGGCTACAATGATTTATATGTGTGACCACCAAAGATGTCCCACAGAAAATCATATTTACTACCTTCTGTTTTGGGGTTTTCCAGTGTCCCTGATAAGGAGGGTGAAGGAGGGAAGGAAGTGATTCAAAAGATCACTCCTGGGTTGCTGACCTGATTCATTTGAGAGATAAGAACTGTAAGAACTGTCAGAAATTCTTCTATTCAGACCAAACTTTGGAGCCTCCCTTGGCTTCCACATCTCCAGACTAAGTTATTCATAATCTCATGATCTGTAAATACGGAAAAAAAATGATTTCTCCAATGGTGGGAATAAACATAGTTTGGTCGTCTCTGGTCTGGACCATGTTAGTTTCACAAGTCTTCCTTTGCAAGAGTTGTTGGGTCATTTACTACATTTCTTGTAATATCACCTGGAAAAAAAGTATATATATATATATATAGAACAAAAAGCACTCAGCAACTTGAGGAAAGACAACAACATAATCATCCTACCAGCAGACAAAGGCAACGCCACAGTTGTGATGAACACATCTGACTACCAATCCAAACTATCCAACCTACTCCAAGACCCCGCTTACAAACCTCTAAACACAGACCCCACCACCTACCTGGAGAAAACCACCAAATCCAAAATAAAAGCCTCGCCCATCAGTGAAGAGATCCAACAAAGAATCATCCCCAGAGAAAAATCATCTAGATGCCCTAAGCTCTATGGCCTCCCCAAGATACACAAAGAAGGAACACCACTCAGACCCATAGTCAGCTCCATAGGCTCACCTCTACAGAACCTTGCCAAATTTTTTGCCAAACAACTCCAGCCCTACACAGAATCCATCACCTCACGCATACAAAACTCTTTCCACTTCATAGAAACAATAAAGAAACAAAACCTACAACCCAGCGACCTACTTGTGAGCTTCGATGTCATATCCCTCTTCACCCAAGTACCTATTAAAGAAGCCTTGACAGCTATCCAAAACAAATACAACCCTCCTAAGCACATCCTAGATCTGACCAACCATTGCCTTTCCAACACATACTTCATCCACAATGGACAAAGATATAAACAGATAGAAGGAGCACCTATGGGATCACCCCTCTCACCTGTCATCACTAACCTATACATGGAACATTTTGAAACCAATGCTCTAGACAAATCCGAATACAAACCCAAACTCTGGCTTAGATATGTAGATGACACTTTCGTAATTTGGCCACATGGGAAAGAAAAACTGGACAACTTCCTCACACATCTCAACAACCTACACCCCAAAATACAATTTACCATGGAAACAGAAACCAACAACCAACTTCCATTCCTGGATGTCCTAATTTACAAAAAACCCAATGGCTCCCTAGGACACACCATCTACCAGAAGAAGACACACCAACTGCTACTTAAATGCACAATCCCATCACCACCCTGCACAGATGAACTCCGTAGCCAAGACCCTCATCTCCAGAACCAAATGCTTAGCTGACAAAGACCACTTGAGAACAGAATCACACACCCTCACTAACGTATTAATGTCCAATGGATTCCAAAGAAGCACAATCACCAACCTAATCCTAAGGGAGACTCCCCCCCAAAACCAAGACACAGAACAGGACAATGGCATCGCCCTCCTCCCTTACATCAAAGGCACCACAGATAAAATCAGCAAAATTCTCCACAAACACAATATCAGGACAGCCTTTGGCACTGACCAAAAATAGCCAACATCTTAAGAAACCCCAAAGACAAGATCCAGCTAGAAAACCAAGGAGTTTATGAAATACCATGCAAAATTTGCCCAGCCACATACATTGGACAAACCAACAGGAGAATAAATGCTGCATCGCAGAACACAAGAACGCAGTCAGAAAAGAAGAAAAACTTCCTCCTTTTCCAGCACCTTAAAGCCACAGGACATGAAATTGATTTTGGGATCCAAACTTATCTCCAACACTGAACACTTCAACAAGAGAATAATTAGGGAAGCCATGAAATAGAAACACCCCATAACATAAATAAGCGGGATGATACTTCCCCTACCAGACATCTGGAAACTAGCCCTCATCAACAAATGAGTCCCAGCCACAAAACCAACACGCACCCAAAATAACACATGATGCCACCACCAATCTCCCTCACCAGACTCAAACCCAAGCCCACCCCACAGACAAAGGCAACCACCATCCAGAAACCAGACCATAGCTGCAACTCCAGCTGCTACACCCCCCTCCGACCCCCAAACTAAGCAAACTGACACACACTATAAACACATAGCCAGACCTCAAACTCGAGCCAAACCAAGGCCCAGAATATCACATCACAGCCTTCCACCCAGGATACTACATCATGGAACTCAGGAGATTACAACACAAAACATCAGGAGGTTGCAACACAGACAATGACCCAGGAGATTACAGCACAAGACCCAGGATGTCACAACTCAGAAGATCATCACACAGCCCATTACCCAGGTCATTACAACACAAAAGGCTAGCCACCTCAGCCATACAGGGTCTTATGAAAAGCCAACCAATCTGCATACATCAACTCCATCAACTAATCAAGAAGTAACAACACAACCAACTCTTTCCTTTCCTTTCCTTTCCTTTACTTTCTTCCCTTCCTTCCTTCCTTCTTTCTCTTCCTTCTTTTTTCCTTCCTTTCCTTTCCTTTCCTTTCCTTTCCTTTCCTTTCCTTTCCTTTCCTTCTTTCCTTTCCTTTTCCTTTTTCCTTTCCTTCCTTCCTTCCTTTTCCTTCCTTCCTTCCTTCCTTCCTTCCTTTCCTTCCTTTCCTTCCTTTCTTCTTCCTTCTTTTTTCCTTCCTTTCCTTTCCTTTCCTTTCCTTCCTTCCTTCCTTTCTTTCCCCCATCATTGTACTTGCTGCTTGTAAAATTATGGGAACATAATTTTTCTATTGCTCATTTTTAATGCTATTTACTAAATAGTCAGTTGATCAATCAACGGTCAGGAGAGCCTGTTATGTTTTCCACAGCAGCTGACCATCTTGGAAAGTCAAGACATAGGATAAAATATTATCGATATTATGGCATCTGATGGTTGATAAA
This sequence comes from Naja naja, assembly GCA_009733165.1. Lineage (NCBI taxonomy): Eukaryota > Metazoa > Chordata > Lepidosauria > Squamata > Elapidae > Naja > Naja naja. The sequence goes on from CM019163.1 coordinate 17,543,260, forward strand.
CTGCACTTTCCCCAAGAATTTGATTAATCCTCTTTTAAAGCCATCTCCGTAAGGGCCCTCCTGTGGCAGTAAATTGTATATATTATTTATTATCAGAATTTATATCTGGTCTTCCAAGTTCTCAAAGCAGCCAGTAAAACAGAAGCATACACAGTGGCCACAAGGAATATAGTAGAAAATTATGACAATTTGATGTTTAAAAAGGAAAGAAAAATCTCTAAAAGACAGCTAATGAAATGCCGAAGCCACTCATAGAAAACTCATTCATATTTCAAAATGAACAGAAAGGCAGTTTAGTGGCATTAATGACATGGGATCTGAACAAGCTCTTCTTTTTATTCTTTTGGCAACGTTGGCTTGTTTCATTGGATAAAAAGAGGAAGTAAGATTTCAACATCTCTATGACTTAAAGTTTTTTGCCTATTCCACAAATCATATTCAAATCATTTTCCCATGAATGGAAAGCTTTGCTGATCCTTGCAGTAATTTCACATAATTTAAAAAAAATATGGGCAAAGCAACTGATCTATTTGCTGATTTATCCTCAAAAGCTAGGGTAAGGAATCCAGGGAGGATTTGTGTTGTTGTTGTTGTTGTTGTTGTTGTTGTTGTTGTTGTTGTTGTTGGAAACTCACTTTTCCTCTTGGAAACTCACAAAATTGAGTTGCCTAGTAGCAACAGCCTGATTTCTTATTTATTTTCTGTTGAGAATAAAATAGTTTGGATGTATTCAGCACTGGTACACTTAACCTGACTATAAGCAAGTTTCCTGCTCCAGAAAAAATAGGGGAAAAAATCAGAAATAGGAAAAATAGGAAAAAGAAAGACACACTGTCTTGCCAATACCAATTTCAACTTTGAGAAAAACAATTTCTAAAGCAAATACTCAGCATCCATTTGAATATGAAGTCGAGGTGGAGAGAAGGCAGGATTATTACCTTGCCAGCATTAACACAAGGCCTCTAGAAGAGTAATTAACCATTTGCCATAAAATCTGAATTAAAAAAGAACTACCTAATTTACAAAATAATCCAAATGAGTGGAACTTAAATTAGACCAGTGATTGTTATTTTATATTCATATTCTAAGCATAACAATTAGTTGGTAGGAAGGTAAGGTGTCCAGAATTGCTACCTTTGGTAGGAAAAGATCCAGTTTGGGATGATTTGAGCAACTGAGATAACAAAAGAGGGGCTGCCACAGAGAGGAGGATTCAACCTATTTTCCAAGACATCCAAAAGCCAGACAAGGAATAATGGATGGAAACTGAACAAGGAGAGAGTCAACCTGGAAATAATAACTGATAGTGAGAGCAATCAACCGATGGAACAGAAGTTGCCTTCAGAAGTTGTGGGAGTTTCATCACTGGAAGCTTTCAAGAAGAGACTGGACTGCCACCTGTCAGAAATGGTGCAGGGTCTTCTGCTTTGGTGGAAGGGTTGGACTAGATGACCTACAAGGTCCCTTCCAACTTTGTTAATCTATCTATCAGGGTTTGGGTGTTCAGATAATGATGCTCTTAATACCGGTAGATCATCAATGGCAGTCCAATCTTGTCTTGAAAGCTTTCAGTGAGGAAGCTCCCACAACTTCCAAAGGCAAGCTGTTCCATTGGAGAGTGATCAACTGATGGAACAGAAGTTGCCTTCAGAAGTTGTGGGAGCTTCATCACTGGAGGCTTTCAAGAAGAGACTGGACTGCCGTCTGTCAGAAATGACTTAGAGTCTCCTGCTTGAGCAGGGGGTTGGACTAGATGACCTGCAAGGTCCGTTCCAACTCTGCTATTCTATTATTCTACCTGAAAATGCTGAGCTCTCATATGTTAGAGTGGACAGGGGATATAACGAATATCCAAACTCATCAAAACATGCTCAACCGCGCAACCTATCTCTCCTCTGGCAGACTGCTTGAATACTAAGATTAAATTGTTCCAAAACAGAAGATAATCAGGTGGACAAGGATTTATAGACTGTTACAGAGAATGTACTCATCATCCTGAAATTCCACCTTGCACAAATATGTAGGATGCTATCATACAGTACCTAGACCCACGAGAAGCTGATATGGAGAACTTCTCTTACCAAAGGTGTTTCACAAAACTTCTGAGAATGATGAGACTCCCTGGCACATGTCCAGAAATTCCCCTGCTCTTACTTATTATTTTTTTAAAAAAATTCCGAATGCTTCTATTCTTGTCTTCAAGCTAGAACTGGGGAACAAATGGCCTTTGGAAATTCACCAGAGTTTGTGGGCTGAAAAATTAGATGGACCATTTTTGACAGTTGCTCAAGGAAATCTCCAGTTATTTCTCAAGGGCAGAATTCTATTTAGTGAGTATTAGTAGCACCATTTATTGGAGGGTGGAGGGAAAGCTCTTTTGGAAGAGTTTCCTCTAGAGGTCTTTTGAACGAAAGTGTGGGAAGGGACACAGGGGAGATGATTATGCAATGAAAACCCATAGTACCTTGAGGCATGTTGTCATTAAATATGCCCCCTGATTTAAACGGGATTCCTGCACTGAGCAGGGATGACTGAATATAATGCCTTGAAAGAACTCTTCCAACTTTATGATAAGTACAAGAACACTGTCATCCATCCATGCGAATTTCATCAAAAGGCTCTTCCCCTTGGGAAAAATAAATGAAAGCAAATGTTCTTTCATCCAATCACATAAGAACAAATATGCAAGAGACATTTTCCATGTGTCACAATTTAAAAATATGAAGTGATCCCATCTGCATATCAGTTCAGGAATTACAAGGCAGGTCATCTTGCTTAAAAGCACAGGCTGACCAAGATTTCTTCCTCCCAAGCTTAAATAGTTGCTCAGTCAACTAGAATAAAAGCAGAAATGGAGGTTCTTCTATTTGCCCAACCAGGCCAAGAGGGAACAAACAGATTGAGAAAAGGGGGAAAGCAACAGGTAACTATAAACCAAGTGCAATTTTCCAGAGTAAGGGATTCACATTATTTTATGCCTGCAAGTTAAAAAAAAAATCTACAGAACATTTAACCCAATGCAGAATAACAGACCTCAGTCTTTTATCTATTAAACTAGCTGGATACCCGTGCTTCAGTATGAAACTATATGATCGGGCTTAGTTTCGGGGGAGGAAAATAAGGGGTGTGGAAATTCTGCTTCTGCTGACCAGCATCCATCTGTATTCATCTGGCTAGCATCCTGTCAACCTGTGAGAGAATTGAGGGCTGTTTGGAAACTGAAACAGTATTTGCTATGTGAGCAAGGAGACAGCAAGGAGCCTGGGCGTGGCTTAGCTCAATGGTGCTGTACTAAAGCTGGTTGCTGCTATGAAAGTAAAACTGAAACTGAAACTCCTCTCCTCTGGTTGTAGTTGTGGTTTTGCATTTGGAAGAGATTTCTTTTCAGGTGGAGAGGGGAAGTAGAAGTCCTTAGCACCAGAGCGTGTTAATAATAATACACGAAATACTAATGCTCTGATGGTCATTTTGAAAAATACTTTCTTAGTGAGCTCCTAGAAGCCAAGAGGAACATATGTGCCAAATTTGTAGTTTGTAGGCTTTATGGTTCTGGAGATTTTGTGATGATGCATGAGTGGTATTTTGCTTTCTATATATAGAGAGATTGACTTATTACAAAAAAACAAACTTAAAAAAAAGAATAAAAGCATGTAAAATAAAAAACCTATAAATGAATAAAATAGTAAAATACAATTCGTACAATTAGAGAGCCTGTTTGGTGTTAATGGTAAAGATATCAGGGTTAAAACCAGGAGATTGTGAATTGCGGTTCCACCTTAGAAACAAAGCCAGCTGGATGACCTTGAGCCGGTCACTCTCTCTGAGCCCTAGAAATGAAGCAATGGCCAATCAGGTCTAAAAAAAAAATTCCCAAGAAAACTGTAGGGACTTATCCAGGCAGTTTCTGAGAATTGGACGGAGCTGAACAGAAGAGAAAAAAAATAGTAAAATGGGCTGTAATGTATTATGGAAATTATAATCTTTCAATCCAGCATTATTTGACATACAAAGTTATGAAATGCTCATTGCCATTTTTAAAATGAAAAACTAAAAACTGCATTTAAGTTTTAAAGTAAGAATATGGCTCAATCCCCTTCTTAAAGTGTACAAATCTTTGGATCATGCATAGAACAAGCAAACTGGGACTGGATTTGAATGTTTTATAACAAAAATGTATCTTCATGCACTGGTTCTTTCCTGGAATTAAGGAAGGATCTAGTTTAGTGACACTTCTGTGCAGAGAGTTGTAAATTGTATAAACTAGTTACAGCTAAAATGAGTCAACCAGTCCCTTCTCTGCCCTGTTTATTAGTTTCTAGTGTTATTGCAAAGGAAACTTGCTGTCTTCGTGCATCCTGTGTACAATGCTCTTTTCCCAATTGTTTTAAAAGAGGCTGGACAATCATTTGTCTGAAATGGTATAGGGTTTCCTGCTTGGGCAGGGGGTTGGACTAGAAGACCTCCAAGGTCCCTTCTGTTATTCTGTTCTATTCTGGTTCCTTCGCTGAATATGAGAGAGATTCCTTTCTGGATTAAAGGGTCTCTTTGCAGGCTATTACTCCTCTGATTTTAAAAATACTGCATGCGCCTGATTTTAAAATAGACTTTGCAAAATGTTTCCTTCTGCATTTTATTTTGCCCAGGACTAATTCCAGAATCTCATTGTCATCTTACTGCCTTTTAGTAAGGCCACATTAGATGGATTCAAGGAAGGTTTTCTTTTGTCACAGCCAAGGTTTTGATAGTGAGTCATCAAGTGTTTAGCAATCAAGTGAAGTCTACGCTTGAGTGAGCAAATCCCGTTAATGAAGACTTTCTAAATCATGGGGAGTAATAGTTGCATTCTATTCCCTACTGGTCATATCTACCGCCTTGAGTATTAATGTCCAATTCTGGGCATTACATTTAAGAAAGAGTCAGATGAACTGGAACAAGTTTAGAGGAGTAAAATAAAGACTATTAGCCTAGTGGAAATTAAATCCCAAGAAGAGACGGAGGAAACTGGATCTTAAGGGAACGTTGAGGGGAGGCTCTGACAGTTTTCTTCAAAGACCCAAAACAGGTGTCTCAAAGAAAAGGATGAGCAATCATGACAAAAGTACAGGTAGATAGCAAGAGCAAGAACACTTAGACTTATATACCACTTCAAAGTGCTTCACAGCCCTCTCTAAGCAGGTTTTTACAGAGTCAACCTCTAGCCCAACAATCTGGGTCCTCCTTTTATCCACCTTGGAAGGATGGAAGGCTGAGCCGGTCAGGCTCAAACTCTTGGCAGTGGGCAGAGTTAGCTTGCAATACTGCATTCTAACCACTGAGAAGGAAGGAGGGAAGGAAGGGAGGGAGGGAGGAATAGCACTTAGACTTATATACCACTTCACAGTGCTTCACAGCCCTCTCTAAGCGGTTTATAGAGTCAGCCTGTTGCCCCCAACAATCTGGGTCCTCATTTTACCAACCTCAGAAGGATGGAAGGCTGAATCAACCTTGAGCCTGGTGAGATTCAAACTGGCAAATTGAGATCAGCCAGCAGTCAGCAGAAGTAGCCTGCAGTACTGCACAGATACAGGAAGCCCAGTTGGCTTGGAGCCCCAAAGAAGGGGCTTCATGTTGAAGGTGGTTTAAAGATTAATATCAGATCCCACCACCCCTGATGCTCATCCTACTCCCTCCTTCCTCAATTTTTAAGCTCTTGCATTTTATATTATTTTGTATTTTATATTTTTTAGTTTTTAATATTGTAAGCCACCTGGAGTTACCCTGTGGTAAGATGGGTGCCTGATAAATTTGATAAATAAATAAAAATAAATAAGCTACATCAGGAAAAGTTTCTGAGCCATGGTGGCTCAGTACGCTACTTCTGCTGAGTGCCAGCTGTCTACAATTTGGCAGTTTGAATCTCACCAGGCTCAAGGCTGACTCAGCCTTCCCTCCTTCTGTGGTGAGTAAAATGAAGACCCAGATTGTTGGGGCAATAGGCTGACTCTGTAAACTGCTTAGAGAGGACTGTAAAGCACTGTGAAGCAGTATACAAGTCTATGTGCTATTGTGTATCATAGGATTAATTTGAGAGCAGAACAAATGATTGACCCTAAGTAGACCATGGATTTCCCCTTTAACAGAATGAATTTGAGCAATTGCAAATTGCAGCTTCCCTTGCTACAACTTGCATCCTGTGATGCTATCTTTAATATTATTAAACAACAGCTGCCTATCAGGTCCTTGGGAAGGACTCAATAAGTAGACAAAAATGCTAAATCCAGTCTGAACATCTGGCTGATTGTGTGGCCAACCATAATAATAATAATATTTCTCAATGACTCAATGACCTTTGAAAACCTTGGCATTTCAAATAAGAAGGTCCCTTAATAGCAAGGGATTTATGATTACTTGTTAATCCCAATGGATGAGGCAACGGAGCACTTCAGCCATTGAGAGGTGAACTTGCAAGCTAGGAGGAGTTCAAATATATCTATATTCAAAGTTATCATCTATAGGCTTAAACTGATTAGAGCATTTGGCAACTTTCACAGCCATGTCTAAATTAGACTCAACCTAATAGGAAACTGTCTGTAGCTACTCAGGATAAACTCTTTGCAGTTATAACAAATATTATAACATTATTTCTTTAATTCCTTTCTAAAAAATGCAGAACTATAAGCTTTACAGATTCAACATAGCCAGATTGAAATAGAAATGTTGATAGGCCATCTAGGACTATATAATTGTCATGAGTAATTTCAACAAACTGAGATTACATCCGAATGATAACACATACATAGTGGCAAATTGTGTCACTATTCTCAGAAGTGGTGATGATCACGAAGTTTGATAGTTGTTTTAAAAAGTGAACAACTTTGTAGAGGATTAAGCAATTAAGAGCTATTGGTTTTCATGATGCTTTATTACCTTCTGAATCACAGAGAGCGGATCTTGAATGCCAAGCTCTTAGCAGCAACAACAGAACTTCTGGTTGAGTTTGTGAGTTTCCTGCTGGTTAACACAGAATGATGAACCGGATAGCTCAGTCTTTGGTCTTAAAACTAGTTTACAAAGTTGTTGTAAAGCTTGCAGAGACAATGCAGTGCACTGTCAGCTTTGGAAGCCATATTGAGATTCGCTGCTCCCACACTGCCACAATTGAGCCTGAGAAAGTGGGAGGGGGGAATTCATTTGAGTATATCTAGTTAGACAAAATAAAAAATATTTTGACGTTTCATGGTCACATAGTGTTGCGCATAGTGAAAAGGAAATTTATTTTGGGGACGGCTGGTGATTGGGCCATGTGATCTGATGATGGGCATGGGGGATGGATTTGTAGGTTTGACTTTTGCAAGGGAGCCTGGAACGTTCAGATTCGGGATTCCACAGATGTGCCAGTTACTATCTAAATAAAAGGAACTTTTGAGAGATGTCTGACTCAGAGTTATTGGTTGAAATGGAGGTTTGCTGGAACACTAACAGTCATATCGTGTCATCTCCTTACAGGTTCTCCTTGACTTACAACCACAGTTGAACCCAACATTGCTAAGTGAGACAGTTGTCAAGTGAGTTTTGCCCCATTTTATGACCTTTCTAGACACAGTTGTTCAGGGAATCACTGCAATTGTGAAGTTAGTAAGACGGTTGTTAGGTGAATCTGATTTCCCTGTTGACTTTCTTTTCAGAAGGTCACAAAAGGGGATCACAAAACTCCAGAACAATACAACCATCGGTTGCCAAGCATCCAAATTTTCACCACGTGACCACAGGGATGTTGCTATAGTCGTAAGTGTGAAAAAGAGTCATAAGCCACTTTTTTCAGTGCTGGTGTAACTTCAAATGGTTGCTATATAAATGGTTGTAAGTTGAGGACTACCTGTAATTCAAACTTGCATTTTCTTGAACTGCACAACTATAAGGAGCATTAAAATGACACAGATATCTTCAGGAAGAACAAGTACAAAAAGGTTGTTCATGCCAGATCTAAAGCTGTCATGCCCTTGGTAGAGTTGGACTCTGAAGGAGAGGAGGAACAGCCTACAGGGAGTGGAGGTATGGCTCCAGAGGTTGTGGAGGAGGCTGGGGAAGGGCAGAGCCAGCTGGGTAGTCAGAGGAAGAACCAGGCCCATCCCCTCTTCATCCTAGGACACACAGGGAGGAATGGAGAAGGAAACAACTTGGCTTACAAGAGAGGAAGCGGTCATGATCCCCCTCATTGGTTGCAGCTGGGGAGAATAGTATATAAGAGAGACAGTTAAAACACAGCTGTTGCCAGAAGCAAAGTGTGCTTTATTTTGGGCTGAAGTTATCTTGGTTGGCATCCTTCCAACAGACTGTGCCATGTTATCTCCTTGAATTTGGTCATTACTTATCCTGGTCCGTTGTGGAAATTTCGTCATTGTAGTTTTTTTTTTATTTCACCTCTAGCTGCTCATTAAGTTTGGACTGTATTGCTTTCTTTTGAAGACTATTTTTGAGTACGTTTTATCTCCAACTGAGAATTATTGAACAGTGGGACCAAGTTGGAGGCATCAAAGGACATTAATTTACGTTTTGGATTTTGTTACATCTGTGTTACACTCTGGGTCATCACAAAAGCATCCTTACTTGATTTAGCCTTGAATACCAAATATCAATTGAATAGAATCCTACAAGACATTTTGATTCTCAAAACAAATGGCAAACGTTTTGAATATCTTAGATAAAAGCTAGCAAAACCTAACCCATTTTATTTTGAGAGATTATGGATCTTTCATACAAGATTCTTTTGCAAGGCGTTGTTCTCCCAGGAAACTTTTGGCATCCTTATTAAGGCTTTTTCCAAGATTCTTGGAAACTATAAGTATGGTTTTAAGTACTGCGAGTTACCATAGAGATGAGACAAGCTCCTTTTTTCAGCAGTGAATGGTGAACATAAGCTTTCTTGAACCCAGTGTGGTTTACTTCAAAACAAGCATGCTCTGGATTACATTTTAAAAACATTTTAAGGGAACCATGGTTTTCCTGCCAGATGGAACAGGGATCCAGTGTATTCATAACTGTTTTTCTTAATTTTAATTTAGAATATGGGTATATATATTCCTCCTACCACGTAATATATTTCCAGGCATTCTACAATCAAATGTCTAAGGAGATTGTCAACCATCCAGGTCACGATTGTCCCAAAGATGCTTTTTCCAAAAGGAAGCTGGACTTCCTTGTTTTGCGTTGTTTTTCTTTCAAAACGTTTTGCTTCTCATCCAAGACGCTTCTTCAGTTCCAATGCAATCAATACAAATGAAAGTACAACCAAATGCAAATACAATCCAATGCATCCATGGTCACCAATTTCTCTCTTTTTTTCCTCTTTTATATTTTAAAGCAAACATATATCTCAGAGACCCTGAAGGCAATGGGAAAAAAAACAGCTTGAAAATTCCAAAGGTGCTTTTTCAGGAGGCAACTGGACTTACTTGCTTTTTCTTCTTTGAAGATGTTTTGCTTCTCATCCAAGAAGCTTCTTCATCTCTGACTGGATGGTAGGGAATGGAAGGATTTGTATTCCTTGCAGACAGCTGGTCATTTGCATCCTTTTAGAGAGTCCTTTATCTGTGTCCTCAGGATCACCTCAGTAATGCTCCTCGTTCCCTGAGTGACCCTAAGAACACAGATAAACCTCCAAGTGCCTCAACAACCCTCTAAAAAGATGCAAATGACCAACTTTTTGCAAGGAATATAAATCCTTCCATTCCCCACCATCTGAACTGAAGAAGCTACTTGGAGGAGAAGCGCAACGTCTTCAAAGAAAAACAAGAAAGTCCAGTTGCCTTCTGAAAAAGCACCTTTGGGACAACCATGACCTGGATGACTGAGAATCTCTACAAACAGGCTGAAAACTCTGCCCCCATTCACTATGACTCTCTAAAGTTTTTAGAAGATGTGTGTTTTTGTTTTTAGACCTCCTTTTCAGTAACAAAGTAAGTGCTCTGCTAGGAATTCCAAATCAGCTTACTTCATTCCTTTCTTTTCTGACAGAGAATATAAAATTTGTTGCAGAGGGTAGTTGGACTGCTGGACAGTTGATGTTTTGGTCATTTGAGGACAGGTAAAAAGCAAAACCAATCAAATGTGTGGATTGCAAATAGCCAATATGTGCCTTCAGACACTTGGCCATTGCAGAATAGTATGTGTGAAGAAGCCCATTGTGGTTTGTGGTTGATTTCCTGCTATTTTCTTTTCTCAATTGCTAACCAAGCTGCCTTCTTGCAATAAACAAATGCAACCTTTTATTGGTATATGTTACATTCCACTTTTCTACCCACAGGATGGCCAAAAAAGTTAATCAAAAACAGGTTGCTGGTAAAATCCCCCCCCCAAAAAAACCTTAAAATTCAAAATAAACATATGCCATGGAATAGTCTACAAAGGTTCTCTACTTCAGGCAATCGAAAAGCTTGAATATTATCTGAGTTTCTTATCCCCCCCTCCCTTCCTTTCTCTCCCTTCTTTCTCTCCCACCCTTTCTGTCTTTCTTCCTCTCTCTTCCTTTCTCTCCCATACTTTTTCTCTTTCTTTCTCTTTCTTCAACTGCCTCCCTTTCTCTCAATTCCTTTTTCTCCTTCCATCCCTCCTATTCCCCCCCTCCAGTTGTCAATTGTTACTTCGATGGCATACTCAAGATCCTTAAGCTGGCTTCTTATAGCCCTTCTTCCCTGCCTGGAGACACTTAGGATCCATCAAGCATGGGAAACCAAATCCCAGCAGAATAATATCCTGCCCTTTTTGTGCCTGCAGGGAGAATATTTTTTTCCCCTTTCTGCTTTTGCCAAAGAGATGTGTCTTCTGGGTTCATGGGAGGCCTTTGAATAAATTCTCCTCTGCCGATTAAGCCATCAGGGAGAGTGCTCTCCTGCTCAACGGCACCCTGCCTGGATTTAACCTCCAAAGGGTTAACTTCATAAAAAACCCATGGCTCTTTATTCCAGCCCATCATACTTTAGCACCAGCCAAGCGTCTCTTCGCTGATGGCACCTTTTGGCTTCACAATACAGCCAATTTGTTAGAATTCTTCACAGGTCATGGGCTGTATGGTCACTGGAAAATGAAGCTGTATTCGCTTGGCAAATTATACGTCAGCTGCACTTTATGGGCTCTGAATTCCTCTCTCTTTCTCTCTCTCTCTCTCCTCTTCCTTTATCCTTTTTCCCCTCCCTCTTTTCTCTTCCTCCCCCCATTTTCCTTTAAAATAGTAGAAACATGTATTGTGAGCTATTGTCACAAATCCAGTTAATGTAGGTTAATAGATTGGTTCCACTGACATGGATCATAATGAAGAGTAAATTGTTTTATCTCTTAAGTCTTATTTGGTCAGCCAAGAAAACATATGAGGTAATATGGCTCAGACTAAATGGACCGTATAATAGATCTCTCTCTAAAGAAAAAGGACAGGGGTGACAGCGTCTCCTATGATTAATGAAAATAATAATGGTCCTGAAATTGAAATTTTTCTATTTTTCCCACCCACCCCGCTTCCCTCTTGGCTGCTGCCAAAAACTTCAGTCGGGGGATGATTTGTGGACTGCAACCACCTCTGAGGTCCTCTGTGGTTTTTCTGATAGGGGCTTAGGAAATGTTGGGTGGTAAATAGGCAGGAAGGAACTATGCAGGTTTCTGGATGCTTGCATCAAGGAAAGTTATTGGTACAAGAGTGGTGAATGTCTGTGGCTCGGGTGTAGGGTGAGGGCAAAAGTTCCTTTCTCTGAGCTTGTGGGGTGGTTTCCAAACATTTCATTCAGAGGTGGTATTCAGCAGGTTCTGACCAGTTCTGGAGAACCAGTAGCGGAAATTTTGAGTAGTTCAGGGAACTGGCAAGTACCACTCTGACTGGCCCCGCCAACCCCATCTATTCTCTGGAAAGCAGGTTAGTGGGATGTGGAGGGAAGGGGGATTTTGCAGTATCCTTCCCCTGCCACGCCCACCAAGCCACGCCCACCAAGCCACACCACACCCACCAAGCTATGCCCACAGAATTGGTAGCAAATTTTTTTGAATCCCACCACTGGTTTCCTTACCATGTTAAAGGTCAAGAAGAGCCTTGGTGGTGCAGGCTGTTAAATGCCTAGCACTTAGTTCCAGCTGCCTGCAATTAATGCAGGCTCGAATCCCACCAGGCTCAAGGTTGACTCAGCCTTCCATCCTCTCGAGGTAGGTAAATTGAGGACCCAAGATTGTTGGGGGCAATAAGCTGACTTTGTAAAAATGCCGCTTAGTAATAAGCAGGCATATACAATGGAATGAAGGCTATTGCTGAGCACATTGAGTTGTGCTCCAAAATGCATAAAATATAAAAAAAAAAAATCTTTAGTGGAGTTTAGGGGACCAGAGGTGGCATTCAGCAGGTTCTGACTATTTCTGGAGAACCGGTAGCAGAAATTTTGAGTAGTTCAAAGAATCAGCAAATACCACTTCTGACTGGAGATTTTACAGTGTCCTTCCCCTGCCACACCCACCAAGCTACACCCACAGAACCGGTAGTAAAAAAACTTGAATCCCACCACTGTAGGAGATGTCAGTGTTGGTGTTCCCCTGTTTAGAAGGGCTTCAGCTGTGTGTGTGTCAAGTGAGGGTCTTGTGATTGGTCAGGTGTGAGTCATCAGTCTTGTGATTGGTCTTGTGATGGGGAAGTTACATCAGGTCAGGGTCATTGGGAGGCGAACAGCTGGTTGGAGGGGGCTTGCGTGGGTTGGTTGAGGTTTGGTGCTGTCTGTAGTTGGCGGTATGGTTGATTTGGATTCTGAGGGTTCTGTAGGCTGGTTGTAGGTCAATGTGTCTGTTGATGGAATTGCTTGTGGAATGCCAGATTTTGATGAACTCATGAGCGTGGGGCCGGGATGTAGCCTGGCCAATGATTTTTGTGTTGCTCCAATCAAGCTGGTGCTGTTTGATGTTGGTGTGGGTAAAAATGAAGGATTTGGGATTGTGGCATTTGACTGACAGCCGGTGTTTGTGGATCCTGTTTTTTAATTGATGTGATGTTTGTCCCATGTAGAATTGATTGCAATGGGTACAGTTGATTTTGTAGATTACATTGTTTCTTTCATCTTTCAGTAGTTTGTCAGGATATATTTTTTTCCTAAAGACTTTGAGTTAGAAAATACTACTACATGTAGCCATGGATGGATTTTGGAGATATTAACTCCTCCTCCAGGACTTGGTGGAAAACTTGGACTCTTGCTTAGGTAGGTGGTTGGACTGGATGACCTATGGTGTCCCGTCCAACTCCATTATTCTGTTCTCTTATTCTTTCTATGCTCATGTGTATCCATCCCTTCAAGGCCAAAGAAAGTCTGGAATGGCATAGGATTTCCTGCCATAGGCAGAAGGTTGGACTAGAAGACCTCCAACACTATTATTCTATGTTTTAGGAACACAAGCATTTGTTTGTAGCAAGTAGAGTAATAGTAGTTGTAGTAGAGCTATAAGCATGACTGCACATGGGAAGGGGTGGGTGAGAAGTAGAATTGGGACCTTTTAAAAGAAAAGAAGAAGCCCTCAGAGGAAGTCCCTGATTCGTGTTGAATGAGAAAGAAAAATGGAGTTGGAGTCAATAGAGAGACAGCTCCAAGGCTATTTAGGAAAGACAAAGGGCATTGAAATCATATGTATAGGAGGAATAGGGTTTTCCTATCTTCAACTTCTCTTAAAAACTAAAGGAGTGATTACATTAAGATACCATTTTATAGAGGCCCTACCATGTCAAAATACAAGGAGAAGCCAATTAAGTGTGGTTTTATATGGTAGGGCTTCCATATAATTTAAGGTTTTCTCTTGGATAATAACTTGGGCAAGTTATTACAATAATTTTTATGCTGTAACATGGATCATGGTGGTAAATTTGAATGTCAGTTAACAGTCGGGATAGTGTCTTTCCCATCAGCTGTTATATCAAATAATTTCACAATTATTATAATAATCCAACCTGGGAATTACTAGATTACTGATTATTGACCACATCTTTTCCCCATAGAATACTTTTAGAGCTGGGCACAAAATGAAAATGTTTTAGAATAAGTGTTTTGGAATACTATGGGTGCAACACGGTTCTGCTACTCATTAAAGCAGCTATGTCTTCTTTCAGGTTTTTGTGGGGTTACAAGACATTTCAAATCATTCCTTCCAAATTGGAAGTCTATAGAATATAGTTTCTCTTGACTGCCAACCAAATCAAATACCTTCAGAATTTTCTGGTATCATGGCCTGTAGGCCAAACTGTCAATCTTCCCTATTCTCTCAGGAGCTGGGTTGAAATTGTTCAGTTCCCTTAACAGCTAGACAGCCGGTACAACTTCACTGTGTTCTGCAACAGCAAATGCAATGCATACGTTCTATTTTGTGTAATATCCTACTAAGATTATTTTAGGGAGGAAAAGTATTGGAAACTTATAAAACTTTGGGAAGGTTAAATATAGCATCCAAAAGTGAACTTGAACTCTGGATGCAGGATGTATAACATAAGTTGTAGTGAGTCCTAGTGGACAATCTGCATGCGTGCATGATCTCCTCACATGCAGTGCATCCTTACACATGCATGTGTGTCTCCATCCCCTGCACATGTGCACCAGATACATGATAATCAGCTGTCAGGTGGTGGTGCACATGCACTTGTGCAGTAGGGGGAAATGGCTCTTGCATGCCAGGGGAAATGGCTCTGCATGCCACTTCCGGCACGCATGGCATAGGTTCGCCAACATGGGTATAGGGTCTCCTGCTTCAGCAGGAGGGTTGGACTAGAAGATCTCCAAAGTCCCTTCCAACTGTCTGTTATTCTGTTCTATTAACTCTTGCCTATTCACAATTGATGGAAACAACCAGTCCATTAGCATTTGCCATCAATGGCATCAATAGCCTAATCTTCTCTTCTATTAGGTCTTTAAAGTTTTGTAGCGACTGCCTATGAGATGTTGAGCTGCATACATTAGCATTAGGTTCAACCTTTCCCCCTCAGAATAAGGCACCTGGGGACAGGCCCCCTGCAGTAAATGGAAGTAGGAGGAGGAAAAGAAAATATAACAGCCCATGTTTCTGAACTTCAAGAACCGGGGAAAGCCAAAACTCAAGGCTCAACTTCATAAATATCCCTAATCTCTGGTTTTAAAAGCCAGAATTGTTTATGATTCATGGCATTTGATGACATTTAACAGCATGCAACCCATTACAGCCCCTTAAGTCATTACACAATAGGGCTGCAAATGTCACTGGGTGACAAGACAACAAGCCAGGTTATTGGTGGGACATGGTTCAGTTTGGATTAGTTCAGGCTTATGACAGATGTACCATTTCATTGCCAATGGAATCCAAATTTCTGCTTATTGGCGTACCTTGGTAACAAAAGAGACTCGTTCCTGGTGTCTGTACATCTCTGTTTGTGTATTTGTGTGCATGTATATTGTGAGATGTTCAGATGTTACTTTGAGCATCTATTTGCAGCCTGGGGGTGGGGGTGGGGGGGCAGAATTAAGACTTATGTCTACTTTAATGAAAAGGACTAAGGATGACATCAAAGCAGTGTTCCAACATCCAAGGGTTTGCCACAAAAAAAGAGGCGGCCAACCTTTTATCCAAAGCACCTGAAACTAGGACAAGACACAATGGGTGAAAACCAATCGAGGAGAGAACCAGCTTAGAATAGAATAGAATAGAATAGAATAGAATAGAATAGAATAGAATAGAATAGAATAGAATAGAATTCTTTATTGGCCAAGTGTGATTGGACACACAAGGAATTTGTCTTGGTGAAAATGCAGATTACAGATTACAGATAATCAGAGTTGGAAGGGACTTTGTAGGTCATCTAGTCCAACCCCCAGCTCAAGCAGGAGACCCTACACCATTTCTGACAAATGGGAGTCCAATCTCTTCTTGAAAGCCTCAAGTGTCTGTCTTGTTGGGTTGCAGAACCGAACCAGACAGTTATAGAGGTGCAGATGACAGACTCACACTTGGTCTTGGTAAGACCACACTTGGAATACTGCATCGTGTATTCTACAATATAAAAAAAGATGTTGAGACTCTAGAAAAAGTGCAGAGAAGAGCAACTAAGGTGATTAGAACTAAGGAGAACTTTCCTGACAGTGACAACAATTAATCAATGGAATGGCTTACTACCTCCAAAAGTTGTGGGTGATCAATCACTGGAGTTGTTAAAGAAGAGATTGGACAACCATTTGTCTGGCATGGTATAGGATTTCCTGCTCAAATAGGGGGTTGGACTAGAAAGCCTCCAAGGTCCCTTCCAATCTGGTTATTCTATGTTCTATATGTCTGTAGAAAAATAGAGCTTTAACGATCTCTGAGCAACTTGGCTTTTTTAGTCTTCTAACTTGACTCACATTTGAATCCACAAGAAACCTGTTCTAACTTCTAATGCTGCATTTCGAAGTTAATGCACAAACTAAAATTTAGCTGTCATTTGACATTCAGATTTGCAATATGAAATATTCACAGTGTGAAATACGCCAAGGGAAAAAAACAAAGCTATGCATTAGGCAAAACTAGAGAAAGAAATAGTTATAGGTGTGTGAAAATATGTACAAACCTCCTACACATTATTGTGATTTTAAAAAACAATTTAAAAGCAGTCAAATGAACTTCACAAAAGTGAGAAACTGAAAGAAAATGAAAGCGATAGACTTATTTTAAAAACAAAACAAGAGTTGATCTCTCTCATTATTACCTTCTTCATCAGCCCACTCACCCACAGACTTGGGGATTAGAATAAAATGTGCCAGAGAATTTATTAAATTCTGTATGGTGAGCTGACAGGCTTAATTGTTCCCCCACAAATGTAGATCAGCCATCTTAAAGGCATCACCCAATGTCCTAAGAAACATACAGCTTGTTCTCCTTTCTGGATGGGATGTTGGTTCTTCCTTTCTAGGCATTTTTCAAATCATAGCAAGTAGTTTTTCTGGATTATTATAATCCCCTGCCTATAAGAACTTTTGAGAATCAGAAGAGCCCTAACTGTGGTTCAATCCACAATTCCATCTTGCAGGACAAGGAAAAGCTTCAAATATCTGGGTCTTCTGCCAACAGTTTGTTGAATTAAATGCCTGCTAATAAGTTTGACCAAAAGCTTGCTTTAGATAAAACAAGTATTTTATTACGAAAGTAGAAGATCAGCATGACCTACTAATGTTATACTGGTCCAAACCTGCTGTTTATTTCCATCGGCCAATCATAGGGACTGTTGTTTCCATAATCATGGCATTAATTTTAACCTGAGCATCAACAACCTTTCACACAATCACTATTCTTAGAAGACACCAGCACATTAACTGCAGATCTAGCTTGAGGATAGTCTGTTGATCCCCAAACTGATTGACCAATGAAGTCCATGCAGGCAGATTAGTTGAAGAACATGACTCTATGAGCAGAATTGTACCATCGTTAGTTGCCCAGAGTTACCTCATGGTGTGATGGGTAACAAACAAATTTAATAAATGGATGGATGGATGGATGGATGGATGGATGGATGGATGGATGAATAGATAGATAGATAGATAGATAGATAGATAGATAGATAGATGATAGAAAGAAAGAAAGAAAGAAAGAAAGAAAGAAAGAAAGAAAGAAAGATGACTGATACAGACAGATAGACAGATGATAGATAGATAGATAGATAGATAGATAGATAGATAGATAGATAGATAGATAATGTAGATAGATAGATGATAGATAGAATAAGATTTTGTGTGCCTCACCAGCTCAGTCAGTATCACAGCTGGCCTCCTTTCTAAGGGACAGTTTCTCTGATTGTTTGATGTCATACCTGGCCGTAAGGGCCAAATTTTCACATCTCCATTTAGCTCTGATACAAACATTGTGTAGTTTACCATCTTGCTTTTGGAGAGTCACATGTCCTAAAGAATGGCTTTCCCAGGATAAAAGAAGTGGGTGGAGCAGGATGAAAAGGAAATGCAATGTAATTTAAGTAAATAGTTAACCTAAGTATTCTGTAAGTATTAATAATGTTTCTTTAATATTTCTACAACATCATCATTATACAAATTGTAATTAGTTATATAACTATTACAAACATATATGTGCATAATTAATATGTTGATTTTATATTTAATTAATACATACTTAAATATAAACATTCCAATTAAATGGCCATTTTGGAGGGCAGTGAGTTTCAAATCCCCTAAGTGGTCATAAAACATGGCTTATGCATTGTGTTCTGCTCTATGGGAGACCAAATATTATAGCAGAAGTGCACAGTTCCAAGTTTTTTCCCTGCAGTATCAATATTTTGGAGTTCTTCTTCTTCACAACACCTATACAGAGTTACATTTTTCTTCCAAATGGTTCTTGTATATTAGCCATATCAACTGGTAAGCAGAGAAGGGGAATTTATAGTTAATTCATATTTCTTTCTTTTTTTCCGTTTTACCCACAAACTGAAGCCAACACTCCTTAGCATTACTGGCACATCTTCCACCCAACATCTGAAAGTCTCTGTCTATTGGACCTTTTCAAACCAGTCTGCCCTTGAAATACCATAAGGAAAATATTCCCTTAGAAGGATGTGAGCCCAGAAAGGCTGAACCTAGAACACAGTGGAGCATTTAATCTTCGTGACATTAAATCTTGTCCATTATAAAAGAAAAGAAAAAGCATTCCTTGATAATTAGTGCATTTATTTTGGCTTGGCTGGAATTCTGATCTGGACTTCGTTTGGAAATTCCACACATCATATCCATGTTAAATGTAATAGTGTCCATTAAAAACAGTAAACAGTGCACATTATGAAAACTTACAATATTTTTCCCCATCCAAAACTCTTCATGTTTTCTTGGGCTCCTGAGTTACCTGACCTCACTCTTGGAATGAAAGTAAGACCTTACAAACTGTCATTTTCTCCTTTTTATGTTTTGTTTCACTCCTACTGCAATACATGTTTGCTAAACTTTGCATGCATCTGTTTAGGTGTTTATTTGTCTATTTGTAAGTGTGTTTCGCTTCTCATCCTTCTTGGATGAGAAGTGAAATGTTTTCAAAGGAAAAAACAAAACAAAACAAGAAAGTCCAATTGCCTTTTGGAAAACCTTTGGGACAACTATGACCTTGAGAACCTGCATAGTCTTGATAGATGAATAAAAATGCCAAATCCAACATAAACTTCTGGCTGACTATGTGATGAACCATAATAATATAGATTCATGTATGAATCCAATAATCTGGTCACCAAATGCTTTGAGAGCTTCCATGAACATGAGAGAAGCACTAATTCTTTTGGGTTGTTTGTTCCTGGCATCCAATATAAATCAAACATTATTTCACTGATTCCTCCATAAACCTTGAATTTGTGAATTTCCAAAATTTAGTTATTTAGTCAACCAACCATGACTGATTTTGCCTGTAGTGCTATATACCTTTTCCAGAGAGTAGACTCTAATGGAATTCCCTTATGCATCCAGTATAAATGTACATCATTCCAAAAGCTATTTTGAAGTATTAATATAGCAAAGAATCATCTACATCTCCTAGTTCAATAGACCCAATATTCACTCACAATCATTTTTGTTAACTCTGAGTTAAATCTTAATTTGTAAATTATGTACTTGCGTTTTTCCTAGTTATACATTTATAAATGTATAAATACAGTATATTGTGGCTTTCAACAGATCAGATACCACACAACTAACCAATTAAATGATCTGAATTTCTATGGCAAAGCGAAACATGTTTGGGTACTTTTAATATAAAATAAGTGCCCTCACTTGGAAGGAGTAATTTTTAATGAATTATGATTAAGAGTTAGAGTTAAATTGTGTGACAGTAGAAGATAATTTTACAAATATTTACACATCCACTCTTGACTTAAAAAAAAAACAACTTCCAAGATATGGGAAATGAGGATTGCATCCCAGTTGCTATAGCAATGGAACAATGTTCCATGTTTTGCCAACCAACCTGGCCCTTGGTAATAATAACCCTGCAATATAATAATCCACAATGCAGAGAGAGTAAACAAAATGTTAATAAAATGAAATATTACAAGAAATGTGCATGCAAATACTTAAAAAAAATAGCTAAACTTTAAAAAAAGGAGCAGATGGGGGAAACTAGCTTTAGATTGGAAAAATGGGAAATGGGTAACTGAAATTGTCAGGTTCACCCATCCTCAGCTATCATCAAATGACCTGAAAAAAACACGGAGTGGTGTTTGAGTATTTGTTCCCAGCCTTCTTAAAATATATCAAGCGTTAAGTTGGAAGATCTTTGGAAGATGTTTGATTCACAGTCAGAATAGAGCTGGAAGGGACCTTGGAGGTCTTCTAGTCCAACCCCCTGCTTGAACAAGAAATCTATACCATTTCAGGCAAATGGCTGTCCAATCCCTTCTTTAAAAACATCCAGTGTTGGCACACGCACAACTTCTGAAAGTTGAAGTTCCACTGATTAATTGTTCTCACTTTGTCCGGAAATTTCTCCTTGGTTCAAGGTTGCTTCTCTCCTTGATTAGTTTCCATCCATTGCTTCTTGTCCTGCCTTCTGGTGCTTTGGATAAAGGGCTGTGCTTTTGAGTGATGTGCCAGTGGCCATGAATTCAACTATATACCCAGGCAGGATAAACCAATGTGGGGCCATAATAAAATTTTGATTTAATAGGAACATCCATGGAAATCAAATTCATAGACTCATACTGGTGAATGGGTATGACTGAGTATTCATCCAACAAAAATAAAATAAAAATAAATAAATAAAATTAATTAATTAAAAAGAACAAAAAGAAACACAAAGGGCAGACGTGATGGACCAGTAGGTCTTTTTCTGCCATCAGTTTTCTGTGTTTCTAATGTAACGAAGTTAACTTATCTAGTAACATTGTCTTCCAATCAGGTCTGAGGTCTAGTAATTTCATAGAGATACAAATGTGGCTTAGGGCCGGGGTACTTGCGGGAACATCTCTTGCCAGCATTGAATGCCCATCACCTGGTGTGCGCCCACAGACAGGGCCTCCTTGGGGTACCGTCTGCCAGACAATGTCAGCTGGCGGTCGCTAGGGGTAGCACCTTCTCTGTGGGAGCGCCCACCCTGTGGAACCAGCTTCCCCTGGAGCTACAACTGGCCCCCAACCTCCGCTCCTTCCACCGCAGCCTAAAGACTTGGTTAATCGAACAAGCTGGCTTGGACTGAGGGTTTTTTTAAAGTTTTTAAATGTCATGTCTTGGGGTTTTAGATAATTTGTTTGGTCAAACTGGGTTTAATAACTTTTAATTTCTCTTCACTTTTGTATTGTATGTTTTTATGATGTGAGCCACCCTGAGTCCCTAGGGAGATAGGGCGGCATACAAATAAAATAAATAAATAAATAAATAAATAAATAAATAAATAAATAAAATGTTAATGTACTCAACAGTAACATGGGTTTCCATTATCTTTCTTCAGGGTTGCTGTTATGCTTCTGAATCTAGCTCATGGCCCAGGTTTACCAGGATATCTTCTATCCAGGTGCTGACCAGGCCCAGTGTTGCTTAGCTTCCAAACCTGAAAAGATCATCCAGGTATTATCATCTGTTGAATCTGAATCCAATTCCTTTCAGGTCTTTATTAATGTTCTGCTTCTGTCATAAATTCCAATTTACCTGCAACTTTTGGAAAGCTCAGGAGGATGCCTCTCAGAGTTGGCAGGATCACATGCAATCCTGGAACACCAGTTCTGCAATCTTGATCTAAACGTTGATGTCAGAGACTCATTGTGATAATTCCATCATGAATTAAATGCAATTCAATTTACTAAGTCTGCATTACTATTCCTATTAATCTTCTCATCACTCCTATCACCCATCCCCTCCCACTTGTGATTGTATGATTGTAACTTCGTTGCTTGTATCCTTAACTATTCATATTGACTGTTTCCTAGTATGATTTGATTGCTTATTTATACCCTATGACTATCATTAAATGTTGTATCTTATGATTCTGACAAATTTATCTTTTCTTTTTATGTACACTGAGAGCATATGCACCAAGACAAATTCCTTGTGTGTCCAATCACACTTGGCCAATAAAGAATTCATTCATTCATTCATTCATTCATTCATTCATTCATTCATTCATCAATCTTTTCATGGCTGGACTTTTTATCGGATTACTTCCTACACCTTGATTTTACATAGACATTGGGCCTGGTAGATGAGCTATTCCAGTTCTTTGTTTATGTACATGAGCGTGAAACAGGAAAGAGGAAAAAAGAGAGGGAGAGAGAGAGAAAGTAGATATTAAAGAAAGATTTTGTGTGTGTGTGTGTGTCTTGAACCAAGCCAAATATTTTCTTGTCACTAGACTCATAACTTTAGTCTGTCAAGGTCATGGCCTTCACTTTCTTCTTTAGATGGTTGGAGAGAGGAATGTCCATGAGATTAGAGCTCCTTTTGTTTTCATTGGGAGGGGTTTTGCTTATTCTGGCAGATCCTGGAGACTCACCAAGGCTCTCTAGACTCTGTTTATTAGATTTTTATCTTCTTATCAGACTCTTCCTCCTTAAATCATGTCAGGATTTTACCACCCTTTAGGGATTCCGGGTGTTTTATTGCCTGCTTGTTGGTTGGGGGAAGGCAAGTGAAGGAATATCTAGTTCTGTACACAGAGAGCAATGAAGCTAAGATATCGTAATAAAATAGCATCTGTATAAGCGTAGAAATGGGTAATGGAAAGTGTCTTCTTTGGCTCTTTGGCTGTTGTTTCATTTAGAACATTGGAGTTGATATTATCATGCAGATGTCAGGTTTTATGCTACTGCTTGCTGCTCCAGGATTGAAATAATGGATGTAGAACCAAGTAAAACACCCAACATCCACCCAACTTAGCAGGGTGCTTGTAGTGATTTATTACATGTTTATTTTATTTTTGAAAATCAAAATAGTACATGGAACCCCCAATTATTCCAACTGGATTTCATTTCTTCCAGTTCAGAGAACACACAAGACTTTGGAAAGGTCCAGGCTAATTAACTCTGTCGTCTTTCTCTCCAGAAAAGGGAGGTGTTTGATTGTCAACTGTTGGACTCGGAAGCTGCCAACATGGTACTGGAAGTTCACCAGCTATCATATAACTCAATGGAACCAAGTCTTATATAGCCACAGGCATGGACTCACTTTGACCTTAGAGCTATCTGTTGTATCAGTAGCACCAAGTTTGTCCTTACAAGGACATCTATTATACCTACCAGGCCTAGGCAGATCTCAAAAGATCGTTTTGTTTTACTGAACACATGAAACAAACTGGGAAGGTGATGCAGCTCCCATCCTCTTTTCTAAGCTATAGAATAGAGTAGGCAGATTGTTTTCAGGACCACAGGGCTTTTTTATGGGCACAAAACTCCTAATTTTCAGGCAAAGTACCTCATCAGTTCCCCTCTTAAGCTTCATGGGCATACAACCCAGAGGTGGTATTCGGCAGGTTCTGACCAGTTCTGGAGAATAAATTTCTGCAGAAATTTTGAGTAGTTCGGAGAACTGGCAAATACCACCTCTGACTGGAGATTTTACAGTATCCTTCCCCTGCCATGCCACCAGGCCACGCCCACAGAAGTGGTAGTAAAAAAAAATTGAATCCCACCACTGATACAACTTCATAAAAGCCGATGGAACAACCAATCCATATATTTAAGGAGAATATTTGTAGCTCAGGATTGCAACGAGGATTCCTTCATGCTTTCTGAGCTTGGTTGTTTTCTTGCAGACATTTTATTACTCAAACTAGGTAACATCATCATAGAAAGTCTTAGCTTGCCTCTCACATTGTGTTATTGCCATCTCCTTTGCAGCACTGCCATGTCAACTGAGCCCCAAATACTTCCCTCCTAATTTCTAACCAGAGAAATGTGCTAACTCTAATTTAGTGCCCTGAGTGTCCCTCTCAAATGTTAAGACCTTATGGTTCCATTCAATCCCCACCATTTCTTTTTCTTGGGTAAATGTAGAAGATCATCTCTCCGCTATATAGGCAGTTATGCATATAGAGTCCAAGTCCTGGAGCCCTGATTGGATGAGATTACAAAATCAAGGGAGAGCTTTGCATAGAAAGGTCTATCTTGTGATTTTTCATTGCTTCAAGAAGCTTCAAGGTACTAGAGATAATTTTGGAATTCTCTTCTTCAGTATTTTTATTTATGTTATTTATTTATAATTTTTATTGGCTGCCCATCCTACCATAGGGTAACTTTGGGTGGCTTACAGTTCCAAATATGTAAAAATTAAACCTTAAAAACAAAGACACATGTGGAGGGCGGGGGTGGAGTAGGGGGGAGGTGGGATCTTTTATGACTCAATCAACCACCTCCATTGTGCTGATCCCCCACTGGGGCCCCAAGCTAACTGCATAGTCACCTCTTTATGCCCTTACGAAAGATAGGAAGGTTGGGGCCAACCTCACATCAGGGGGCAAGATGTGTCAGAGGGTGGGAGCAACAGCAGAGAAGGCCCTCCTCACGGACCCTGACAGCTGGAGTACTTGAAGGGCTGCCACAAAGAAGAGGAGGTGAACCTATTTTCCAAAGCACCAGAAGGCAAGGCAAGGGACAATGAATGGAAAGTAATGAAGGAGCAATCTAGAACTAAGCAGGAATTTCCTAATGGTGAGAGCAATCAACTAATGGCTTGCCTCCAGAAGTTGTAGGTGCTCCATCACTGGAGGTTTTTAAGAAGAGACTGGACAGCCATTTGTCTGAAATGGTATAGACTCTCTTGCTTGAGTTGGAGGTTGCACTTAGAAGGCCCCCAAGGTGCCTTCCAACTTTGTTATTTTATATATCTTAATCCATTGTATAAAATATGAAGACACTTGAGGTAGCACCTTAAAAGCAATGCTCAGATTGGCCACCCTAACACAACAGAAGCAAAGGTAGTTTCAGTTTGCTCATGCTTATTCTTAACCTCACCATCCCCACGGTTTAACCTAAATCTGAAGCTTTGCTATGTAAGAGTTTTGTGCCTTTAAACAGTTGGTTTCTCAAATTCAGGGTCAACTTTTGCAATATAAATCTCCCAGCTAGTCTGTGTATATTTTTAAACACTTTGTTATATCCTTTGGCATTAAGTCAATCAATACTGGTCCAAAATCACGTTTCCATCAGAACCATGGTACGGAGGTCAGGGAAATGCATTTTAATTAATGGGAGAATTCATATTTTGCTGTTTTAGGTAACTTTCTTTGGCAAATGAATCTTTCATGCTGACTTTTTTTTCTGGAGATAAGCATTTCCTACCCTTGTCTGAGCAAAATGTCTGTCTCTTTCCCCCCCTTTTTTTTCGTGGTATAACATAACAGAATTGTGATAAGATTGCAGTGAAGGACACTGACCTTGGAATGTTGGAACAAATGACTCATACAAAGAAGATAATCTTGAATAGCAAATAGATGTGTGTATTTTTTTTCACCAAAAAATACTTGGCTGAAATCTTTCTTGTTATGTCTCTAAATCTTCTTGCCTTGCAAAAGAAGCTTTTTCTGCTGCTTCTTGGGAAGATTGAGACATTCTTTCAAGTTTCACTCAGTGGAGTTTTTGAGCTGGTTTTCTTCCTGGAAAGAGCAGATGTTGGAATTTGCTGATGTGCTTCTCTCCCTCCTGCACGTACTTCTCAGTTTGACCAAAGTCCATAGGAAGAGTTAACGAAACTGAGGAAAGTCTTATCTTCCCTTCCACATTGCTGGAAAGTTGATCATGGAAGGAAAACCGAGACCTTAATATTCCTTTCTTGGCCACCTCATCCCTGAATAAGATCTTTCTCATCAGCCAGGATATTTTCACTGAAATTCACTTCTGCTTTAAAATAAATTTCCTTTCATCTAATGAAATAAGAAACAGGGAGAAAAAACCAGGAGAATGCTCTTTGATCAGCATTAGTTTCAAATGGATTCAGAAACCAACCAACTAAAGAAAAGACTGTATGATTTAAGTTCTAATTGAATGAGATTTGATCAATAAAATGCTTGGATATGTTTTTTCTCCCACCGTGGTTTTTTTATTTTATTGTCCATTAATCTAAGAATCAGGTGGCCAGTTCCAAGTCTTAGCAAGGAAACACTGATATTAATATACAGTCAAGGTGAGTGCAGAAAATCAAAAGATGCTAAATAAAACATGATGATCTTTTATTCTGCAGTAACCATCCTTCTAGATTTAATCCTATTCAGTGAAAGATTAAGAGTTGATTTCATGGCTATGGAATTAATTTTGCTTACTCCAGTGTTGACAAATTTATTATTTAATGTGTTCTACAGCAAGGATGCAAAATGGATAATCCTGGGACAATAGGTAACCTACTAACACCTTTTCAGCAGCCTTTGGTGTATGCAACACATGTGTGGAACAAAATATGGATTTATTTTTGCATTTGGGTACAATTTTATCAGGAAAATGTGGTGCCTTTTCAATTGTAGATTTTACCCCTTAAATTTCTCATTTTTTTGGAGTTCAGCCTGTTAAAAAACATGCCCTCTGGGGTGTGAGATTTGTATGCTACTCTTGTGCCTTGACTTTTGAGGATAAATCTTCCCCTTTCCTCTGGAATCTTGAATTAGGATGGAAAGAGAAGACAATGTGCTAGTTGTCCATTTATGTTTTAGAATACAGAAACTTCTCAGGTCCTTTCTTGATACATAGACTGGCAGAGAAAAATAGTTAAAGTCTAATTATTGGCACTTGTCAAAATTGTCAGTCAACACATGACTCTAAGCACTGTGATTTTTGTCTGGATTATAATCAGAATAACAGTAACCACAACAGAAAGTTGCTGGGTTTTTAAAAAAGACATAAGCGTTATTTTCCCAAATAAACTGCATTCTAGAACTTGGATGAATAATGCACCTTGAGAGAATTATGTGCACAGCATCTGTGGGTGCATGGGTTTTTATGTCTTGAAGGGTTGATTGCTGCAGAATATATTTCGTTATTGAAAAAAAGGGGAGACTCAGAAGAATTTTTTTTAATTACATTTTATATGCCGCCCTTCTCCGAAGACTCAGGGCGGCTTACAATTTTTTGGGATACAACCCAGTGTGCTCAGCAATAGCCTTCATTCCATTGTATATGCCTGCTTATTACTAAGCAGCATTTTTACAAGGTCAGCTAATTGCCCCCAACAATCTTGGGTCCTCAATTTACCTACCCCGAGAGGATGGAAGGCTGAGTCAACCTTGAGCCTGGTGGGATTCGAGCCTACAGTAATTGTAGACAGCTGGATCTTAAGTGCAGGCATTTAACAGCCTGAGCCACCAAGGCTCATGGAATTATGCAAGTCAACAGAGCTTCTTCTCTAAGCCATGAAAACTTCAATGGAATCATCTTTAGAAAGCTCCAGGATCAGGAGTTCCTAGGCTGGGCTTAGGTTATGATCAGTTTCCCTGCTACAAGGAAGTTATTGCTCCCCTGCTCCACAAAATAAATGCAAAGTTGCAAGCAAGCAAATGATTAGAGCTGCAGTATAGGAGCATACTGCTGCTGCTGCTGTTTCTTCTCCTCCCTCTTCCTCTTCTCTCCTAATAACATGCGGGGGTGGGTGGGTGGAGTAGCACTTGAGTGAAACTAAGTTGAGTTTGCTGCACAGAACTTTGGGGAAGGATATCTATTGGCAATGGGCTCCAAGAGTAAATCAATCAGGTTTTCTCTATTTAGTAGCGATGGTGATTCCAATTGTTGAAAATCTTCTCTTTGCAAACCCGCCATCTCTATCCAACAGTTCCTGCCTGCAGAAAGTCTTTAGAATTTACATGGTGAAAAATTAAGGTGGCTTTCTTAAGTAGCAATTATTTTTTGAAGGACAATTGAAATTGCAAGCAATTTAGGTATGTCCTGGTAATTTAGGCTTCATTCAATCCTTCTTTTGATTGTTGAAATGTCACTCCATAATTACCATTTGTTTTTTTTTTGTTTTTTGCTTTTCAGGTAGCGAGCAAAATATATTGTCCTAGATTTTTGAGTCTTGTGGTCTAAACAATTTAGTTCAGTTTTTATCCAGTCAAATAATATAACTATAAACTTAGCTTAAAAGTATTAATGGTTTGATCATATTACCAATGTTTCAGTGGTGGGATTCAACATTTTTTACTACCGGTTCTGTGGGCGTGGTTTGGTGGGCATGGCTTGGTGGGCATGGCAGGGGAAGAATATGTAATATCTCCATTCCCGCCCCACTCCTGGGAGAAGGTCACTGCAAAATCCCATTCCTTCCACACCCGCTAACCTGCTTTCCAACTCCATTCTCCTGTGCAGGGCAACAAAAGGAGACCCAGCCAATCAGCCAGGACTCGATGGGAGACAGAGAATAGATGGGGTTGGCAGGGCCAGTCAGAGGTGGTATTTGCCATTTCTCTGAACTACTCAAAATTTCCGCTACTGGTTCTTCAGAACTGGTCAGGACCTGCTGAATACTACCTCTGCATTGTTCAATTGTGATTTCAAAACTTTTCTAACTCGTTTGATATATTTGGTTTTCTTTTCAACTGAGGTTGCCAAATATCGTTTGCTTGTAAAAACAGCCCAACCACCCCCCCCATAACATTCTTCCATTGTCAATGCTTTGATTTTAGTACTGTTCCATAGTTCAATTTCATCTAAGTGTTAATTTTGACAAAAATTCCCAGTGTTGTATATTTATCCAAGTCAAATTCCATGTTGATGAATTCATCACTAAAGATTTGAATTGCAGTTACAGTGACTAAATTTCTCTAGACAGTTTTTCTTATAGTTTCAAATCAACCATGTACAACAGATATGAAACATTTTTCCCTTGCTTAAATAATTCATAGACTGATGACATCTTATTCAAAACAACCAGTTTGGAATCAGAGCCATATTAAAAGGAAGAGAATCTCCATTATTTTTTCTTTTCTGATTTGGACTTGCCAAAATATTCTTTTTGTGCCATCAATGTTTTTGGGTTTTCTTTTTTTTTTCCATTTTTTCTTGCCTTATTTGAAGGCTTAATAAAAATAATTAGGCTTATTAATCCTAAAAAAAATCCGAAAAGACAAAAGTTTAGACAACTGTGGATGTTGGTATTTTTTTGTCTTGTCTTTTATGTTCAGAAGTGTTTGGTTTGTATTGAACGAATCATCTATTAATTCTAAAATTCTATTAAATAATCTATTAAATCTATTAAAATGATTTGCAAGATTACAAAGTAAAATCGGTAGATGTTCAAGCCAAAATCTTGAAGCTCATGGTTTCACTCCTTCATTTCTTCTTCATTTCTTTCTGAGTTTGTTCATTTACAATTTCTGCTGTTAAGACAATATTTTCCATGTGTTTAGTTTTTGGTTCTTTTTCTATATCAGACATTCATGTAGTAATTTGATTGTGTTAAATTATCCCATTTTTGTTTTTGTTTTTCCTCCAAAATTCCAGTATTTATGCTGCTTTTTAGGAGATTCAGTTGGCTTGGGGTTTTCAGCTGAAACTGTAAAAAAAAATGTTGAGTTTTTCAAAATTGCTTATTCTGTTGAAATGTTCTTAGAACTTGCCATCCCTTTTTCTTCTGAATCTCTCCTGAGTTCTTCAAATGTTTTGCTGCCAGATTGTATTACTTTCTCAAAACAAATTCTTATTTTTCTGTTGCAGTAGCTGTTGCCTACAAGTTTGTAGGTTGCTAATATTTTTTTTTGAAAATTTATTTATTTTCCAATCTATTTTTCCATTTTGGTATCTGATTTTTGATTTGACAGCTTTATTTCAAACTATAGTATAAATGATAGATAGATAGATAGATAGATAGATAGATAGATAGATAAAATTAAAATTAATTAGAATTAGAATTATTAGAATTAGAATAGAGCTGGGAGGGACCTTGGAGGTCTTCTAGTCCAGCCCCCAGTTCAAGAAAGAGACCTTATACCATTTCAAAAAAGTGACTGTAATCTCTTCTTAAAAACATCCAGTGATGGAGACCTATGATTTCTGAAGATAGTTATAGTTGTTATAGTTACAGTTAATTATAACTGTATATGGTATACTATACAAAACAAATATACTATATATAGTATATACGAGTTGCCATGGGTGAATAGGCAGCAATATAAATTCAATAAATAAATAAAAATAAAATATGGTATATACAGTTGTTACATTGGGAAGGTATTTGGAAGCAGGATTCATTGAAACCTTGGAAAGCCATAAAGACTGTAAACTGTGTGCATAATCAAAAATCAAGACATTCACACACCCTGACAACTCAGTAAATGCAATAAGACTCTTCTCCTTCCAGGACAGCCTCCTATACCCGTTGAGGAAAGTTGTCCACTAAGAGAGCAACGAGAACATTTTCAACAGCTTTTTACTCTTTTGACCTTATTTGGGGGGGAATTATTTCATAACCGACTTCTTAAAGTATGCAAGTGCATGAGTGTAAACTTAAAGAAGGCTGAGCAAGACAGGGCAGGAAGCTTTCCAAGTGTTTGCTTAAAACCCGACTTGCTAGGATTAGCTGTGTCCTACTTCATACCTTTTTGACCAAAGGTTAGGTAAGGGTCAAGAGAAAGATTTCAACACAACTCAGACAGGCTTTCTCTGAGAAGGGGAAAGCTTTTCACCACTTTGGCCCTAATGCTCTCATCTTAAACACCACTTTGTTTTATTTGTATATGCAAAGAGGCAAGCAGGGACTTTCGTAACCCCCGACTCTCTCACCAGCCCTGACCATCCATCATTTTCTGTCTTGGGGAAGTTGTGATGGAGATGCTATCAGAGACACTGTTTAAACACTTGGCAGTCAAACAGGAACCTAAGTGGGCCACAGCAACTCAGTGTGTGACAGCTGGAAAATGGAAACAAGGCATAAAAAGCACATTTAAATGGAGGGGGAAATTGGGTGATTGGGTGGGGGGAGAGATTACTCAAGGACTTGAAATAAGAAAGTGTTGTGCATCACAGGACTCATTGGTGGACTCCTTGCAATTCTTCTTTTCTCCACTCCAATATGCTGCAAATCCTGTCCTTTTTGTAACCTAGTAGTGATAGCTCACAAGAATGACAAGGTCTGTACAGGATTGTGTAAGGAGAAGAAAAAACAGTATCAACAGTAGAGATCTTCAAATTTCTAGGTTCCATCATATCACATGACCTAAAATGGACACCTAACATCAAAAACATCATCAAAAAAGCACAACAAAGAATGTTCTTCCTGTGTCACCTCAGAAAGCTCAAACTGCCCAAAGAGCTGCTGATCCAGTTCTACAGAGGAATTATTAAGTCTGTCATCTGCACCTCTGTAACTGTCTGGTTTGATTCTGCAACCCAACAGGACAGACACAGACTTCAGAGGATAATTAGGACTACAGAAAAAACAATTACTACCAACCTGCCTTCAATCGAGGACCTGTATACTGCACGAGTCAAAAAGAGGGCTGTGAAAATATTTATAGACCCCCTCACATCCTGGACATAAACTGTTTCAACTCCTACCTCAAAATGACACTATAGATCATTGCACACCAGAACTAGACATAAGAACAATTTTTTTCCTGAACGCCATCACTCTGCTAAACAAATAATTCCCTCAACACTGTTCAACTATTACAGTCTGCACTACTATTACTATTAATCCTCCTATCCTTCCTTTCACCCATCTCCTCCCACTTATGACTGTATGACTGTAACTTTGTCGCTTGTATCCTTATGATTTATATTGACAGTTTCCTAGTATGATTTGATTGTTTATTGTACCCTATGACTATTATTTAGTGTTGTACCTTATGATTCTTGACTCATGATGATGAGTGTATCATTTCTTTTATGTACACTGAGAGCATCTGCACCAAGACAAATTCCTTGTGTATTCAATCACACTTGGCCAATAAAGAATTCTATTCTATTCTAAAAAAAAACAATTGCAAGAAGTTCTGCTTAATAGTACAATAGCAATAGCACTTAGACTTATATACCTTCACAGTGCTTTACAGCCCTCACTAAGTGGTTTACAGAGTCAGCAAATGGCCCCCAACAATCTGCATCCTCATTTTACCCACCTCGGAAGGATGGAAGGTTGACTCAACCTTCAACCTTGTCTGGAATGGTATAGGACAGGGGTCTTCAAACTTGACAGCTTTAAGACTTGTAGACTTCAACTTCCAGAATTCCTCATCCAGTCATATTAGCTCAGGACTTCTGGGAGTTGAAGTCCACAGGTCTTAAACTTGCCAAGTTTGAAGACCCTTGGTATAGGATCTCCTGCTTGAGCAGGGGATTGGACTAGAAGACCTCCAAAATTCCTCCCAATTCTGTTATTCTGATCATTGGTTTGAGGTTAAAGGTCTGAGGTTCTTTGGTTGGATTGTTTACTATTAACATGTTTGGCAGCTCCATGATTGGGATATTGTTTACTTCTTGATTGAAGGCCTGATGATTATTCTGGTGTTCATTTAGGCTCTTCTGGATGTTGATTGATAGTGGGGAGATATTTGGGCCTTTTTTAAAATCTTTTTTGGATTGTTGACTCTTGGTCAACACAAAGCTGATGTTAACCTTTGAGTTAATCGAAGCTCATCTGGGTATTGATGCTGGAGGAGGGTATTTTTGTTCTCTTTTTGGCTTGTTGATTGTCTCTTTTGCACAATATGTAGACATTGTTTATGCCTAAGTGACCACTAGAAGAGATTCCTCCCATCAGCACTGACAGAGCAAGCTATTAGGATATAAGCTGAGAGCAAGCCCGACTCCTTACTAGCACTGATGGTGTTATCTAGTTTGGGTCATGAAATGTCTGCAAGAAAACCACCAAGCTCAGAGACCACCAAGGACCCCTCATTTCAAGCCTGAGTTACAAATATTTTCTTTCATGTATTTGTATTAGAATTAAATGATCTTCCTTAGGCAAGAACAGAGTAGATCTGTGAATAAATATGGCAGCCAACCCTGCCATGTAGTCTTAGAACCCTGCAGTCTTAGAACCCGAGTCTTGTAACCATTGGAGAACATGATAGATGCAACATGGACCTGATTAAATAAACTGCAGACATTAAAGGGAGAAAGAGAGAGAAACCATCAGCATTTTGCTCTTGCTAAGCATAAACGATCCTTTCTTCCTCCAGCGATGAAATTGTGCAGCATACAAAGAAATTCCCCTTCAGTATAATTTATCTGCCTGAACTCCCTCTCTTTATCACAGTAGGAAAATAAAATATAGCTATTTAGCAAAAAGCATTTTATCCAGTTCTAAAGCAAGCACATATCAAAGGAGTAAAAAAAAACAACCCTTCACAATAAATCCATCCAAGGCGCACAGTTCTCCTCCCTATGCATTTTTTCTTGTTATTTCTTGTTTGTTTTGTTTTAAAAGAGAGAGTGGAAAGAAAGACTAACAATCCCAACAGCAACCAGCAGACATAATGAGCCACTGTCCTTCTGCAAGAAACGAGTTCAATAGTTTAATTTTTGTTAACCGAAATCCCTTGTACGAAGGTAAATTACATTGCATTTTCTATTACTAGCTCTGTTAATTGTCAAGCAGTAAGAGTTTATGCACTCATCCAGAGCAGCCGAGAATTTCCCATAATGTTACAAAATAAAACCTGACAAAGCACAATAATCTTTAGTTTATTGATGTGTTACTAGGCTGTGGAAAAGCATCAGATCTGTAATGTGCTTTGCTTAGGAAATTGGGGTCTAGGGAGAAATACTGGGAATAACGCAGGATTGTATTCCCCTCTTTCTTTTTCTTTGCTCGCTCTCTTTTGCATAAGGGCACAGATACACAAACATTGCTACCAATTTTCAAAAAAGTTCTTTTTTGGTGGTTTGGTGGGTTTTTCAGGAGGAAAAAAGAAAAAAAGAACATGAAGCACTTCATAATTAGGAAGAAAAAGCAGGCGGAATGCTAACAATTCAAATATCAGAGAAAATCTGAGTGGTTTTTAAATTTCAGAACGTGATTTTTAAAATTTATTTATTTATTTAGTCAAGTGATTATAAGATAACAGGTATAAGTATAGTTATGAATACATGAAATGGATACATATCAGAAAAATAAAAAGAAACAATAGAGTAAGAATAAAAAGAGACCGTAGGGCACGTTGGAAATCCTGGAAACCTTATTTGTTTGTTTTGGAGACAAAACATGGTGGATGATGGGTCTGAAGTTCGAATCCACTGAAGAGTGGACTATCTTCCACCATTTCACCTATTGTTCAAAAATGTTTCCATGTCTTGTGGCTGAACAAATTCACTGGAGACATCTGAAGTTTGTTTTTAATCTTAACGTGTTTATATGATCTGTAATCCTTAACCCAAGAATTAGCCAGAAATGACAAATTAGCCATTTATATGTCATTTTGCTTTGTCCTTATATACAGTAGATTCATCCATGCAGGGAGAATTTGGAAAGCTGTACTTTTAAAACTTCCAGTTTTGAATCCCTGTATAATTTGACAGAGTTTCCAGGATTACTTTTCAATCAGTTCCATAGCAGGGAGGTAGAATATCATATTACCTTTGTTAGGAACAGCTGGAGAAGGAGAGAGACAATGAGAGAGAATATAAGAGAGAGTTGAGGATACAGACATGTCAATTAGTCTGGCCTTAGACCCTCACTTTGTCAAGGACCTAGGAGTACTCATCTCAAACAATCTAAGCCCCAGAGCTCACTGTAACAGCATTGCCAAAAAGGCTTTAAGAGTTGTAAACCTTATTTTGTGAAGCTTCTTCTCCGGTAACATTGTATTGCTAACCAGGGCATACAAAACCTTTGCCAGACGAATTCTTGAATACAGCTCATCTTTATTTTTGTACATCGGACATTAACATGATTGAGGGGGTCCAGAGGTATTTCTCAAGAAAAGTACTCCACTCCTCTACCCACAATACAATCCTTTATGCCACCAGGCTTGAAATTCTGGGCTTGGACAATCTGGAACTGCATCACCTGTGGTCTGCTCTAAGCATAATACACAGAATTGTCTGCTATAACATCCTACCTGTCAACAACTTCTTCAGCTTCAACCACAATAATACATGGGCAAACAACTGAAACAAACTCAAGGTAAACCGATACAAACTCGATTGCAGAAAATACGACTTCAGCAACAGAGTGGTCAATGCCTAGAATGCTCTACCTGACTCCGTTGTTACAGCCTCAACCTCTTGTAGCTTCAACCTCAAACTGTCTACCGTAGACCTCACCCCATTCCTAAGAGGCCCTTAAAGGGGGCGTACATAAGTGCACCAGCATGCCTACTGTCCCTGTCTTACTGTCCCCATTTATTTGCATTTACTTTCTTTGCTCACGTTTATATTTATCCTTATACCTACTATCTTGCACATGTTTGACAAACAAATAAATAAATAAAATAAATAGATGGTCTGGTATCCTTCAGATGTACTGGAATAGCAATTTCTGAATTTGGCATCATGCATACGTTCATTGAATGATCTGAGAAGAGATTACCTTACCTGTAAACTCTCACAGTGTGACCAAATACTTTGAAAAAGCAATGTTGTTGAATCCATTCAAGCCGCCTTCTGATATCTGGTCAACTTCTGATGTTATGAAGGATTCTGACTATGGTGAAAACAAAAATCTCAATGATGCTTTGTCTGTATCCTTAGTATGGCCACACTTGGTTCTGGTCACCACAACATAAAAAAAGATGTTGGAACTCTGGAAAGAGTACAGAGAAGAGCAACAAGAATGATTAGAGTGCTGGAGGTTAAAATATACAAAGAATGGTTACAGGAACTGGGTATGTCTACTTTAATGAAAAGTCTAATTTAATGAAAAGAAGGATTAGGGGTGACATGATAGCAGACTTCCAATATTTGAAAGGTTCCTACAAAGACAAGGGGGACAAACTATTTTCCATAGCACTAAAACCTATTACAAGAAACAATGGATGGAAACTAACGAAGGAGGGAAGCAACCTAGAACTAAGGAAAGAGCAATCAACCAGTTTCCCTTCAGAAGTTATGGGTGCTCCATCACTAGAGGCTTTCAAAAAGAGGCTGGACTACCAATTGTCTGAAACAATACAGGGTCTCCTGCTTCAGCAGGAGGTCGGACTAGAAGCCCTTCAAGGTTCCTTCCAATTCTATTATTCTATGTTCTATGCTGTTCTCACTTAGAGATTTGAAGAATTTGAGATCTGACTTCATTAAGTGTCTGTACTGAAGTGCAAAGAACATGAACATACAAATCATTGATATTAGATCCATAGGGCTCTTTTAAAATTTTCAAGGACTTTCTTCAGCTCTTCAAATCTTCCTTTTTTCTCCACAAAGGATCAACCTGTGGGTTTATTTCCCATTGGATAATGTGTGAACTGAAATGTAATATGCTATTTGGCAACCTAGGGCTTCTCAGCATCATATGAGAGTCCTTGAGATATTTGTTTTTAGGGTGTGTGTGTCATTGATTAAAATACATTAAAGTGATGGAATGAGTGAGTAAATGAATGAAACTCCCTCTCCTTTCCTTTCACATGTATGGGGGCCTTCAGTTTTTCTGGAGTTTGAAGGGGAAGACAGAGGAAGTCTTTATTTTTTTTTCTTATTTTGCATTTAAAGGGAGAGAAAAAGACACACACACACACACAGAGAGAGAGAGAGAGAGAGAGAGAGAGAGAATGGCAAGGTGATAAATTAGTGCTCTCAACTGAAATTGATTACCTTGTGTTCCCATCTAGTTCATATGGCAGCAACACAGATGCTCTGGAGCACCTTAATGGCACATTGGAGAAAACCCATCAGGCTGGCCCTGAGGAGCACTTGTGCATGTCCCTCCCTCCTTTACCACACAAAGGAGAAACCAGCCTTCACTCTTTTCCCCCCTGTGGATCTAGGAAAACTCTGTACCTTGACAGGAGTTTTTGTGGCTTCTCCTTAAATATCTCTGGACCGTTACAGGGCAGAGTCCAAATGGGGGTGGAGGTTTGGAGTGTGTGGTTTGGTACCACAATGTTTGGTTACCAGGCTAGGTAACAACTTCAGCAAAATTTAGATAAAGGTAAAGATTCCCCTCGCACATCCGTGCTAGTCATTTCCGGCTCTAGGGGGTGATGCTCATCTCCATTACAAAGCTGAAGAGCCAGCGCTGTCCAAAGATCGTCTCCGTGGTCATGTGGCCAGCATGACTAAATGCCGAAGGCACACAGAACGCTGTTACCTTCTCACCAAAGTGGTCCCTCTTTTTCTACTTGCATTTTTACATGCTTTCGAACTGCTAGGTTGGCAGAAGCTGAGACAAGGAACGGGAGCTCACCCCATTGCGGGGCGCTAGGGATCCGAACCAAACTGCCGACCTTTCTGATCCACAAGCTCCGCGTCAATGTTGGTGTTTTTCTACTGTGATCAGTAGGCCTTCCGATGGGAGGGTCACATCAGGTGAGGGTCTTGTGAGGGGTCCTTGAGGGGTCAGGTGTGGGTCATGTCAGGTGAGGGTCTTGTGAGGGGTCTTGGGATGGATCAGTTGTGGGTGACATCAGATGAACTTCTTGTGAGGGGTCTTGGGATGGGGAAGTCACGTCAGAATCCCAACAAGGGTGGGTCTTCTGGGGATTCGTAGAGGTTCGGGAGAGCCCCTAGCTAAGATTCTGGGCAGTTCAGAGAACCCTCATATCCCACTCCTGGCTGGCCCTGCCCACCCTGCCCCTCCCCTCCCACGAGTCCCGCAGGGCCTGTTTTGGATGCAGGTAAGTGCAGGGTGCACGTGGAGGCTTGGGGAGAACAAAAAATGGGCCTCCTGGAAGTTTGGGAAGGCCAGAAATGGGCCTGTTTCTGGCTTCCAGAGAGCCTCCAGAGCCCATAGAGGCCATTTTTGCCCTCCCAGAGCCTCGAGGAAAGCCTCAGGAGCCCCGGGAGGGCAAAAACACACCACCCCCTACCATGGTTCAGGAGGCCAACTAGGCCACGCCCACCATGGCCACACCCACCCAGCAACCAGGCAGAGAACCCTTTGCTGAAATTTTTGAAGCCCACCCCTGAACTCAAATGCTCTCAAGGAACCTTCTAAACGTACACCTTCATTTTCCAAATTATTAACCACAGCTCCTGTTACCTCAAAAAAGTATATTCAGCCTTTTTTTTTTTTTTTTAAAGCCACTTAAATGTAGATGGAAAACATCCTGCTGGGATCCAAAGAGAACATCAGAAATGCAGGCAAAGTCTCAATAACAGCACAAAAGGTGATCTTTCATCAGTTGACCTTTCTGGAGCCTGCTCTTGTGTTTTGAAGCTAAGTTAAGAGCTAAATAGCATCCCTTGTTTGAGTGAAGGAAAGTCACAGCGATGTAATTTGTGGCAGAAGAAGGTGTGAATTAATATAATCTCTCCTTTGAAATTTGAGGCCAGGAGGCAGTTTTGATCTCCTTCCGTATCAAAAGATTATTGATACCTATTGAATTTTGCAGGGCATCTCTGGATGTAAATCACTGACACTATTAGGGGAAAATGCCACCTTCCCTGCCACTATCAACCCCATGGAAACCTTCCCCATGGCTAATTGCTTGGGGAAAATAATGTCTGGTTTGCATGGTTTGAATTCCCATCAATTCCACTAGAAGCATGAAATAAATTCGTCCTCATTTCCTGTTGGAAATGCGGGTTATCCTTTTGCTTTCAGAAGGATTCAAGGTTCCAAAAATGTCTCCTACCACTTCTATTTTCTTTACCAGAAACCTGGGGGTGGGGGAGAGAGAGCAAGAAAGAAAGAGAAGGAGAAAAGAGAGACAGAGAGAGAGGGAGGGAGTGAGGGAGAGGGAGAGAGAGAAAATGAGGAGAGATTTAAGAAATAAGGAGGAATTTTCCTGACAGTGAGAACAATCAACCAATGGAACAGAAGTTGCCTTCAGAAGTTGTGGGAGCACCATCAGTTGACACTTTCAAGAAGAAACTAGACTGCCATCTGTCAGAAATGGTGTAGGTCTCCTGCTTGGGCGGGGGTTTGGACTAGATGACCTACAAGGTCCCTTCCAATTCTGTTAATCTGAATCTGAGAGAGAGAGAAAGGGAGGGAGGGAGGGAGGGAGACATATATATTTATATATATGACCAAATAAAGTACACCGCTGACACTTGCATGTACAATTTAAACTAGTTTAATATTATTATTTATTGTTTTAATGTTTTAGTATTTTTATTGGTTTTTAATTATTGTAAGTTGTCTAGAGTCACCTCCTGGCAAGATGGATGGAAGGAAGGAAGGAAGGAAGGAAGGAAGGAAGGAAGGAAGGAAGGAAGGAAGGAACCTCCCTTCTGTTACATTGTTTCTACTGAGGAAGAAAGGGTGCATATTTCATTAAGAAGCAATGATAATATTCTGAATACCTGCATCAGATAAATGATTAAACACAAAGTGAAAGCAGGATGATTGACACTTCTTTTGAAAAAAAAACATCTTTGGATGAATGTCACAAGTTACAGAAAACTGCCTCCACAGGTTACAAGATATTGCAAAGAGAAATGCTCACCAAACTTACAAAACGTTAGGAATATTTGAACACTGTCTAACACGTATTGTGAAATGAACAAGATTTGCTATAATCTAAAAGGTAAAGTTAAAGGTTCCCCTCGCACATACATGCTAGTTGTTTCCAGCTCTAGGGGGGCAGTGCTCATCTCCGTTACAAAGCCAAAGAGCCAGTGCTGTCCGAAGATGTCTCCATGGTCATGTGACTGGCATGACTAAATGCCGAAGGCCCACAGAACGCTGTTCCCTTCCCGCCAAAGGGGTCCCTATTTTTCTACTTGCATTGTTTTACGTGCTTTCAAACTGCTAGGTTGGCAGAAGCTGGGACAAGTAATGGGAGCTCACTCCGTTATGTGGTGCTAGGGATTCGAACCACCGAAATGCCGGACTTTCTGATCGACAACCTCAGCGTCTTAGCCACTGAGCCACCCTTGCTATGATCTACACACCCCTAAAATACTGCTGGAGAAGAGACACCGACTCTGTTTCACACATCTCCGGTCATGTCACTTTTTTTATAACGCCGTTGCAACTTTGAATGGTTTCTAAATGAATTGTTATAAGTCATGGACTGCCTGTGCGAACCCCTACCCTGAAACAATTGCAACATCCAAAAACACTGGGTTGAATCCCTGATTTTTAGGGACATGATCAGAGTGTGCTGAATCCAACAAATAAGAGAGGATTTTGCTCCAAAGCAACAATATTGTTTGAGCAATCGAGGAAAACGCCGACTGCATTAATGCTAAGCCAGTCTCCGGCTGAGGAAGTTTCCTTCCATTTCCTCATATTGTGCAGCAAAATAATAAATTATTTGAACCATTCTATTATCCGTCCTCAACGGAAACGTACCAGGCCTGTCCTGAGTCTTCAAAAAGCTTGTTAATATGCAATCCTCCAGTACAACCGCTAAGTTTTTAAAGGTCACCAATGTTTTATTCATAAAGGGTGGTTTTCGGGAAGGGAAAAAGGTTACAGAGTCATGTAATGCCATATTCCAATTGTGGTGCTGCTTCAAAAGTGATTTTAAAAGTGAATTTTCCCATGGCATGTAGGGAGGGTGCAGGGTGGCAAGGAAGGGTGAGAGGCAGGCTTGGAAGGACAGGGAAGAGTGGAAGTGCAAATGCATCCCCCAAAGAAATGCCTCTAAAGAGGAGAACAAGCACAAAGGATGCTAAATTGCAATTGAATTTTCTTACTGTTGCTCAAGGGGGCGCGATGGCCCAGTGGTTAAAGATGTTGAGCTTTGTCAGCTGGAGAGCTGACAGCTGGGGTTTGAGACCTGAGCTTTATGCAACAGGGTGAGTTCCCGTTCCTTGCTCCAGTTTCTGCCCATCTAGCAGTTCAAAAACAGGCAAAGGCAAGTAGATTAATAGGTTCCATTTTGGTGGAAGGTAACAGCATCCCTTGTGCCTTTGGTGTATAACTATGCTGGCCACACGATCACGGAAAATGTCTTCAGACAATGCTGGCTCCCTCAGCCAAGAAACAGAACTGAGCATTGTCCTTCAACTGACTGACTGGGAATCCTTTACCTTTTTACTGTTGCTGTAATGAAGCCATCCAAGATATATTTGGATTTAAAAAATGAGTTTGTTGCATCTGTGAAAATAATTTCCAGGTGCAAAGGGCACCAAGGGGTGAATACACTTTGGTGATTGAGATCTGCATCTGTCAACCCTTGTGGGTGAACATAGAATAATAGGGTTGGGAGAGACCTTGGAAAGTGCCTAGTCCAACTCATAAAATATCGGAAGACTGCTATTGGGTCACCCCAAACTTGGCTTGGCTATTGCTTCTCCTATATTTATTTCCCATTTTCCTAAGCGCCTCTCTGTGGAAGTCTTCTTCATGATCAATATTTGATGCCACTGCTTCAAGGAATCTATTTCTTGTGCAAGGATGTGACCCTTAAAAGCAGTAGTACAAGTTCACCCACAGAAAGCTAAAATATAGATGTTGAAGGTAAACAGAGCTCTGGTAATATCTTAGACTGTTGAGGGGGTGGGAGAAAAATTGTGGCCATATGTTGTTCTTCCATACTTCCAGACCACAAGGGTTATCTGAAATGGACCTCTGGAGAATAGTAAAGGGGCATCAGGTCCATTAGCCATCCACAACATCTTTTCAGCTTTCCTGATGGGCTATCAGCTACTGGGACTCCCTCCCCCAGGTTGAATAATAAATAAAAAAGCCATTGAGGGCAATTATCAGAGAATACTGAAGCTGATTGCATGTTGTTCCTCTTTGCACCGTAGAAATTATTTAATAAATACCCAAATGAACCAGCTCAAATGTTGGAGTTATGAAACACTTTGACCTCGTTGTGTTCTCTTTATCTTCTCATCCCCCATGCCTTCTCTCTGTTTAATCAGAGAAGGATGAAGCTGTTGGTCTGCAGTTGGCAGGTCATGACAGAGAATGGAGTGAGGGTAGTTTCTAACTAGGCTCATTTCTCCTTCTCTTCCTAAAACAAATTACTCTTCTGAGTGGAGAGGCTGAAAACTGCGTGCAATTATCTTCTGAATTCCAACATTCTGTTTCATCCAGGATGAAAGTTTGTGAAAGATTCAAGGCTGAAGGACTCAGCCTTTCCTTCTGGATGTATTGGACTGCAACAGGCATAAACCATCAGCATATGACCAAGTATGATTGGTCTTGTAGCCCAACATAGTTGGAGAGTACCAGGTTGATGGCTGTAGCAATGTTGACGTGGCAAATCAACATACATGCCAATAGCTTTGTGGCATTCATGGATGGAGGGCCAAGGGAGGGGTGAGGATTAAATGAGCATTGTTAACTCTGATCCTTTTGTGTGAGTAGACACCTTTAGTGGAGTTTGCTAGCTGGTGCTAAGCTCTTGACCCTGATTGTCCCATGATCTTTTTCTTGTTCTAAGGAGGCTTTCAAATGTGGTTGCTTTCAGGTATGTAGGTGTCTCTGTCTGAGCTGCAAGGGCACTGCTCAGGCTGATATTTTAGATATAGATTCTGGTTTTCTTTTATGGAGGTAATTCGCTTTTTCTTTCATCCATCAAAATCTATAACCCTTTAAATGCCCAATTCTTTTGCCAGGTCAAGAGGTTTTGAAGGGAAGAACAGCAATGAAATATGCATTGGGATGAAACAAACTCCATCCTTAACATAACATGCACTAGATGTCACCTGCTGTTCCAACCAATGGGTGGACATGATGGGGGTGACATGATAGAACTATTCCAGTATTTGAGGGGCTGCCACAAAGAAGAGGGGATCAAATTATTCTCCAAAGCACCAGAGGGCACAAGAAACAATGGTTGGAAACTCATTAAAGAGAGAAGCAACCTGGGATTAAGGAGAAACTTCCCAGTACTGAGGACAATTAGCAGCTTGCCTCCAGAAATTGTGGGTGCTCCATCACTGAGGTTTTAAGAAGAGACTGGACAGTCACTTGTCTGAGATTATATAGGTTCTCCTGCTTGAGCAGGGGGCTGGATTGGAAGACCTCCAAGGTCCTTCCAGACTCCTATTCTATTCTATTCTATTCTATTCTATTCTATTCTATTCTATTCTATTCCATTCCATTCCATTCCATTCCATTCCTCATTCCAATATTCTATTCTATTCTATTCTATTCTATTCTATTCTATTCTATTCCATTCCATTCCATTCCATTCGATTCCATGCTTCATGAACCTTGTCTGATCTGTACCTTTGCTTAGATAGACATTTGATGAAAATGTCATTTAGTTCTTCCCCAAACCTGGTGCTTTCAGATATCTTGGACTTCATCTCTACTAGTATCTTGGAAGCACAAATACAGATGGGGGAACCACTAAAGATAGCTTCTTTGGCAGCCAGTTTGGTGCAGTGGTTAAGATGTTGGAGTAGAAATTGAGAGATTATGAATTCTAGTCCCCCCTTAGCCCAGAAGCTGGTTGGATGACTTTGGGTCAATCATTCCCTTCAGGATTGTGGCTGTGATGGAAAATAAGAGGAAGCACTATATACATCATTGTGGAGTACACAAAACAAAGGCAGGA
Organism: Naja naja; assembly: GCA_009733165.1. NCBI lineage: Eukaryota > Metazoa > Chordata > Lepidosauria > Squamata > Elapidae > Naja > Naja naja. The sequence goes on from CM019163.1 coordinate 17,586,697, forward strand.
AATAAATATAATAAATAAAGCTTTTTCCTTGCAAATCTACCTTAACTATATTTGTTTGGATACAGTACTACTCTTTGGATGGAATCAACAGCTTCAGTTTGGTTGCAGCACTGGCAGATAATAGTTAATGGCTTCTACATATATATGAAAGTATTACATTTATTTACCAACTCCTTACTCAGTTTGAACAGTCTGTTGGCTAACCTTCAATGAAGTGCATTATAAGAAAGAAAGAAATGTTACTTTATCGTTAGAATCATGGTGAAAGGACTTCAGCTCTTGACTGATCTTCTAAAAGAAGGTACAGAGAAAGTGAAAACAATAGATGAAGATCTTTCTCTCAAATATATATGAGTTATGCCTGCTCCAAGATTTTGGGGAATTTTAGCCAAAGATGGAATTAAACCTAACCTTTCAATTTATGCAGATCTCAAATTATTCCTATTTCAAATCTGCTCTGTTTTAATTTACTCCACATCATGTTATCATGAGAAGTGACAGATGATAGAAAAATAAATAGATAGATAGAGATGATAGATAGAGACCATATAGATATATAGATACCGATAGGTAGGTAGGTAGGTAGGTAGGTAGGTAGGTAGGTAAAGAGAGAGAGATTATAGGCAGATGATAGAAGATAGATATATAGAGATTATAGGTAGTTAGGTAGAGGAGAGAGAAAGAGAGAGAGATAAGAGAAAGAGAGAAATAGAGAGAGAGAGAGAGAGAGAGAGAGAGAGATGGTAGAGGTAGAGACATGGAGGAGAGAGAGAAAGAAGGAGAGAAAAAGAGACAGAGAATGCTATATATTTCCTTATATTTAAAAAAAACTATTATGTGTTATTGTGTAAAATATATTGTGTAAATTGATGCATTTAAGAAAAGTTGCATGAGCATGGGGTACTATTTCTCATGTGAATTTTAAAGGTTTCTTAAAGATTATTATGATATAATGTTCTGTGCCCTTTCAAAAGACCTTTATAATAAGAAGAAGATTACTACATAACAAATATTCAATCTACATATGAAATATAAAAACTGGAAAAGCCAGATGCAATATTTTTCATTAATAAGTATACCAATATCTACTACTGTGGGCCAACCAGTACTTTAAAACAAGGTTGGATACAATGATTGGCCATGAACTGTTTAATTAACTGGATGCCAATAGGCAAGCTCCGGTGGCCTAGAAGTAGAGCTGTTGCCTCACAATCAGGAGTCTGTGAGTTCGATTCTAGGTAGAGGCTAATAGTTGGAATAGACTGTCCTGCTTGAGCAGGGGTTGGACTCGATGACCTCCAAGGTCCCTTCCAACTCTGTTATTCTATGTAAACCAGGCTAAACAACATTTCTGGGTTTCTGTTGCTCTCTCTTTTTTTCTCTCTCACTCCCTTTTCCCCTAATGCAGTGTGTGGTTTCTCCCCCTCTTCTCACTAAATATATTTTCCACAGTCACAAACATGAAAAAAGGGTATAAAATAAAGGAGATAGAGATGGGATTGGGTTAATTAATGGTTAGGAACTGGCCTTTCACCTTGACAATTGTAGACAAGTTCAACCTAAAGCTTAAATCAGGTTTCGCTGCTGGACGCTCAATGGATATTAATTCACATCATATAATGTGCCAGGATTGTCCCAGAAATGAACTTGTCAGGGACATGACCTCCAAGTCACTAGATGGAGCAGGAAAACAGTGGGGTGATCAGTGTGGGACGCGTGGGGGGGTTAAAAAGGCACACATTTCCTAGCCACTGATTGAAAACGACTTTTTCAATAGTTGGGATATTTCATTTTCAAAAAGAAACATTAAATGGTTTACAGTTAAGTTGCATCCAAATGCAGAAAATTTCCCCTGCATTCTCCATTCTTATTCAAGTGAAAGAGAATTGCTTTTTGAAAGGTTTTTCAAAGTGGTTTTCAAAAGAGAAGAGAATTTCAGGGACATTTTCCTAGGTGGAAAGCAGTGTCCTTGGTCTTGTTTAGTGGGGAAAAAATGGCCAAGGAAGCCAAGAGAATGTCCTGTCTATCATTGTGCAACCATGTCATGAGAGGTCTACGTGCTCCCCAGCTCTTCATGCTTCCACCCAATCTCAAAAAAGAAAATTAGTATTTGCTTGTGCTTGGATTTATACCCTTCCTTCTCTCTAAAACCTACAAGAAGCTTATTTGAAAATGTCCTCTCAGGTTATCCTCAGACTGACACCCCCTCTGAAATAGTTTGTGTTCTGCCAATGTTTATGTTACTGACATCACTTAGGGAGAATCCTGCCTGAGAAAAATGGCTAGAGTCTTCATTTTTTCCTTCAGGAAAAAAAAATCATTCACCCAATTGTCCATTCACCAGTTTGGTGGTGAATTTTGCAAAGCTATTTTGGCTACATGTGATCATTAGCCTAATTTCATGCAGGCTTTAGAACTGGCTCTGAAAATTGAAAATTGGGCCTCTGGGGAAAAAAAGATATGTTTTCTGTGTGGAGAACAAAGAAGGAATGGAGATGGGAAGGGAAGGAAGGAAGGAAGGAAGGAGGGAGAGAGGGAAGGAAAGATTGTCCAATGATTACTGTTTTCACTGTTCTCACGATGCCTCTCCCAACAGGATAAAATTGCCATGATCTTCTGTCTCCTTTCTTTATCCTCTTTTCAGATGATGAATAAAACTGCTATGTTCTCCCTCTTTTTATTTTTCCCCTGTTTTTGAAATACTTGTACAGTTTGATAAACTGCCATTAATAATAATCAAGGAGGTGGGGTGGGGTGAGACTCTGTTTTAATTAAAAGCAACAAGACCATAAAGCAGCAAGAATAGAGATCCTCAAATTAGGATTTCTACTCCTAATGTTATACAACAAGTACAAAACATGAATAAGTCCTACAGGAGAACTACATCTGGTTGACCTGGCATTGTTTCCCAAAGCACCTGAGGGTAGGGCAAGAAACAATGGATGGAAATTGATCAAGGAGAGAAGCAACCTGGAATTGAAGAGAAACTACCTAACAGTGAGAACAATTAATCAGTGGAATGGTTAATTCAGACGTTGTGGGTGCTTCAATACTGGAGGTTTTCAAGAAGTGACTGAACAGCCACTGTCTGAAATGGTATAGGGTCTCTTGCTGGAGCAGGGGGTTGGACTGGAAGACCTCCAAGGTCCCTTCCAACTCTTTTCTATTTCATTCTGTGTTAAAACACTTGTACAGTAAAATTGTATGACTAACATCCTAGTCACAGGTTGAGCAACATGGTGACACTATAACTAAGAATCATTTGCCTGGCCTTTTTCATTTTCTAAAAATCTTTCCTTCTTGACGTGCCTAGTTTCCCCTTTTCCTGGGAGACAAACAGCAGCAGAAGTGAACTGTCTAACCCCATGACCCTAGGTCAGACCTCTGAACTTGTCTGCTAGCCACAATGCCATGAACTTGGCAGAGAGGTCATTCAATCAGTGTCGTCATCAAGAGCTGGCCCAGAGGGAATTTGCTAGCTCTGTGGATCGGAAAATGCCAGCCGTTGGCAGTCAAGGTGAAGCTACCACCACCTGGATCTAACCTTGTGGTTTTGTCTGGAGACTGCCTTTTTTTTTTGTTTCCAATAAAAGAGAATATTTGTAGCTCAGGATTGAAATGAGGGGTCCTTGGTATTCTTGGAACTTGAATGATGTTGTTAGTTGATGATGTTAGTGTGGGAAATGAAATGTCTGCAACAAAACAACCAAGCTCAAAGAGCACCAAGGAGCCCTCATTGCCTTTTTTCTTCTCATCCAAACAATGGGTTTGACATCTAGTATAATTCCTCCTCTTCCTGCTCATTTTGAGGAGGACTTAGAACATAGAATAATAGAGTTGGAAGGGATCTTCCAACCCACTGCTTGAGCAGGAGACTTGATAACATTTCAGATAAACGATTGTCCAGTTTCTTTTTGAAAGCCTTCAGTGATGGAGCACCCACAACTTCTGAAGGTAAGGCTGGTTGAACGTTCTCATTGTCAGGAAACTTCTACTAAACTAAACTAACTAAACGTTGTGTCTCATCTTGCCTTTTGGTGTTTTGGAAAGTACTTTGATCCCCTTCATCTTTGTGGCAGCTGCTTAGATGTTGGAACACTGCTCTCATGCCTCCCCTAATCCTCCTTTACACTAGACATACACTAGACATACCCAATTCCTGCAACCATTTTTCAGATGTTCTAATCCAGTGATGGTGAACCTTTTAGGCACTGAATGGCCAAAGTGCACACGTGCATGTGTGTGCGCCCACCCGCATGCCCAAACTGTGCATGTGCAGCAGATACCTGAAGACCAGCTGGCCAGCAGGAGGTGAGGCATCCCAACACCAGCAGCTGTGCAAGAGGTGAGATCTTTTTCTTTTGTGAGCTTCTGTTTTCCTGCAAATGATGGAGAGAAATGCCATGGAAAAATGCAGTGGAGTTGAGCTGGGGTGACGGTGCACATTCCCACAGAGAGGGCTCTGTGTGTCACCACTGACATACGTGCCATAGGTTCACCATGACTGTTCTAGCCTCCAGCCCCCTAATCCTTTTGTTGCTCTTCTCTGCACTCTTTCCAAAGTCTCAACATCCTTTTAATAGCCTGGTGACCAAAAATGGATGCAATATTTCAGTAATGAGTTTATTATTCCATGGGAAAGACTACCAATATGAAGAGCAAGGTGACTCAATGCATTCCTGTTAACCATTTCTGATGATTCAGTCTACAGTACTAGTCTAGAAAATGTGCAAAGGTCACACTCCCACCCTGTTACAACAGTTGGTCCCTCTGTTTCTACACCTACACCTCTGACCCCTTTTAGTGGGGTGAAATATGAGGGTGGGGAGATAAAAGTGTCTGGGGAATGCTAGCAGCTTCCCCCGCTCCCCTTAGGAGTCAAGGCCCAGCTACCACTTCCCAGCTAAGGTCTGTACACATTATATCACACATCAATAAAGGAAAAATGAATGCATTCATCTCTGCTTGTTTACAATGTAAGAACAAAGGTTGGGCAGAGAAAGCTTCCTGTATAGTTCTACCAGCTTTCATTCAACATGATGAAAGAGAACTACATCTTGCAGATTCTTTAAGAGGCAAAAGAGAATGTGGATGGGATTTTGTGTTTAGGAAAGGGTGAATTCATTTGGCTATGAAGCAACCAATAAAACCTCAGAAATATACTGATTTCTACTACACACTTTCTTACAAATGGTCAGCAGCCTTCCTGGTTTTCAGCACTTCACCCAACCACAGTACAGCCAGAGCGAAAAGAATAGAATAGAATAGAATAGAATAGAATAGAATAGAATAGAACAGAACAGAACAGAACAGAACAGAGCAGAGTAGAACATAGAATAGAAAATAGAATAGAAAATTAGAAGGGAATAGAATAGTGTAGAGTAGAATAGAATGGAATGGAGTGGAATGGAGTAGAATAGAATAGAATAGAATAGAATAGAATAGAATAGACATATGGAATGGAGTGGAATAGAAAACATGGAATGGAATGGAATGGAATGGAAGGGAAGGGAAGGGAAGAGAAGAGAAGAGAAGAGAAGAGAAGAGAAGAGAAGAGAAGAGAAGAGAAGAGAAGAGAATTCAATTCGATTCTTTATTGGCCAAGTGTGATCGGACGTCTTCGGTGCACAAGCTCTCAGTGTACATAAAAGATATAACTGATAAATCATGATCATAATCAGAGTTGCCGCAAAGGTGCTTTTCCCAAAAGGCAACTGGGCTTTCTTGGTTTTTTTTCCTTGAAAACATTTCACTTCTCATCCAGGAAGCTTCTTCCATTCTAGGATTGATTCAGTGAAATGTTTTGAAGGGGGGAAAAAGCCAAGAATGTCTGGATGCCTTCTGGAAAAAAATCAACCTGGTTGCCTTTGAGGCAACCAGGACATGGATGATTGAGAATCTCCACAGACACTATAGCCAGGGCTGAAGTTTTTGAACTTTTTTCAATAACCTCTAGTAGAAGTTACAACCCATCCCATTGGAGAACAACTGGTGAACCTCCTTTGGAGAAATCTGGAGAAAACAGCCACCAAATTTCTCTGCCTGCAAATTAGGTGGTAAAGTTTGAAAGATCATTTACACCCAGTTCCACACTACTTAGAAATTTTATAACTCAGGCTTACAAGGATATTCAAAACCCCACTCCATGCTGTCTCAAAGAAAGACTTTCCAACCAGTGCCTTAAAATAGTTTTTCCCCCTGCAAAGATTTGATAGAAATATTATTTTCCCCTGCATTGATGTTCCTTCTTTTATAGCATCTTATCAAACCTCATGTAACATTTTACAGGGAAATCACTGTGATAGCAAATAAAGGGAAAAGAAACTCAGGAGAATAGAGGAAAGCATCATGAAACATGACTTTTAAAAAAATGGGTAGGGAGGTTAGGGGGCTAACCTGATTCACTGACATATGACCTTTCAGTGCCCCGAGGTTAGCTCTGGATTAAATCACAAGTGAAATAATCAGAGAGGGTTTGCTTCAAAAATTAATGCTCTGTTTGACTCTTTTTGACAGAAGTTGAACAAAGATGGCAACAAACAAATTAAGGAGAATTTGATTGTCTGACAATGCATCTTTTAATGGCACAACTGCATGTATATTTTGCTTACCCTGAGCCCATAGTTCTGCTGCTTTACGATGTTTGTTTTTTCTTTGTCCTTTAACAAACTGATTTAAAGTAACCCACAACAACAACAATAATAGCAATATAAAATTAGCCACTGGGCTAGTGAAGAATGCCATTAAATTTATAAAGGCAGGAGGAGGAGGAGACCAAGAAGGAGAAAGAGAGGCAGGAGGAGGTCTTGTTAAATGAATTGGTAGACTGTAGCTAGGAAGAAGGCACTTACAAGCTCCTGAGTGGGGACATGGCTTATATCCAAATCAAGTTGGCTTAGAAACGAGAATATTATTACACAGTTTGGGGAAGGAAGTTGCTCAGCATATTTCTAAGACAATCTGAAAAGAACCGGGGGTAGATCTTCCATCAGGGGAAAAATATTTGTGGAATTTCATAGGGAGTGAAATGATTTCCAAGAAGAAGGAAAAGTTCTTGCATAACCTTAGGGTATGCTTCATTCCCATCTATAGAAGAGAATCTGCTGCCCTTTCAGACATTAATGGATTCCAACTTCTACTGTTCTCACCCAGAGTTGCTTACAGGAGTCTAAGAGACCATGAGATCTGTAGGCCAACAACATCCTGAGAACCAGTGCAATATTTGAAATGCATTTGGAGATTCCTCCATAGATGCATAATTCAAATTCTGTGCCTTCTGGATCCTCCAAGCCAACCTGATGGGTTGTTCAATATGGCTACTCATCTCTTGTCCAAATGCAGCCAGATAGGCTGGCAAGCTGTCAAATGAGTTACATTCCAATATATCTTAAAATGTTTTTTTCATTCTCATCTTGGCACAAAGGACAGAAAATCTTTTGAAGATATTTGGTATTTTGTAAAAGGATCAACAAGGACTAAGATGTTTATGGAACAGTAAGTAAATCTTTTGAAAACTGAAAACAGCACTTTCTTCTGTTCATTTAACAAAACTGGAGAACTGTTGCATTTTTATGCTATACTGAATCTCCAAGTGGTTGCTCTACTTTTCTTAACAGAAAAGAGCACATCAGAGTCCAAGTGAAGGCTGAAATTCAATTTGTTTGTTATTTGTTGCTTCTGCTCAAGTGGGGTTGCAACATTAGAGAAATGAATGATGAACCAAGTGTTGGATGGCCTTTTAAGAAAAAAAACCCCTCCACTGTGAGCTTTTAAGAGCACATGACTTTCTTCACAAATTCTGAAGTACTGTGAGAATAAAAATCTTTCTCATGGGTATTTCTGCAGAAGCAGGAAGCGTTCCAAATGTGTAAATAACTTGGGGATAAAAACTCAGCTCCACAAAAGAAAAATAAATAAATAAATGAAGCAAATTTTGGGATAAAAAAGAGAATTAGCATCTGTTTTAATCAACTGGCCAACTCCATTCATCCATTTATCCATCCATCCTTCCATCCATCCATCCATCCATCTGCTCTTAGAGTCATAAGAATTAACATTGGATAGAAGTTCCATGACCTCATTTTAACTGCCCATCATCTTATCTTATCTTATCTTGTCTTGTCTTGTCTTGTCTTATCTATCATCTATCTATCTAGTGTGTGGCATAAAACGCATAGATAACAATAGTAAACTTATATAAAAGGAGCACAAAATACTATGATACACATATGATGGAATATGTAGTTAATTTTTAAGGTATGAGGAATTCAAGAAGTTATATACAAGTTATAGGTTACATTTTGAAACACGTTGGTTCATGAAAATGTATTACATTTTTTTATCTATCAATATGTCTTTTGTTATTTTGTTACACAAATATCATGATTTTTCATAAGAAATCTAAGACAAAACGCAAAGCATGCCTGTTCTTCTCAGTCAGTTGCTATCTTATGTGGATTAGTCTACAAAGAGAATAGAAATATCTGCAACAATTGTGTTTTAATTGTATTTTAACTGTATTTTAGACGTGGGTTTTAGAGTTTATTGGGCTTAAATTTAATACTATTTTAATTAACTTATTTGTATTTGTATTTTAATGTTGTGAGCTGCCCTGAGTCCTCAGGGAGAAGGGCGGCATATAAATCCAATAAATGAATGAATGAATGAATGAATGAATGAATGAATGATTAGTTTCAATTGGTATCAAGTATTTATGTATGACAGTCACTTTGACTATGTATGATATGAAATCTTGAATTAGGTGAGTATAAACAAAATCTTTTCAAGGAGGAAAATGTTATTTGTTGTTGTTGTTGTTTGGTCTGTTTCCTATTCCTTACCCATGTGTTCAAAAAGGAGCCCCTTCTGGCAAGCATGCTTGTATGACAAATTAACCCATGAGATTTATTTGCTTTAGAATTGAAGAAGTGTATGAATGCAACTCTAGAAGATTGTAAATCTTAATTTATGGTAACCTTTCCCAATTATGCTGAGTTATTCTGAGAATTTATCTGAATTGAATGGATTTTGCTCATGGAGATCAGCCATGTTTTATAAAATCAAACCAAACCTTCAATTGGAATAGATTCGGTCCAAGTCTGCCAATCAATGATTTCTATCAAATTGCAATTTCAAGTTAAAATGACTCAACCATTCAAATTGGATCCTAGGTTACATCCAGACTTGCACGCTTGTGTTAATCTGGTTTTAGACCGTACATATCACCATCAACAACAGTGTTGGAAAGGACCTTGGAGGTCTTCTAGCCCAACACCCCTGATGAAGCAGGAAACCCTATACCAATTCAGACAAATGATTGTCCAATCTCTTCTTAAAAACCTCCTATGTTGGAGCATCCATGACTTCTGGAAGCAAATCGTTCCCCTGGTTAATTTCTCCTTAGCTCTTGGTTGGTTCTTTCCTTGGTTAGTTTCCATTCTTTGCTTCTTGTCCTACCTTCAGATGCTTTGGAGAATAGGTTGATCCTGTTCCTCTTCTTTGTGGCAGCCCCTCATATACTGGAATACTGCTATCATGTTACCCTTAGTCCTTCTATTCACTAGACTAGCTATACCCAATTCCTGCAATCATTGTTTTAGACTCCAATCCCTTAATCATCTTTGTTGCTCTTCTCTGCACTCTTTCCAGGATCTCAAAATCTTTATTATATAGTGGTGACCATAACTGGATGCAATATTCCAAGTGTGGCATTTTGTTTAGGTTACATTTTTAGGGTGTTCTCCATTCAAACTAGCAGGAAAGCACATATTTCTCAGCATTTGAGCACTAGATGTGCACACAATATTCTGGATGTGTTAGGGACAACATAGGAGAGCTACATAGGATGCCAAGCTGCAAGAGGATTACTTTTGCACTAGGTGAAGGAAGGAGTTGAAGAAATGCCAACTGAGGAGAGCAAAAAGATCTAAAACTCAGAGCATAGAACTAACAAAGTCACGTGCACAAATATATTAAAATTATATGCTGCCCCAAGTCCAGGCAACTCTGTAATGTCCATAATGGTTTGAAAAGACTGCTTCTATAATGCTCTATAGCTGGGGTGTCAAACTCAATTTAATTGAGGGCTGCATCGGGGTTGAGTTTGACCTTGGGGGGGCGGGGTTGGGCATTCTGAGGTGGGCATGGCGTCACTCATCAGGGCTCTGTTTTCAGTCACAACAGCCACCTGCAGCCCTCTGGAGTTCCCAGAGCTTTGTTTTCACTGGCAGAAGCACAGCGGGCTGGACCTTTGTTGTTTCCAGGATGGCCCCACAGGCCAGGTCTAAGCACCCCATGGTCCACCTCTGGCCTGCTCTATAGGAACACTATATAATACTTATGCATGTGCAACTTTTTAAGTGAAAAGTTGCACTGCATTAAACCATAATAATTAATAAATAATGTTTTAATGCTATAGCTGTTTAAAAGCACTTTCTAAAGATTAACTATTGCCTTTCAATAACAATGAACAGTTTGCTTTTATAGCAATGTGTAAATGGGACTAAAATGAAAGTATGTTTTTAACCCTGTTGAAATATGAAGTTGAAATGGTCCAGCAAAGAGATAAGCAACAGATTTCTGAATTCATCATGTGAATGTCTGAAGTTTATTATTTCAGCAACTTTAAAGTTTCAGAATAGAACTCGTGGTCCAAATAACAAAAATGATGAGAACCTAGTCCAAAGCCATCTTTTCTTGATTCCACTGTTCCATCGCAGGAATACTTTCTGTATAGACGGAAATATGGACAAACTTAACCATAGTTTCAAATGGAAAACTGTAAGCATCCTAGACCAAGCATCCCAAAATGCTAGGGAATTTCTTGAAGCCTGACACTCTGACAAACTAGCCATCAATAGACACATAGACATAAACAATACCTACATACCATGCAAAAGAGTCAACCATCAAATCACAAAAGGAAACAAAAAGACCGAAACACCTCTCCACCAGCAATCAGCACAGATTAACGAATTATTTGTTTAGCAGAGTGATGGTGTTCAGGAAAAACTGTCTTGTGTCTAGTTGTTCTGGTGTGCAGTGCTCTATAGTGTCGTTTTGAGGGTAGGAGTTGAAACAGTTTATGTCCAGGATGTGAGGGCTCTGTAAATATTTTCACAGGAATCATACATGTAGTACATACGTGTATATATATAAATATATATTAAATTGATTTGATTCTGTACCATCAAGTCAGTGTTGACTCTTTGTGTCCACCTAGATAGATAGATTATTCTCTAGGACTACTTTATGTATATACTCAGTTATTTTTTAATTTTTAAATTCATTTAACAACTCCATGATTCACTTAGCAGCTGCAGTGATTTGCATAACAAAAAAAATGTGTTAAATGAGGCACAACTCATTTAGCAATTTGTCTTGCTTGGTAGCAGAAATTTTGGCCTCCACAGTGGACGTAAGTTGAGGACAATCTGTGCTTTAAACCACTGCAAGAAAATTCAGATGTGTTTTTATCTTGCTGGGGCACAAATCAGTTTTTCTTTCCTGTCAGCCCTGCGAACATAAGTAGAAAGCCAAACAGATAACAATTTAAAACAAAACAACATCTTTAAAACCAAAACTGGCTCTTAGACACGATGCCTTTAAGCGCCACTTCCTGGTTTTTTTTGGCAACATCAAGGAAACCCAATAGCTGTATATCCTCTCCAGGCATTCAAACATATGTTTAGAAAGAGAGAGAGAGAGAGAACACTCAAGCAAAATATACATACTGAGATCTGAGAATTCAATGGGAGAGAAAGAGAGGAAAAAGCATTTCATGTATTTCTCACTCTTTCTATAAATATACAAGAATGCTCTTCCCATCCGATTCTCTCATGGGTCACCAAGAATTTCATGTGGATGTGAACTTTGCTGTTCATATTAGGGGAAAAATAGTGGTGTTTTCACAAGTTAACTCATGCCTGGAAGAAATCCCAGTTTTACAAGTTGCTCTAATTGTCTTGCCAATTGTCCGTGGGAATATTTAGGATGGGAAAATATCAACGCTTCTCCAAAAGAATTCAGTTAATGGAAAAATGGGAGGAGGGATGAGTGAGAGGCCGAAGCTACCGTGTCAATCTTCAAGGGAAACCAGAGTGAAAAGTGTTTCATCCCCTACTTTTGTTGTTGTTGTGGTGGTGGTGGTTTGTTTGGATCTTTGTGTTTCCAAAACTATTTTGACTTTTATTTTCAATCTCTTTAAGGAGATTTTGTCTAGGCTACTTTGCTAGCTTTAAAAACCCCAAGTTTCCCTGGAAACAAACTTTATTTTTAATTTTAGCAATGAATCATTTTTAACCCCTTTCTTTTTTCCCCTCATCATCTCCCATTTTACGATCCTGTTTTCTTTTCCATCATCATCATCATCATAGCATAATTGTTTGTTATCATAACCATTTAATAATAGTTTTTCAAAGCTACTTTTTCTTAAATGATTAAGAACCTAGTATCGGTATATATAATCCAAGTTGTGGGCAGAGGCATCCATGGAGGAGAGTACAGGGGTCAACAAAGCCAAGATTGTGGTTTGTACAGGTAGTCCTCAACTTACAACAGTTCATTTAGTGACCGTTTGAAATTACAATGGCATTGAAAAAAGTGACATGACTATTTTTCACACTTATGACCATTGCAGCATCCCCATGGTCATGGGATCAAAGTTGGGCCACTTGGCAATTGACTCATATTTATGATGGTTGCCGCATCTCAGGGTCATGTGACTGCCTTTTGCAGCCTTCTGACAAGCTAAGTTAATGGGGAACCAGATTCACTTTATAACCATGTTACTAACTTAACAACTGCAATGATTCATTTAACCGAGACCTTCAAATTTCTAGGTTCTATCATATCACAAACCTAAAATGGACAGCTAACATCAAAAATGTCATCAAAAAAGCACAACAAAGATTGTTCTTTCTGCACCAACTCAGAAAGCTCAAACTGCCGAAGGAGCCGCTGATCCAGTTCTACAGAGGGATTATTGAGTCTGTCACCTGCACCTCTATCACTGTCTAGTTTGGCTCTGCAACCCAACAAGACAGACACAGACTTCAGAGTGTAATTAGGACTACAGAAAAAACAATTACTACCAACCTGCCTTCAATTGAGGACCAGTATGCTGCACAAGTCAAAAAGAGGGCTGTGAAAATATCTGCAGACCTCTCACATCCTGGACATAAACTGTTTCAATTCCTTTCCTCAAAACGACGCTATAGAGCCCTGCACACCAGAACAACTAGACACAAGGACCATTTTTTCCCCAATGCCATCACTCTGCTAAACAAATAATTCCCTCAACACTGTTCAACTATTACAAAGTCTATGTTACTATTACTATTAATCTCATCACTCCTTATTGCCCATCCCCTCTCACTTGTGATTGTATGACTGTAACTTTGTCGCTTGTATCCTTACGATTTATATTGACTGTTTCCTAATATGATTTGATTGCTTATTTTACCCTCTATGACTATTATTAAGTGTTGTACCTTATGATTCTTGACTATTGATGAATGTATCTTTTCTTTTATGTATACTGAGAGTATTTGCACCAAGACAAATTCCTTGTGTGTCCAATCATACTTGGCCAATAAAGAATTCTACTCTACTCTACTCTACTCTACTCTACTCTACTCTACTCTACTCTACTCTATTCTATTAACTGTGGCAGGTTTAAAATGGGGCAAAGCTCATTTAATAAATGTCTCATTTAGCCACAGAAATTTTAGGATTGTGTTCATATCTCAGGGACTACCTGTATAGGGTTCATGGTAAGGCTTCAGTTATGACCACTGTAGGTTTTTTTTTACTGTTGTGTGAGTGTCCTAGGATAGTGGAAGTTGGTTAAGATTTTTCAACTGAATTTGAAGGGGAAAGTGAATTATTTTCTTTTCTAAATGGAGATGAACGGCCTCCAATTAAATAGTTCTAACCTTAACCCCAACTTTTAAATGAAGGGCTCTGAAATGGTTAAGTATATTTTGCAAATTCTGGAACACCCAGAGACTATAGTGACTGCAGGGTCTTGATCTACAACAGACCTTTGTATGTTTGCAACATGCCTTTCTAGATTTGTCTAAATCTATTCTGGGTTTTGTTCCTTGGAGTATGTAAATGCAGATAGTGCAAAATATATTTTTGCTTTATATTGCACAGTTTTATATAAAAACCCATTTTGCTAGTGACAGAACTTCTCTATTTTTCTACATACCTCTTTACACAATAATGAGAAAAATAGAATATGTAAAAAATTAATGGATAAATGAATTTATTACTATATTCTTGGTTAAATGAATTTCTTTATTTCTTTCTGTATTTTATACTAAAAATATAAAAATAAAATAAAATAAATATGAGGTAAGAACAATGCAACACTCTTAATATAACCAGGAATCATTCCCAAATTAGTTTAGGATTAGCAAAACACACGTTCTATAAGGTACAAATGCATATTTATCAACAACTTGTGTTGTTGCAGATTTTTCCCTGTCAAAAGATGTTTTATTTAAAAGTTATCTGGCCATGCATGTTGACCTTAGTATGAATTAAATAGAATTATGTTAAGGTTTCTGTAATTACACTGACTATTTGTTTGATATAGCATACATTTAAAAGCATTCACTTGATTTGATCCAGTTTGATGATTTGAACCCGTTTGAAAATTGAACTTTTGTGCAAAAGCCTTCCAAATCATCAGCTTGATTCAAATGCATCTGATTTGATTTGACAATCTGATTTCACTTCCAGATTTGATTTCAGGGTTGATAAGGTTCAATCATTCAGTCAAATTGGTGTTGAATTGCATCACTGAACTGACTTCTGTGTAGCTCTAATGCATCGTGCTTAATTTTTCTCAAATCCATCTAAATTCACTTGTGATTCAATTAATTTATCTTCAACAATTATTTTAAAGCATTTATAAACAGTTCTTGCTGTAAAAAAAGAGGGGGGGATTTGTAAAGACCTCAGTTTGTGTGACAGTACATCACTTTAGCCAACTGTTTCAAAAGTTGCATTTAAAACATGTTTATGGGAACTGCTTGAGAAACTAAGGAAATATGAGTAGTATTTTACATATTTAGATGAATTCAATGAGCTGTTGGCCGACTGTTAAAGTCTGACCTCACTTTCTTCTCATGTGAAATTTTGTAGTGTTAATAACTACTTGCATAGTTTCTTAATTTTCTCCCACTCAACCAACAGTTTCCCACTGTATCCCTAGAATAGTATATCCCAAGGTCAAGATTTGCCTGCTTTCAATCAAAAACTGTGATTTAAAAAAAAGTTGAGCTGTTTTACATATTTTCATCTGTACTGGATCAGCTGTCACATAAAACTAAAGGGAGGGGAAATGAAATTAGACTTAAAAAAAGCTGTGCAGCAATTTTGTAACTGAATAAGTCACTTCATGAGAGCACAAATACAGAAACTTTAAAGCTCTTTGAAGCAGCTGTGTCTTCTTCCCAGGGCCACACCGCAGTTATGAAAGGCTCCAAATACGAAGCCCTGTAAAACCCTAGTACTTTTTCTGTGTGAACTTTTGCTATTAAAAAAATAAAAATAAAGAGATTATACTGATTTTCTTTTACCCTCTCCCAGCCAATTTATTTAAACTCAGGAAGATTATTCTTTATCTGAGATCAAACAACACCGTCATTTCTAAATATAAAGCAGTCTTGGAGAATAATCTATCTATCTAGGTGGACACAAGGAGTCAACTTGATGGTACAGAATCAAATTGTGAAAATATTTACAGACCCCTCACATCCTGGACATAAACTGTTCCAACTCCTACCCTCAAAACGATGCTATAGATCACTGCACACCAGAACAACTAGACACAAGGACAGTTTTTTTCCCCATTGCCATCACTCTGCTAAACAAATAATTCCCTTAACACTGTCCAACTATTTACAAAGTCTGCACTACTATTACTATTAATCTTCTCATCACCCCTTATCACCCATCCCCTCCCACTTGTGACTGACTGTAACTTTGTCGCTTGTATCCTTACAATTTATATTGGCTGTTTCCTAGTATGATTTGATTGCTTATTGTACCCTATGACTCTTATTTAGTGTTGTACCTTATGATTCTTGACTCTTAACAAATTTATCTTTTCTTTTATGTATACTGAGAGCATTTGCACCAAGACAAATTCCTTGTGCGTCTAATCACACTTGGCCAATAAAGAATACCATTCCATTCCATTCTATTCTATTCTAAAATAAGGTATGCTTTTTTCCCCGCATGCAACTTTTCCAAATTTTATTTTATTTATTTGATTAGTCAATTGCTTACAAGATAATAGGTATAAGTATAAACATAGTTATAAATACATGGATACATATAAGAAAATAAAAGAAACAATAGGACAGGGACGGTAGGCACGTTGGTGTGCTTATGCATGCCCCCTACAGACCTCTTAGGAAAGGGGTGAGGTCAATAGTAGACAGTCTAAGGTTAAAGTTTTTGGGGTTTGGGGAAGAAACCACAGAGTCAGGTAGAGTATTCCAGACATTGACCACTCTGTTGCTGAAGTCGTATTTCCTGCAATCAAGTTTGGTGCGGTTAACCATGAGTTTGTATCTATTGTGTGCTCTTGTATTGTTATGGTTGAAGCTGAAGTATTCATTGACAGGTAGGACATTGCAATGTATGATTTTATATACTATACTTAGATCAGACCGAGGGCTGGTGTAGTTCTAGGTTTTCTAGGTCTAGAACCTCAAGTCTGGTGGCAGAAGGTATTCTGCAATGAGTAGAGGAGTGGAGAACTCTTCTTGTGAAATATTTCTGGACTTTCTCAACTGTGTTAATATCAGATACGTAATGTGGGTTCCAGACTGGTGATCTGTATTCAAGTATTGGTCTAGCAAATGTTTTGTATGCTCTAGTTAGTAGTGATATTACCAGAGAAAAGCTATGTAGGATTAGGTTAACAACTCTTAATGCCTTTTGGCTATGTAGTTACAGTGGGCTCTAGCACTTAGATCATTAGAGATGAGTATCCAAGGTCCTTGACAGAGTTTGGATCATCAACAAGGTCTTGACTATTCAGCTTGTATTTTATTTTCTGATTTTTTGCCAATATGTAAGACAGAGCATTTATTTGTTGAGATTTGAAGTTGCCATTTGTTTGACCATTCTGATATATAGTCAAGGTCTTTTTGAAGGGTAGCAGAATTATCTGTGGTGTTGAATAGCTTTACATCATCAGTGAAGAGAATGCAATTGCTCTTAATATGATCACAGAGGTCATTTATGTAGAGTATGAAGAGAGTTGGTCCTAGAACACTGCCTTGAGGGACACCACTGTTGACAGGTACAGAATTTGATAGGACGTTTCCAATTTTGACCATTTGTTGTCTGTTTGACAGGAATGCTTCTATCCAGTTATGCAGGTGTCCAGAGATACCATAAGATTTTAGTTTTAATAGTAGTTTGTCATGTACCACTGAATCAAAGGCTTTACAGAAGTCTATGTAGATTGCGTCTATTGTTTTGCCCTGATCGAGTTGTGTAGTCCATATGTTTTTGCAGTGTAAGAGTTGCAGATTACAGGATAGTTTTTTCTGAAACCAAATTGTTTATTAGAGAGTAGGTTGTTTGTCTCTAAGTGGAGGATAATGGATTGGTTAATAATTGATTCCATGACTTTACAGGTGATGCAGCATAAGGAGATTGGTCTGTAATTTTCAACTAGGCTGGGGTCTCCCTTTTGAAAATGGGGATGACCGTGGCTAGTGACCATAGGTTTGGCAAGGAGCTGGTCCTGAAAGATTTTTCAAAGATTATGCTTAGAGGTTCGGCTATGGCAGTGGATAGCTTTTTTAAGAAGTAGGCACATATTCCGTCCGGTCCAATAGATAGAGATGGTTTTAGATTGCGTTGTGCTTTTTCAACATTGTCTTCTGTAAAATCTATATTTATTAGATCATTGTAGTTGTCTGTGGTTAGACTAGGAAATACTGGGCATGAGCCATTGCTGTTTACAAATACTGAGCCAAAGAATATGTTAAAGAGGTTTGCTTTAATGGTGTCATCATTGCAGTCTTTACCATTGGTCCTTTCAGGGGCGGGATGGACCTTAAGTCTTTCAGTTTGTTGTTTACAAAATTGTAGAAAGCGTGGGTGGAATTGGTGCATAGAAGGTTTTCCTCTTGTTTAATGTGATAATTGGTGCATTCAGTCTTTATATGGTGATATATTTTTTGTATCGGCTTTTGAAGTTGGCAATATGACCAGATTTGTTTTTTTTGCCAAAGTGATCTCTTTTTGGATTGAAGCTTCCTTATTGTTATGGGTAATCTGTTTTTTTCTGGTTTTGGGAGTTGTTATTGGTACATATAGTTTGATGACTCTTTTGACTTCAAGCAAAAATATGTTGTAATGGTCTTCAACAGTATTGCATCCAGTGAACAGAAATTGCCAGTTAAGGGATGAGAGATCATTGTCTATAAGATTGTAGTTGCCTTTTTTGAAGTTATAATTGGGGATCCCGTTGTTATGATGATTTTTGTGTGGATGTATGTTGAGACAAAAGTCAACCATGTTGTGGTCACTGTTGGAAAAGGGTTTGGATACTAGTTGTTCCAGTCCCAGATTTGTTACAGCATTGTAGAAGGCTATATGGGTTCAGTGTTACATTCGTTTAGGGTCTAGTTAATATGAGGTAGATTGAAGTCACCAAGAAAGATAAAAGTATGTGGGCAGGATGTTGCCAATGTTAGTAGTGAATTTAGCTTGTTTACATGTTCAATGTCATAATCAGGGGCTCTGTAACATAGTAAGAATCGAAATGTGATATTTAAAGACAGTTCACAGACGATGGTCTCAGGAAGAGCAAGCTCCTGGGTAACTTGGATGTTTTTTAGATGTAAGGACCTTTTATAGAAGATAGCAACACCACCTCCTCTATGGATTTCATGATCTGATCGGTAAACATGATAGTCTGTTATTGAGGTAATGAAGTCAGGGAGATATGTGTTGAGCCATGTTTCACAGACAAATATGATGTTGAATTTTGCTGTATTTAGTAAGAGAAGAAATTCAGGTATTTTATTCACAAGGCTTCTTGCATTGAGTAGCTTGCATTTAAGGCCATTTGTAGTTTGAATTGAGGTAGTTAGGGGCATGCGTGCCTAGTATTGGGTGATGGTGAATTGGTTGAAGTAGGGTTGGACACTGGGTTGTGGGTTGTGTGACTTACTTTTGATAGTCAGCACGGTAGTCAATGTACAAGTCCTTCTCTCCATTGTCTAGACATTTTTTTAGTTTTGTGCGGAGTTCGTGGGAATGGGCACATTGCTGTATGGTTAGATCAGGGTGAGAATGAAGGTTCTTATGGTTGGTGTTGCTTTTGGTGAGTGAATTAATAGTATAAATGAATTTATGTTTGCTTGATTCATTTTTGCAAATGACCCTGAAGAAGCATGGGGCCACAGAGCCGTCTCTGTTTTTGAACTCTGGGCCAATACGGGAAATGTCAAGTACTTCATCAGGGAGATGGCTGATGCTTGGTAGTCACTGATGATGTTGCAGACAATTGTGATGTCATCATTGTTATTGATGTTCTCTAGACTGAATAAGACGGCATTTGGATGCTTCCGTTTGCGCTCAACAGCTTCTCTGACGAGGGTTGGGATATCATTATTTTTTTGATTTATGGTTTTTTTGTGGATTGGGTTGTGGTTGTTGAGTAGTGGTATGGTTTGTAGCTATTGGATGTTCAGGTTTTTGTGTTGTGTCTTTTTTCAAGGTTGTTTAATTTTTCTTTTAAAGTGTCCAGGGATGCTACTATGGTGTCAAGGGACGTTATTCATGTTTCTATGATATCAACTCTTTCAAACAAGGCTAAATGTTTGTCCAGTTTTGGTTTGCATGATGAGCAGAAATATTGAAATGCATGTTTGGATGATTCTAGGTATTGAATCACTTACTTGGTAAATTCCAAGCAGTCATGATGAGCATAGTTGCCATATAGAGAACATTTGGTGGAATTTTCATTAACATTTAGAGTTTCAAAGCACATAAAGCATGTGCAGGAGTCTTGTGGTTTATTGGTGTGGATTTCTTTCTCTTTAGGTTGTGGTTTGGCATTGGATTTTTTTACTGGCATGGTGGGTTTGTTGAGATAGTATGTTGATTAAATTGCTTAATGAACAATTTTGGGTAATCAATATAGCCAATATCACACCAGTTAATCAATTACAATAATCTCTCTAGTCAAATAATTATGCTAAGCAACAATTAGTCTAATCAATTAATTACATTAATCACTAATAACACTGTTCAATTAAATTCTCTAAATCACTAATTTTACTAATTAATTAAATTACATGAATCCTGATTTTTTACACTGAACAGTAATCACACTATTTGCACTAAACACTCTAATCAAATGAATCTACTTTCCATACATCTTTTTCTGAGTTGAGACAGTGCTCCATCACTGGTGGTTTTAAGAAGAGTCTGGAGAGCCATTTGTCTGGAATGGTATAGGGTTTTCTGCTTGAGCAGGGGATTGGCTAGAAGACCTCCAAGGTCCCTTCCAACTCCATTATACTGTATTCTATATTCTGAGGCCCATACTCAAAATAAGGAGGAATTTCCTGGCAGTGAGAACAATTAATCAGTGCAACGACTTGCCTTCAGAAGTTGTGGGTGCTGCATCACCAGAAGTTTTCAAGAAGAAGTTGCACAGCCGTTTGTGTGAAATGATATAGGGTCCCCTGCTTGAGCATGGGGTTAGACTAGAAGATCTCCAAAGTCCCTTCCAAGTCTGCTATTCTGTTTAATGCTCATTACTGCCTGCTGAGGGTTTGGCGCTTTTTTTAATGGATCATGCCCATTTGCTCCCAGGGTGCCTATCTATTCCAAGCCCTTTCATTCAAGAGCCCAAACCTGAAAATCATTTCACAAAAGTATTGCAATAAAAAAAAACCCTCCAGAAAGAACA
Organism: Naja naja; assembly: GCA_009733165.1. Classification (NCBI taxonomy): domain Eukaryota; kingdom Metazoa; phylum Chordata; class Lepidosauria; order Squamata; family Elapidae; genus Naja; species Naja naja. The sequence continues at coordinate 17,607,659 of CM019163.1, forward strand.
AGTGTGGCTTCTTATTTGGAGGCCTGAATATCTTTCATTTTCAACAGAAGGAGCATAAAACAAAATCCAGTTATTGATCTCTTACCAGACAAAGAGTGTAAAGAAACTCAAGGAACCAGCCACACAAAAGCCTGACCCTTTTGACCTCAAAGGTCTAAGCAGGCCTAGACAACTGTTGCAGCCAACTCCCCCCCCTCCTTCCCCGCTGCCCTCTGCTGCTTGAGAATTGCTCTAGGGAGGAAGAAAGAGAAAAAGTAAGTATTGTTCACACAACCACCCACACATGCTCCAGACCAAAAAGGCCCCCAAGATCTTATAATTGCATATCAACACTGAGAAGGAAAATGCCATGCTCATTTTCAAGGTAATAGTGTATTTAAGAGAAAAGAGGGGGGGGGAGAGGAGAGAGTCAGATGGTCATAAAGATCTGAATTCTCTAAAATTTTAAAAGCTAATTTTGCTGTCTTGTACTCCATCTCCGATGCAGCAAAGAAGAACGTATGAAGTCACTCCTGGCATTAAAAGGAGCCCTGATGGCTGAGTATAACAGTTCAGCAGGTGCCAAGTGGAAATAGAGGGACATTATATCAATATTAATCTTAGTGGCGTTGAAACTATGTTTCTGCAGAGTTTTAATCGGTGGTGGTCAGGGAGAAGGGGAACTCAATGAGTAGAGCTCCATTTTAGACTTAAAATAGTAGTCACAGGTCCTCAGAGGAGTGACAGGGTATTTACATACCAATGGGGATCTGTTTGTCTGTCTATCATCTCTCTCACTATCAATTATCTATCTCTCTATATTAATATATCATCTCTATGTCTATCAACCTGTCTGTCATCTATCTATCTATCTATCTATATGTCTATCAATCTATCATCTACCTACCTATCCTACTCTATCATCAACACCTACCTGTCTTGTCTGTCTATCATCTCTCTCACTATCAATTATCTATCTCTCTATATTAATATATCATCTCTATGTCTATCAACCTGTCTGTCATCTATCTATCTATCTATCTATCTATCTATCTATCTATCTATCTACCTACCTATCTATCATCAACATCTATCATCTATCATTGTCTGTCTGTCTGTCTGTCTGTCTGTCTGTCTGTCTGTCCGTCTGTCTGTCTTCTAGCTAGCTAGCTAGCTGGCTGTCACATAACATGCCATTCAATGACCCCTGAGGAAAAAGGGATTAAAAAAATGTATTTACAGTCCAAGACCAAGTCAAAGAAGAAGCTAATAGCAACAACATAATATGATTTATTAAACTTTTTTTGCCAATGTGACAAATTAGTTTCATTCCATGTATCTTCTCAAGAGTTGTTTTATCAATTCCTGAATATTTTCTATTCATTTTAAAATGATGCCAATATTTCTCAGAATATGCTTTTCTTTATTGGGATATCTGGAGCTCTTGGACACACACACACTCTCCCTCTCTGTCCCCCTCCCTCCCTCCCCCTCTCTCCTACACAGACAATTTCATGTATAAACACACATAGCTCTCAAACTCTTTGGCAAAATAGATAATCACCCTGTTAAAGGTCCAGGTTCCATCTGTGGTAATGAGAACAGAATAACAGAACAGCAACAGAATAGCAGGATAACAGAATCAGAGAGCTGGAAGGGACCTTGGAGGTCTTCTAGTCTAACCCCTTGCTCACCCAGGAAACCCTACCCCATTTCCAACAAATGCTTGTCCAGTCTCCTTTTGCAAATCTACACTGATGGACCATTCACAATGTTCGGAAGCAAAATCAAAATTATGATTAATTGTTCTAACTGTGAGGAAATTTCTCCTTGGTCCCTGCTTTTCAATGTAAATAAAGTAGTTTTATTGTACCCCTATCCACCATTTCTGTTTTGAAGCACACTATACTATCCCAATTGTCTTGTGGCTTTTTTGAACAGTTTTCCAACAAGGTCTGCTGTTTTTTTTTATATGCAAATACAAACCAAATGTGTTCCTGCAGAACATTGAATGGTAGACTTTTCTTCACTGGTTGAACCCAAGTTGCATTCATGCCCTAACTCTCTTTCCCATCTGGTGGGGAAACGGACTCGACAAAAGCCCTTTGAGCAAATTTTTGAGTATGGAAATTTGAGAAGGGCTGGTCCAAAGTGTAAAGTACGCATTGTATAAACAAACCAAGTACAAAAGAACACGACTGAGTGATAAAACTTGACAGGTTTACAAAACGTAATGAAACTCTTCCTTCATCTTAAAGGAAAAGGAAGGCCTCCTGCATGGTTCAACATCTGTATGCTCCAACAGGTGGTTATTGTTCTGCTGAGAAATTTGGAGCACTAAAACTGATGTGGCAAATTAAAAGGTTTGCTGGTTGGTATCTTCCCTCCTGCCTAGCATAGAGAGATGGAACCCAATAAGAGTGGCAGAGTGAGATGTCTACTTCCCAAATGACGTTGACATGTCAGGATCAGGGCTGGGCTGCTAGGGGTTTGCAGGGGTTCAGCAGAACCCCTAGCTAAGATTCTGTGCAGTTTGGAATGTCACTGCGTTTTTTTGGTTTGTCTGTTTCAGCTCCTAAGCTCATATTCTAGCAAGCAGGTGTCTGCTAGCCAGCACTGTGTTATCTTGTCTCCATAGTAATAAGATAAGAAAGTCTTGTGATGTTTTAATCCACTGCGCATGTGTATAAAGTTTATACTTCACTTCCTGTAACTTCCATTATATTTTCCTTTGTTCTTTTTCTATATGCCTTGGTAGAGATTAGGTTGCACACATGTAGCTCCGTGTAGGTTTCTTTATTTTATAAATAAAAAATGTTTTAGATTACTTTCCAGGTCTCATTTTTATCATCATTGACAGCAAAGAAGAACACGGTCTATCACCTCTAATTAGCAGGGATGTTTTGGAAGAATTTTTACTCCCTGGCAAAGCCAAGCCTTTGGAAATGGTAGCAGAGAAAGGCTTGACAGGGAGAACCCCTAAATCCCACTCTTTGCTGGCCCTGCCTCCCTCCTCTCCCCTCTCAGGAGTCCCCATGCGGCCCATTTTGGATCCCAGGTAAGTGCAGGACATGCACGGAGGCTTTGGGAGGGCAAAAAATAGAAATGGGTCCATATCCATCTTCCAGAGAGCCTCCCGCAGGATGGCCATGGTGCAGGAGGCTGACTAGCCCACGCCCACCATGGCCACACCTACCCAGCAACTGGGAGAGAACCCTTTGCTAAAATTTTTGAAGCCCACCCCTGGTCAGGATAGCTTTGACTCTCTCTGCAACAGATCTGAATCATTCCTATCTCCCTTGTTTATGGTGATTCTCAGTCATCCAGGTCATGGTTGTCCCAAAAGTGTTTTCCCCCTCTCAAAAGGCAACTGGACTTTCCTTGTTTCACTTCTCATCCAAGAAGCTTCTTCGGTTCTTACTAATTGGTGGGGAATGGAAGGATTAATATTCTTTGCAATTATCCAGTGGTTAGCCGTCTTGAGAGTTGTTGAGGCCACTTGGGAGTTTATCGATAAGAGGCTTGGTGGCACAGTGGTTAGAATGCAGTATTGCAGACAAACTCTGCCCACAGCCAGGAGTTTGATCCTGACTGGCTCAAGGTTGATTGTTGGGAGCAATTTGTTGACTCTGTAAACTGCTTAGAGAGGGCTGTAAGGCACTATGAAGCAATATAGAAGTCTAAGTGCTATTGCTGTTATTATTGCTATCTGTATCTTCAGATAGTCTCTTTGATTCCTCTTTCAAATTAGTGGTCTTCTCAGTACCAATGTGAACCTTGCTGCCTTTAAAAGAGTGACCCTTGTCTTTCAGATGCAGTTATCAGGATCTTTTGGACATTCCTTACAGGTGGCATTTTGGACCCCAGCTCTGATTCTTTCCAAAAATAGCCCTCATATCTTCCCCACAATACACAACTTCTGACTTGCTTTCTGCTACTATATAGAACCCACAAGGACAATTATATTTATTGAATATGGCCATCTAGATGTCCCCATATTTTTCAACTCAACTTGTTTTATCATCTAGGATCAATCTTCTCTTCTCTTCTCTTCTCTTCTCTTCTCTTCTCCACTCCACTCCACTCCACTCCACTCCACTCCACTCCACTTCTCCCAATGTGTATTCTGCACTGCACTGATTTTAAACCTTCTCTACTTAAAAAAAGAGGAGGGATACTTCATCCTTAGCATCCTTAGACTACAGCATGGTCTTCCAATCCAAAGCCAGATACTATTTATAACATCACTCACTGGGTGGACTGCTACTACTATTTTGAGCTGAAAACTATAACTCCATTTTTTCCTCCTGGGCAAAAGAAAAAAACCCGCCCCAAAAGTCCTGGGAACACAGAATTGCTAGGAGGTGGAAGCTGTTTAGTCCAGGTCTTGCTCTATTTATTTCTAATAAGCTTCTCTGGTGGGGTTGTCAGTTGTGGTGGAGTAAATCTCATCTTGTAAAACTCCTTAAAGCTGTTGTCTGGGGAACTATTTTGTGCTTGTTAATGGTAAGCCTGAATCAAGAGAAGCCAGGGTTACAGACTGAATGTAGGCTCGGCATACAAAATTGCAAGGATTTAAAAACGTAGGATGGCCTCAGAGGTCAGCACAGTTGGATGGTCATTGAGGCCCATAACGGGATGTCTGTTGATGCCTCTTTATTTTCTTCACCCACCTCATTGCCGGCCCTGTCACGTATTGGTAGTAACAACTTGATAGGAATCAGTTTCTAGGCTGAAACATTCAGGGAGCCAATAGGCCACTTGACTTGTAGGAAGGAGTTCATTGCAAGTATAGCAAAAAGTGTACCTGCTGAAGTTAGTGGATATCAGTCCTTCCAGGTCAACAAGGCAGGAAACATGACATGATAGCAATAGCACTTAGACTTACATACTACTTCACAGTGCTTTACAGCCCTCTCTAAGCGGTTTACAGAGTCAGCCTCTTGCTCTTAACAATTTGGCTGCTCATTTTACCCACCTTGGAGGAATGGAAGGCTGAGTCAACTTTGAGCTGGTCAGGATCTAACTGTTGGCAGTGGGCAGAGGTAGCCTGCAATACTACATTCTAACCATGGAGCATGAAGAAATGAAGGAAGGAAGGAAGATAGCAGTAGCCCTTAGACTTATATACCACTTCACAGTGCCCTCTCTAAGTGGTTTACAGAGTCAGCCTCTTGCCTCCAACAATCTGGGTCCTCATTTTACCGACCTCAGAAGCATGGAAGGCTGAGTCAACCTTGAGCCTGGTGAGATTCGAACTGCCAAATTGCAGGCAGCCGGCAGTCAGCAGAAGTAGCCTGCAGTACTGCACTCTTATCATTGTGCCACCATGGCTCATGATGAATGAATGTATTCTAAGGGTACATTAACAGAATCTTGCAAGTCTGAAAGTTCATATAGTCCTCCTTTCATGACCAGCAAGTTAGCAAACATTCAGATGGATTCAAACAAAGTTACTTATGGTCTGTCCTTGAAGTTACAACTGCAGCACCTCTCTCCTCCCTGTACCAGTCATATGATTTTACATTTTGGGTACTTGGGAAGAGAGTCATGTTTACAACCGGTTGCAGAATCGTGTGGTGACGTGACCATGATTTACAATGTTTTGTGTCAGTTTCCAGCATTTTTTTGCCAGTTTCTCACCAAAAATACTGGTATCATGTCACCCCTAGTCCTTCTTTCTCTATATTAGCCATACCTAAATGCTGCAACTATTCTTCCTATGTATTTGTTTCCAGGCCTTCAATCATCTTAGTTGCTCTTCTCTGCACTTTTCCCTTTTAAGATCTGTGCAGCTTAGAAAAGCTGTTGCAAGACTGGCACCTCGTTTCTCAATTTCTCTTGCTTCCTTATTCTAGGGAATGCTGCATCTTAGATATGGATGGAGTAGATAATATAGAGACTTGAGCAGATTAATTCAGAAGGATTTGCTCTGATGCCCTTCCAGAAATCTAAATTTAACACTGTGCAATATAAAACTATTTATCCAGATGGATACTGAAGACCATTGAGATCATAGGTCTTTACCCTGAGTCAAAAATGTATACTCTCCAACAAAGTTAATTTGTTGTTTTTAGAGCTATGATCATAGTGATATTCTTTAGGGTTTTTTTTACATTAAGTAAACAAAGCATCAAATAGAAATTCTCTCAGTATGTGCAGGCACAGAGAAAGAGAGGGAAAGATGTATTCAAAGAAAATAAATATGAAATAAAAGGGAAAATGTGGGTGTGTGCATAAGAGACATAAGGGAAGAATTCAATGTATAATTCTATGCTGAACTCCTTCCTCCTATCTCGACCATCATAATAACCCTGTTAAGTAGGTCAGACAAGACAATACGATAGGGCCAAAGCCATTCCCTGGTTAAGGGTGGATTCAAATGTAGATTTTCTCTCTCACTCCTGATCTAACATTATACTATCCATTTTTTATTTTATTTTTTTAGATTCAGGGTCTCCTTTCCATCCATTTTCTCAAGATTGTATCTGAAGGCATCCTTCTAAGAGTAGAAAGTTCTAGGAGAACTATCAGGGTCAGGCCCAGAACAAGGAGCAAATTGCTGTGTTTCCATTTCTATTTCAATTAAATTAATGCAATTAAGATAATGGCTCTTCATGTATGTATATTTTTCCCCTGCTCAATCATTAAGAATTGCACTTCGGTGCTAAAGTTTAGAGGCCACCTCAGAACATCCACAGATATCAGATTGTGCACATCTAGTCTGATATTGTAAAAAAAAATAGTGTTTAACCACTTCGATCTTTTTATGTTGAAAGTTGGCCTATGCATTCTGCAAGTGCAAACCATATAGTGGATTTGTTAGGACTTTGGCCAGAGTCATGAAGAAAGCAAAGAGTCAAAAAATTCAGTAAATAATTCCTTTTACTGTATCTATGAAGCCTCTTCCAGCTTCAGCCATAGATCATTGGTATTATTTGGACAAAAGTCCAACATTCAACAGGCTGATACTTGAGTCCGTGTAAAAATCAATTTGCTCAGTTGAGCCACTTGGGAAGTTTTAAGTGTTTCTCTGCCACAGAAAGTGTATATACATATTTCTATTTCCAGATGACATAATTAGCTCTTATCAGATCTGCTCCCCTTCTGTTTGACCATCCTTCTCACTTCCATTCTTTGTAGTGTCAGTCTTGGTGTCTGTGTGATGGCAGGGACAAAATTTCACTAAAAGGAACATACCTAAAGCTGCCGTCAATCAGGTATCTGGTGCAAATCCATTTGCCAATAAAAGCTCCCTTGGGACAGGCAGGGTCTCCATCACACTTCCTTGAATTAAGCCATGTGAATGGATTGCTGGAAAAACCCAGGAGTATCTTGTTGCAAGAGAGGCCCTTCTATTTATTTATTTCATCTTTCCCCCCCCCTCACTCTGAGGCATGCTCGGCTGTGTAACTGACTCCAATAAATGGCCCCCCTTTGGGCTGGGGAGTTCGGAACAAGATAAATTCCTTCGAATTCTAATTGGAGAACAGTTGACTTAATTGGTGCCCGTTTGGCAGACAATAGGAACAGAGCAATGCTTGGCTCCAATGGCACCCTAGGGGAATATAGCCTTGCAGCGGGCCAGAAAACTCTCCAGGGCACGTTGTTTCCTGAGAAGAAATCAGGAGTCTGGATTAACCCTCTGACTGTCAAGCTTTATTAGCTGTAATCAGGCGAGATATATCAAGGGTTAAACACAGGAAACTGAACTGACAGTAAAGACATATGTCTCTTTTAGGAAAACACAACAAAACAAAATAGCTGGGCGTAGAGGGAGAGAGAAGAGGAATCCTGTTATATTGCACTATATTAATTTATTTGATTCTTTTTGTTAGTTTTTATTGTTTTAAATGTGGTTTTGTATTCCTTGAGTTGTCATGGGCGAATAGGCGGCAATACAAATTCAATCAATCAATCAATCAATAATGAAGGTGGGATTCAAACAGTGATCTCTTCCCTGTATTTTAGAAATTAGAATGAATGAGCTGAAAGGGACCTTGGAGCAATGGTGGGGATTCAGCAGTTCGCACTACTTCAGGAGAACTGGTTGTTAAGTTTCTGAGCAGTTTGGTGAACTGCTTGTTGGAAGACATCATTAGGGCAGAGAACTGATTTTTAAATTATTTGAATCCTACCATTGCCTTGGAGGTCTTCTATTCCAGCCCCTTGCTCATACTATACTATCTTTTCCACGTCTTCTTAAGAATCTGCATGCTTTCAGCTTTTTTGAAGACCATGTTTTATATCTTCCTATTACCATCTCTTCTTAATGTAAACACATCAATGTCTTTCAACCATTGTTCAAAAGACTTCCAAACAATTGAGGACCCAGGATTGTTGGGGGCAATTAGCTGACCTTGTAAAAATGCCGCTTAGTAATAAGCAGGCATATACAATGGAATGAAGGCTATTGCTGAGCACACTGGGTTGCATCCCAAAAATTGTAAGCCACCCTGAGTCTCCAGAGAAGGGTGGCATATAAATGTAATTTTTTAAAAAATTGCCATTTTGGTCTTTTCCCCTCTGTTGCACTCTACTTTGTTACTCCCCCTTTTAATCATAGTATCTATAACTGGGCTCAAACACAGGCCTGCAAAGTAAATTCCACCACCAGGAGTAAAAGAATGTATTGTTTGGTCACTAAGTCATGTCTGACTCATTGTGATCCGATGGACTATAGCATGCCAGGCCCCCCTGTCCTCCACTGTCTTCCTGGCTTTGCCCATATTCATGTTCCTTGTGCTGATGACACTTTCTAACCAACTCATCATCTGCGGTCCCCTTCAAACTTTTAGAGTCTTTTCCAATCTTTTCCTCTCTTCTCATTTGGTGTCCAAAATATTTGAGCTTCAGTTTCAGTATCTATCCTTCCAAAGAACAGTCAGGTTGATTTCCTTTAGGATTGACTGTTTTGATCTCCTTGCAGTCCAAAAAACTTTCAAGAATCTTCTCCAATACTACAATTTGAAAGCATCAATTACTATATGGATCACTGTCGGATTCCTTGAATATCCCAATAGAGGAGGTTCTAATCTAAGTGTGGAGGGTAAGAGACAGAATAGAACACATGGAGGCAAGGCAAGGAATAGTAAGTGGCAAATGTGATCCAATGAACCATTTTGTCTACGTTGGAAGTTAGGTTTGTTTTAGCTTGAATGAAAATTGAGAACAGAAGAGCTGCAGTGGTGAAGGGGATAGAATGCAGTAATTGCAGGCTGTCTGCTGACTGCCAGGTGCCAGCAATTTGGCAGCCCACCAGGCTGAAGGTTGACTCAGCCTTCCATCCTTCCGAGATGCAGAAAATGAGGACCTAGACTGTTGGGGGCAATTTGCTGACTTTGTAAACCACCTAGAGAAAGCTGTAAAGCACTGTGAAGCGGTATATAAGTCTAAGTGCTATTGCTATCTTTTACGTATTGCTGAACTACAATTCCAAATGTATGTGACTATGGATTAACTGGTCTGGGAGTACTAGAATTTGTAGTTCCGAGCATTTGGAAGATGATAAACTTTGTTGTATAGAAAGCTTTTGATGGCAGAAAGCTACATTTAAAGGACAAGAAATTTGCAATGGTGGGGTAGAGGGAGAAATATCTTTCGTGCTTTTGTTTGGTTTGTGTTTTTGGAAAAGAATTTGAGTTAATGGTTGTGCTTTTTTCTAAAGCTACATTAAACCAAAGGTGGGTCAGCTTGGGGAGTGGTTAGGGCATCAGGTTAGAAACCAAGAGATGGTGAGTTTTAGTCTCACCTTAGGTATAAAGTCAACTGGGTGACCTTGGGCCAATCATTCTCTCTCAGTCCTAGGAAGAAGGCACTTCTGAAGAACCTTGCCAAGGAAACTGCAGGGACTAGTCCAAGCAGTTGCCAGGAGTCAACCTTGACTCAAAAGCATCCCCATACACACAACAAAAATATTCAAAGTACACATGAACTTTTTGGGAAAGGTTGAAAGAAAAGAAAGGAGGTAACACTTTGGGGCATGGTCAAATCAAAGAGGCGGAGAAAGCAAATTTGGAGTGCTTTTAAGTGATAAATCTGGAGGAGAGACAGTTGAAAATATGGATCTAATCTAGCTCAGGAAAAAAAAAGATGTTTGAAGAAACCTTCCTTTGATCCATTAGAATGTTTAATTATAAACATGGGGGATATTACTGTGATAGCAGCAGAAAAACAGTATACTCCTTTTGTCCGAGATACTGAGACAAGAATGCCATCATTAAATAACTCATTAAGTAACTACACCTTATTTATCTAATTCTGCTTTCAATCTCTCTCAACTTTAAAGCTCTCTCCATATCTTGATGACACAAATTCCATGGACTTCCTCCAGAAGTTGTGGGTGTTCCATCACTAGCATACAATTAATCAGTAGAACAGCTTGCTTTCAGAAGTTGTGGATGTTCAGTCACGGGAGGTTTTTATGAAAATTTTGGAGAGCCATTTGTCTGAAAGAGTATAGGGTCTCCTGCTTGAGCAGGGGATTGGACTAGAAGACCCTCCAAGGTCTCTTCCAACTCTGTTATTCATTGATGCACATACAAAAGAGACGAGTTTTGCATCATGAAGCTTGGTCTACCATCTTGCTAAGGTTGGGTTTTTCTCCCTAATGTGGTTACTGATACAGCTTTTACATCTCATGGAACTTTCCCATTGGAGGTCATTTCTGAAAATGGGAAGGATGCAAAAGAAGGCAGAGCAAACTTAAATATCTGCAATGCTTAAATTAATACTCCCTCATCAAGTTAAAAGAAAAATGTAATCCTTTCTCCAAGGTGCATCAGGTAAAATGAGCTGTCCCAGGAAAGGTTATTTCAATATATGATCACAGCAGCGAGATTATTATATGTACAAAGATGGAAAGATTCATCGCCATTTGCCACCCACTATGGATAAATAGTTGGGGATGTTGACAGATTTTGCTATGGAAATGGATAAATTAACTTATTTGATTAGAGAAAAGGCATAATCTACATTTATTACTAACTGGAAATGGGCTTTTTGCATAACATTGAAAAAAATGAACTTCTGGTTTTTGATGATTAGACACAATAGATTATAGAAGAGCAATACAATGTAATTTTAGTTTAAAATATATTTGCACTTAGAACTGCCGCGAGGAATGCTGGAAATTCCTTTATCCTTTTTTCTTTTCTTTTCCATTTTTCCTTAGCTTTTCTTGCACCACTTGCTTTTTTCTTTCTTTCTTTCTTTCTTTCTTTCCTTGCTTTCTGTTTCTTTGTATTAGCTTTTATTCTCTGGTTTAAACATTTTCATAAAAAATTATATATTAAAAGAGAGAGAGAACCATGCCAAGATGTATGCCTCTTTCTCAGGTAGAATTAATATCATTCCCCACCACAGGTAAATAAATATGAACATTTATTGCCTTTTTCATCCTAGCTGACTTGTACACAAATACACACACACACACTTTAAAATAGAAACAACATGACCTTCAAGGTCAGACTTTTCCAGCCAGCTGGATTAAGAAGTCCTCCAACATGCCGCAGGCTTTTCAAACCCAGCAGACAATCATTAGCTGCTAGGGGGATTTCACTGCTGTCAGAAATTATTGCTTTAATTATGAAGATGGAGCTCAACTAGACTCCAGAGTCCACCAGCCAACTTCCCAACTTTTAGCCAGACACCTGAAATTTAGCCAGACACCAGGCTGGGATTTAAGAATTTAGCCTCCAGGAAGCTCAGCACACTTGTTAATAATATGCTTAGGCCAAAGACAGGAGAATAACAGCTCTGCCTTCTTCTGCTTGCTGTGTTGCTTGGTTGTTAGGCTGTTAGTAAATAGAGCAAGTACTGTGTCCATTTCCACTTTCAGAAGGCAAGAAGAATGAATAATGAATGAAATCAGAGACCCATCGTCTTCAAATTTTGTTTTTAGACATGATGAGAAAGAAAGGGGGGGAGGGAGAGAGAGAGAAAAAGGAGAAAGATTTGTTGCATTCCCTGCTCCTTACAGTCCAACATTTTCTCCATTAAAAAAAAATCCTTGAAACCAAAGGCCAGATAAATTGGAGTCAAACAAGGAAACCTAACATATTGCACTGGAGTAACTCTTAGGATTACAGATTACGTATTAACATTGTTGGAAGGGACCTTGTAGGTCATCTAGTCCAACCCACTGCCCAAGCAGGAGACCCTACACCATTTCTGACAGATGGCAATCCAGTCTCTTCTTGAAAGCCTCCAGTGATAAAGCTCCCAGAACTTCATCACTTGAGACTTTTAAGAAGAGATTGGACTGCCATTTGTTAGAAATAGTGTAGGGTCTCCTGCTTGGGGGATTTTACAGTTGCTTGATATTACAGTTTAGCTATTTAGATTTATTGCCTTCTTCCACAGAATTACTTCAAAGAATGAATCATACTTCACCCATACCATGCGTGAAGAGGTCTGAAGGTCTTTTGCATTGGTGAGCCAGCATTGTCTCCTGGTAACTACCTGGAGTAGTCCCTACAGTTTTCTTGGAAAGATTCTGGAAGTGTGGTTTCTCTTACCTCCTTCCTAGGAGGTGAAAGGGAGTGACTGGCTTGTCTCCCAGATGGTTTTGTACCTAAGGTGGGGTTAGAACTCCAGCTTTCTAGCTGTCTTAACCATCATACTGAACTGCCTTTGAAGGTCTACCTCCTTTAAAAAAATATTCTGCACCGTGCTATTTTTGTTCTACAACAGCTAATGCTACCAGGCATCCTATCTCTGGAATAGCTATCATCCTTAGGAGCCACTGATCCATCCAGACATGACAAGTTATGCATCCCAAGACACTCTTGCTTGTAATAAATCAGTTGGTGCCTCTTCTCAACTTCTGCTATTCACAACTATGTTTTGGAGTATGTGATAATGCTGATGTAGCACCTGTCTACAATCCTTTGAGGAACACGTGATGCTAGATCCCAGGACCATGTGAAAAACTTCAAAGGAGAGTCACATGATACTGGGAAAGCTCTTTTAAAACGTCTTCCTAATGTTTTCTAATCATTGCTGAAGCACTGCACACAAACACATGTGGGCTTAGAACATAGAACATAGAATGAGTTGGAAGGGATCTTGGAGGTCATCTAGTCCAAGCCCCCGGCTTGAGCAGAAGAGTCTATACCATTTCAGACAATTTTTTTTTTGAAATTTTCCAGTGATGGAGCACCCACAACTTCTGGAGGCAAGCAGTTCTACTGGTTAATTGTTCTCACCATTAGAAATTTTCTCCTTAGTTCTAGGCTGCTTTGCTTCTTGGTTAGTTAGCCCTTGTCATGCCTTCTGATACTTTGGAAAATAGTTTGCTGTCCTCATCTTTATGGCAGCTCCTCAAATATTCATTCATACATATGTCTTGACCAGAATTCTGACAGAGTGTCCTGTGCTAAGCAGAAATTATTCCACTCAGGTCCTAAACAGAGAGTTGCACCAGATGTTCTAAAAGTGCAATTTTATTCAGTTCAAATATGTCTTTTATTCCTCTCTTCTTTTCTTTTTTTTCTACCTCTGTCCCAGATACAAGAAGGAAGAACTCTGTGGAGTGAGTAGAATGAAAACTCTATGACAGAAGCAGCAGCAACCTTGACTTTTAGAATGGAAGTGTGGCAAGATGTGTTTTGATCTGCATTCACCTGCCTGCAGCAGGCCGTTCCCAAAATGTCAGTCAGAGAAAGTAGAGCAGGTATAAGAAATGAAATGACCTTGCGGGCAACAGACAGACCTATTCTTAAGTATGGTCCTTTCAGTTCCTTTCCATTTCCATATCACAGACACCATGGAAACATTTGGATTTTCCTACCTGTCAAATATCAGGGTTTCGTTGGTACCACATAGGAAGCCATGACTTCAGTGAAATGTGAATATTTGTTGGTTTGAATTCAGCAAGAGGGGGACAAAGGGTTGAGTGTAACTTCGAGCCATTTAGAAGCATCACCCAGGACATTCAGATTGGACCAAAATATTTGCGTGAGAATGTCTGTTGTGGGAAATGAGAGGTGGATGAATGGGAATCAGTGGCATAACACGTATAATGTCAGGCATGAAAGACCAGATTCATGAAGGTTCAATTAAGCTGATTTATTGCTTAAAGCAGGGGTCTTCAAACTTGGCACTTGTGGACTTCAACTCCCAGAATTCCTCCTCCAGTCATGTTAGCTCAGCAATTCTGTGAGTTGAAGTCCACAAATCTTAAACTTGCCAAGTTTGAGGACCCTTGGCTTAAAGCCTAGGCACAGGAATCTTCTCAACTAGACACATTGTTAGAGTTGGATAAGGGTCAACGACACTCAAGGGTGTTTGGACTTAGTTCGCTTGTGACTACATAGGGATTCTAGGCTGATCCCTCTTTTCACTCCATTCCAGGCTCTGCCATTCCAGCTCCTCTATAACATGACACCATAGTAACAATGATGCACTTAACAAATTACATCATTCAAATCCTTTTAGTAATGATGTCATGATACATGCTTAGTGAGCATGTTAAAGATTGTCTTCTCCAGAGATCTCTATATTTATTTATTTTAATTTTTTATTAAATTTAAAGACTGGCCATCTCAGTCTCAGAACGACTACATAATTTTTTGAAAATTGCTTCATGGACCTTTGTAGAAATCTGTTACTTTAGTTATATTGTGGTTATATTGTGGTCCGAACATGAATCTAGATCAGGGATCTCCAAACTCGATAGCTTTAAGACTTGTGGACTTTGATTCCCCAAATTATTCAAACAACCAGTTGAAATCCACAAATCTTATAGTTGCTAAGTTTGGGGATCCAGCAGTGTGTGGCAGTAGCCAAAAAAGCTAATGCAATCATAAATTGTATTAACAGAGGGATACAATCAAGATCAAGTGAGGTACTAATACCACTCCATAAAGCCCTAGTAAGACCACACCTAGAATACTGCATCCAGTTTTGGTCACCACAGTACAAAAAAGATATTGAGACTCTACAAAAAGTGCAGAGAAGAGCAGCCAGGATGATTAGGGGACTGGAGACTAAAACATATGATGAACAGTTGCAGGAACTAGACCTGGCTAGTCTAGTGAAGAGAAGGACCAGGGGAGACAGGATAGCAGTCTTCCAATATTTGAGGGGCTGCCACAGAGAGGAGGGGGTCAAGCTATTTTCCAAGGCACCCGAAGGCCAAACAAGGACTAATGGCTGGAAACTGAACAAGAAGAGATTCAACCTGGAAATAAGGAGAAATTTTCTGACAGTGAGAACAATCAACCAATGGAACAGCTTGACTTCAGAAATTGTGGGAGCTTCATCACTGGAGCAGTGGTGGGATTCATTTTTTTTTACTACTGGTTCTGTGTGCATGGCTTGGTGGGCGTGGCAGGGAAAGTGTTATGTATGCAGGTTTGAATGTCATTGGTTTAGTTTGAAATGTTCTTGTAAAATGTCAGAAATGATTGGTTTAAAAAGTGCAGGAAAATCCTGCACTCTGATTGGCTGGCAACTGCGGCTGCTGGCTATAAGTAGCAGCCGCAGCCCAGCCAAATCGGGTCTGTTATGAGCTGTAGTCACTAATAAACTCTTCACTGAAGCACTCCGCGTCTGACTCTTCATGCAAACATAACAGAAAGGATACTGTAAAATCTCCAGTCAGAGATTCAATTTGCCGGTTCTCTGAACTACTCAAAATTGCCGCTACCAGTTCTCCAGAACTGGTCAGAACCTGCTGAATATCACTTCTACACTGGAGGCTTTCAAGAAGAGATTGGACTGTCATTTGTCAGAAATGGTGTAGGGTCTCCTGCTTGGGCTAGATGACCTACAAGGTCCCTTCCAATTCTGAATATCTGTTAGAACTGACCCCTGATCTACATCAGAACAAGAAGGAATTCACCTTGATCCAATTCTTTTAGCATTCTTGACTTAGGCAACATGACACAAAGGTCCATCATTTCAAGATGATACTAAGTGTTATTTTAAATGTTTGGGAGTTTGAGCCACTGTTGATTCAATAACTTCTGTTTATCTCTAAATTCATGCCTGTCATGGTGTGACTGTAGATCACCTTATCTCTACTCCCTTATCTCTCGCCCCCGCCTCTCTAGCACAGAAACTACGCTGCAGCCCAGCTTGTCAATTTTATGATCTGTGGACATATTTAACCAAAGCTTCTATGAAGGTGCTCCTAAAGGAATTTAACAGGGGAAACAAACCCAGTTCAACGACCAGGTATTTCAAATGGCAGGCAGTGCAACAATTCCCTTATTGAGTGCTCTAATCTTGTACTATGTAATCTAATAATAAGGCACTGTTCCCAGAGGTAACTGTAAATAGATATTGCGCTGTTCCAGCCAGTTTTATTCCGCAGTTGGAAACTTATTAAATATAACAAAATTGCTAGAGTAGTTCATACCTTACAATGTCCTAATAAGACCAAGCATGGAACAATTAAAACTGCCCTGTACATACATGCTTCCATTTCATCTACTTATATTCTTCAGGTTAAAAGAAATAAACAAACTGAAAGTGTTCCATTTATCTTGAAGCCATGGAATCATTATTGCCATATTTTTAAAGGTGGTCTCTGGCAGCCAGTTTGGTGTAGTGCCTAAGGTACCAGGCTAGAAACTGGGAGATGGGGAATTCCAGTGGCACCTTAGGCCCAAAGCCAGCTGGGTGACCTTGGGCCAGTCACAAGGAGGTAATAGCAAACCACTTCTGAAAACCCTTGCCAAGAAAACTGCAGAGACCTGTCCAATCATTCTCTGAGAATCAGGCAAGGTTGAATGGAATTGACTATTTGGTGAGAACAATTAACCAGAGAAACGGCTTGACTCCAGAAGCTGCAGGTGCTCCATCACTGGAGGCTTTTAAGAAGAGACTGGACAGCCTCTTGTCTGGAATGGTACAGAGCCATGATGGCAAACCTATGGCATGCATGCCAAAAGTGGCATGCAAAGCCATCTCTGTGGGCACGTGAGCCATCGCCCCACCTTAGCTGTGCTGCACATGCACATGCGTGCCTCCCGCTGGCCAGCTGGCCTTTGGGTCTCTGCTGCGCAGGCACGGGGGGGGGTGGCAAGCACAAGAAACATGTGTGCATGCGCAGGGGGTGGGTTGCACGCACAGGGGTCATGCATGCATGTGTTGCATTTTGGGGATGTGTGCATCCACGTTTTGGGCACATGGTGCCGAAAAGGTTAGCCATCACTGGTATAAGGTCTCCTGCTTGAGTAGGGGATTGGACCTTCCAACCCTTTATTTGGTTATTTGGTTATCTAACTCCCTTCACTGATCTCTGTCTCTGTCTCTCTCATCTCTCTCTGTCTCTGTCTCTGTCTCTGTCTCTGCCTCTGTCTCTCTCTCTCTGTCTCTGTCTCTGTGTGTGTGTGTGTGTGTGTCTCTCTCTCTCATCTATCTATCTATCTATCTATCTATCTATCTATCTATCTATCTATCTATCGCCATTTGTCAGGAATGGTATAGGGTCTCCTGCTTGTTCACTGGGTTGGACCAGCAGACCTCCAAAGTCCACTCCAACTCTGTTATTCTGCAAGACAAAAAAGAAAAAAATGTGTTCTCTACAGCTGTAAAATCAGCCAGGCTTTCTGTTTTCCTTGGACTTTGTTTACCATCATGATCAGGGTTATTAAATTTCTTGTCTCAATCATTCTCTAGCTGTCTTAACTGCCCACACCGTGGTCTTTCTCTGAAGGAGGAATTTTCTCATGATGGCTTCCTGAGGATTTAAGTCAACAGTGGGAAGCCAAGAAATCTGCTCCCACTAGAGAGAAGACCATATCTTGAAAGACACATGCAAAAGAACAGTTATTACCTATGAAAATGTCACTGGGTTTTTTCTTCTTTGGAAAAGGAATGCAAAGACGATTGCCTTTCCATCAAACTGGGTGAGGAATATTTGAAAATAAAACAGTAGGAGTTCTTCTGGTATGTATGACTGTTGTTGAGGTGTTGAAATCTTGTGAAGGCCACACTTAAGGGAGATTTAAAATTAAAGGTTCATTTCATTGGATGTCACAACAATATGAGCAGAACATGGCTTCCTTTCCCTGGATCAAGAGAATCCTGTACCATACTGGAATGCATATTTTTACTGCAGGCTCTTAAAAATATATTAAGTCTTTGGAATGCCTGTTTCTGGACCATAACACAGGAAGTTTGGAATTTCATACTTCATCTTCACTGTGCAGCTGGCTTGTCTCATTTTCAGTTAGATCACTTGGGAAAAACCAGGAGTTTATGAGAGCTTCTTTCTGCCTATTTATCAATAAGTCAATTTTCAGTGTAGGGAGAGGAAAGGAGTGGCTATAGTTTGGAAAAACTTATTTCAGACTTTAATAGTTAGCAAATGAAATTGTTTTGACTTCCTCAGCTCAAGGTGCTTTTAAGAAAAATCAAAATCTGCTTAACATTAAACATGACAGTCGCAAATCCACATTCAGACTGGCAGATATAAATTTCAGGAATGTACCATATGGCTAAGGGGAGGGGGCACAGTAGGGAGGTTAATCTATACAAACAGTTAAGAGCTGTAGATTTGACATGGTTGATTAGAATGTCTTAGGGCCAGTTGTTTTGGTTTTATTTTTTGTAATGGGGATGAAACTGTATTTTTACTTTTACTTTTATGTGTGTGTTATGATTTATTTTGATGGAATCCTGCCTGTTATTTTTACAAATAACTCAAGATGGTGAACATATCCCATACATCCTTCTTCTCCTATTTTCCCCACAACAACCCTGTGAGTTGTCTTGGGCTGAGTGAGAGTGACTGTCCCAAAGTCATCCAACTGTATTTCATGGGATTAAAACTCACTGTCTCTTGGTGATTGGTCCAAATACATCCAATCAAAAGTCATGCCTAAGGCAGGACTAGAACTCACCATTTCCTGGTGATTGGCCCAAAGTCACCCAGCCAGTTTTTGTGGCTAAGGCAGGACTAGAATTCACCATCTGCTGCTAATTGGCCCAAAGTCACCCAATCGGCTTTCATGCCTAAGGGACTTGAACTCACAGTCTTCTGCTTTCAAACTTGGTGCCTTAACCATTAAATCGAATTGAGTCTTTTTTTTGCTATGTGTTTTGCTATAATCTTGTAAACCACCTTCACACAGAAGAAGAAAAATGCTGCAAGACTTTTACATAAATGAATACAAGCCCATAAAAACACCAATGTAGTTTTGTTAGAAGACATTTTTGGGATTTACCTCTGTGGTTATATCCAACCATTGATGGTACACAGAATGTTGGGCTGAACTTATTTTTTCTTCCTAAAATAGGTTAGGGGGAGTCTAAAACAGGTCTAACAGTCTGATGGCTCTCCAGTCTAGCTGATGTCCAAATTTATGATATGGATGCAATGCCTCTAATTTTCTTAAATTATTAAAAAAAACCATGCTGCTTTCTGAAGCCTGAAAGGGGTAAATAATAGTTGTCCTTGCTTATCACTGATCTCAGTTGCCAAACTGGATTCAATATGAGTTGATGTGAACACAGAGAATACTAGAAGGTACACCATCTTTGATAATTATTTTAACTTTATTTTGTTTAAAGGCATTTTTATGTTCCTGGCTCCTACCCATACCAAAATATCCAAGGGTTTCTTTATTGGAATAGATTCTACTAGGAGAGCCACACAGATTCATTTTCATTATATCCCCAACAAACGAGGATGAAAATTATCTCTACCTCTTTATCATGAATTCTCAGCCTAATTTGGCCCCGTCAAAATGATGGTTTTATTTTTCTTCTGAGGAAAAACGATCAAAACATTTTTTTGTTAGGTTGTTGAATTCCTTTCTCAGGCCTTCAGATATTCTCAAATTCTTCCCTTCGATTTGTAACCTTTGGGGGGAACAATATCTTAATTTGCCATGCTTTCTGATCACTTAGGCTTTTTGGGGGCTGAGGTAACATAGCATGCCACATGTTTTCCTAACAAATTGCATTCGGACACTTTCCGACACTTTCATTATTTTAACTGAGGTAATAATTAGTCACTGTCACAGGAGGGAGTTCGGTTGTGCAAATCAGAATAAATTTACCTTGCTGTAGCAGCAGTCACAAATGAAGCAATAAATTAGACATAGCAAAAATTTTATGGACTTAGGAGGTTACCAAATCAGGAATTGCTGCCTCAAATATTAGGGGGAGAGGAACTAAAGATAATTTCTCCTGCGATCCTTCTATCATTCAAAGAGGCAACCCTGGAGATGTTATCTATGCAATATTCCCAAAGGCCCAAAATAAAACTAGAACAAGAAAAAACCTCTGCAAACTAGCCACACAGTAGTAAGATGAAAAGCATGAAAATACCTTTATTTTCAGAAATGGCCTAGTTCATGTCATGAATTAAGTATGTTGCGCTCTGCACATAATAAATTTAATTTTAATTATAACTTCTATGGAGTCCAATTAATGAAATCTGAACACATGCCCTAAGAAAGAAAAGTTTATTTCTGGAACAAATATATGGTTTGTGGATAAAATGCACCCTGTCTTGTTTTAAGTATGACTTTTCACTAGCCTAAGCCAAAACCTTGGCTTATTCTTGAAATAGGTGAGGAATCAAAGAAAATAATGATGGGTTGTTTAGCGGATTCCTCATTCCAGGAATCTGGAGTCTAATACTAATGTATTTTTTTTAGGTTGTTCATATTGTGATTAAAACAAAGCTTTTGTATTGTAAGTGGATTATTATTTTATCAGTACTGTTATGTATGTAGATTTGAAGTCATTGGTTTAATTTGAACTGTTCTTGTAAAATGTTGGAAATGATTGGTTTTAAAAGTGCGGGAAAACCCTGCACTCTGATTGGCTGGCAACTGCAGCTGCTGGCTATAAGTAGCAGCCGCAGCCCAGCCAACTTGGGTCCGTCCTGAGCTGTAGTCACTAATAAACTAAGAGCTTGAAGCACTCTGTGTCTATCTCTTCATGCAAACCTAACACTGGCGACGAAGGTGGGATTCCCCTGAAGAAGACGGCAATGCAGAACAGAAGGAGAGCGAGATGGCTGCACGGAACACCCCCCCAGCCCCCGTTTGATCCGATGGCAGAAGACTGGGAGTCGTATGCAGATTGTTTCCAAATGTATCTGGAGGGAAACGATCTTGCCGACATTTCCGAGAAGCGGAAGAGGGCAGTCTTTCTCATGCACTGCGGTCCAGCAGTTTTCAAGATGGTGAAGGCATTGGCGGGAGCTGCAGACGTGGCCTGACTTAGAAAAACTGTTAAGAACCCATTACGCACCACAAGTATCGTGCCTCATTAAGAGACATGAGTTTTACCGTCGTGATCAAGGGGAAAGCGAAAATGTAAACGACTTCATGGCAAGTTTAAGAGACATTGGGGGTGCATGCGAATTTAACAATTTAGAAGAGGCCATGCGGAATCGATTTGTTCTGGGCCTTAAAGACAAGGTGCTACAGAGCAAGTTATTACTGAAACCTAAGATCACGCTGAAGGAAGCAATAGAAGATGCCTCTTCAGGAGAAGCTACCAAGTCCTCAGCAGCAGCCATGAAGAAAATCAACAAGGCCACAAGCCATCCTGATGTGGAAAAGTCCACAACAACTCATTGTGAGCAAATAGATTCTGAGTCAGACTGTAGTGTGGTGGAGGAAAGAATTTACAGACTCAGAATGGAGCAGAAAAAGAAAGACCTGGGAAGAAAGAGGCAAGATTTCTACTGCAGAGGTTGTGGGGAAGCCACCCCGCACTGAATGCAAGTTTTAGACACCATTTGCCTCCGTTGTGATAAAAGAGGACACCTAGCAAGAGTCTGCAAATCATCCAGAACTCCACCCAAAAGAAGAAAGTTTGCTACAAGCAAAGACAAAGAATTCAGGCCCAACAATCTCAGTGAGAAAATGGGGCGCAGCACAGAAGCAAATGGGAAGAATGAAACTCATCAAACAGTAACTATTGTTCATTCATCACCTTTAAGAAGCAGAAAAGTGCATGTCAAGGTACTTATTGAAGGAAGACCTTGCCAAATGGAAGTGGACTCAGGCTCATACCTATCTATGGTATCATGGGACACTATGCACAGACTTCTTCCCAACATCCAGAAGAAGCACTTCAAGAAGCAAGCATTGACTCTTAAAGACTACCAAGGGAACAAGATTCCAGTAGTTGGAACAAGAGAATTCAACGTGAAATTCAAGGCCACACCAAATGCCTACCACTGACCATTGTGGACAAGGACCGCCCAAGTCTGCTGGGCCTTGAGTGGTTCAACCCGTTGGGCATCGAGGTGACTGGCATCAATCATGTGAGCAACACTGAGTGGGAAGAGGCCTTGAAGTCTGAGTTTCCAGAGGTCTTCAGTGACGGATTGGGCAAGTACTTGGGGACCCCTATCACATTTAACCTAGATCTCAAGGTACAACCAAACCATTTAAAACCCAGAAGGGCCCCATTTGCCTTAAAGGAAAAAATTAATGCACAATTAGATAAACTAATAGCCCAAGGGGTTTTAGAGCCCACTGATCACTCCAGGTGGGAGACGCCCATAGTCACACCACTCAAGGCTGATGGGTCTGTGAGAATCTGCAGAGACTACAAGGGGACATTGAACCATGTGCTACAACAGAGCGCATACCCAGTTCCAGTAGTGCATCATTTATTACACTCTCTTGGAGGGGGCACAGTTTTTGCCAAGTTGGACCTGGCACAGGCATATCAACAATTAACAGTTGATGATGCCACTGCTGAAGCCCAAACCATTGTGACCCATAGAGGTGCCTTCAAATGCAAAAGATTGCAATTTGGAGTAAGCGTGGCACCAACAAGGGTTGCCAGGGGTGGTGCCCTATTTTGATGATTTTAATTTCTGCTGAAAATGACACTCAATTACACAAGAGACTCAGGGAAGTCTTAACTAGATTCAAAAGAGCGGGGTTAAAAGTCAAAGAAGAAAAATGCACACTCAGAACAGATAAAGTGGAATTCTTGGGTTACATGATTGATAAACTTGGCATCCACCCCACAGAGGCAAAGGTTCAGGCAATCAAAGAAGTCCCCAGGCCAAAATGCAAAACAGATTTGCAAGCATTCTTGGGACTCATTAACTTCTATCATATGTTTCTACCTCAGAAGGCAACCATTGCAGAACCCCTACATAGGTTGCTGGACAAAAATCTGCTTGGGTCTGGGGAGGAAGGAACAAGCTGCATTTAACAATATCAAGAGACTAATCACGTCTGATGCTGTGCTGATACAGTTCTCTGAGAACTTTCCTGTTGTTCTGACTTGTGATGCCTCCCCTTTGGAGTGGGGGGGTTGAGCCACATGCTTCCCAGGGGAGGGAAGCTCCTATTGCATTTTACTCTCGCACCTTGACTAAAGCAGAGAGGAACTACAGCCAACTGGACAAGGAAGCCTTGGCGATTGTAGCAGCTGTCAAAAATTCCATGAGTATTTATATGGGAGAACATTTACTGTTGTCACAGATCACAAACCTCTTTTAGGCATTGTGGCAGGGGACAAACCAACGTCCACGATCCTGTCACCAAGAATGCTGAGATGGACTGAATTTCTTGCTGCTTATTCATACAAACTGATCCACAGACCTGGTAAAGACATTGGGCATGCAGATGCTTTGAGTCGCTGCCCACTTCCTTCACACATTGAGGACCCTGTTCCTGAGACTCACACCTTTTTCTAGAAACTGTTGCCAAGCTTCCAGTACATGCTGCTCAAATTGCCAGAGACACTGCCAAAGACACTTTATTGGCTCCTGTCATAGGCTGGATTAAGAAAGGTTGGCCACTTCAAGATCTACCTCAACTCGCCCAACCTTTTAAATCCAGGCAAACTGAATTATCTGTATTAAGAGGATGTATTTTGTGGGGTAACAGGGTGGTTATTCCTGCAAAACTACAAAAAGAGGTTTTGGAAATGTTACATGAGGGTCATCCGGAATTGTCAGAATGAAGGGATTGGCCAGGAGTTATGTATGGTGGCCAGGTATTGACAAAATGGTTGAAAACTGGGTTGCATCTTGTCCCAACTGTCAGGTAGTCAGGCCTGCCCCACCTCTCGCCCCCCACAGGAATGGGAATGTCCTAGGGGCCCATGGTCCAGGATTCACATTGATTTTGCTGGCCCTACCAGAGGGCACACTTTCCTTATTATAGTTGATGCATATTCCAAATGGCTGGAGGTTATCCCTATGGCATCCACCACAACTGAAGCTGTCATCAAACAGCTTAAAAAGCTTTTGTAACTCACGGGTTACCTGATGTGCTTGTTTCTGACAATGGCCCTCAATTTACATCCAACCTTTTGAATCATATCTAGCACAACAGGGTATCAGACATGCCCTGACAGCCCCTGGGCATCTTTTGGCTAACGGCCGGGCTGAGCGTATGGTGCGATTTACCAAAGAAAAACTTCAGCAATTGGGTCCAGGGGATATCACTGAGAGAGTTGAAAAACTTCTCAGTGTTCAGCATATCACTCCCAACCCCTCAACTAATTTAACCCCAGCTGAATTGTTGATGGGTAGGAAACTCAGGTCTCCCCTTGACCGCCTCCATCCCACTTACGCACCCAACGCACCACTAGATTCCACTAGTAAAATTCGCACTTTCACTGTGGGTGATTCTGTTTATGCTAAGAACCTCATGGGTGAACCATTATGGATTCCTGCTGAGATAACCCAAATCACAGGCCCCAGGTCTTACAGGGTACTAACAGAGAATGGTGTCCTCTGGAGCAGGCACATTGATCAGTTAAGATGCAGATTGCCTCAGGAGCATCGCTTTTGCTCCTCTCTGGTTCCCATACCTACTGCCTCTTCTAGGGGAAGGGAGGATTATGAGAGTAATCAGCAAGTAAGAATCAACCCCATGTGTAACGAGCTAACTTGACAGGAACCATCCCAAAACCTGTCACAATACCAACAACCATTTTCACAAATGGAAGATTGCACATCACTACCTTATTTAGGTGCTGACATTGGGCTGGAGATGGATTGGGAGGAGAGACCAGGATGTAGTAATCAAACAGGTTCTACCATTACTACAAGTCCAAGTAAGGAAATGTCAGCAGACACATTTCCTCTCTCACAAGGTGAGAACCTTAAAACATCTGAACCACGTAGGTCTCAACGCAAGAGCCCCACCTATTTAAAGAATACATTAGATAGGTTGGGGTTTGAGTATGGACTGAACCTAGTGGGGAGGGGTGTTATGTATGTAGGTTTGAAGTCATTGGTTTAGTTTGAACTGTTCTTGTAAAATGTTGGAAATGATTGGTTTAAAAAGTGCGGGAAAACCCTGCACTCTGATTGGCTGGCAACTGCGGCTGCTGGCTATAAGTAGCAGCTGCAGCCCAGCCAAATTGGGTCCATTCTGAGCTGTAGTCACTAATAAACTAAGAGCTTGAAGCACTCTGCGTCTGTCTCTTCATGCAAACCTAACAAGTACTGCCTACGAAAATTGTGTGTGTGTTTGCTTGCTTCCCAGACTTCTTTGATTTGTATGGAGAAACACTTCAGATTCATTTTTTTCCAGTTCTCATCCAGTTTGATGAGAGATAGTTGGCTTTAGAAATTCTCTGAAAGGAGAGAATTTCAGGACAGCCCTCAGGGTTAAAATGCAATCTTTTGCTATAGAAGTTTAAATTCTCTTCTTCAGAAATTATGGGCGAAATTCTTCTCTTCCCTGGAGGTACTTGGCTAACCCATCCACCCAATTTCTGCAAATTTGGTGAAGAATTCCCAAAAACCATTTTACCTACCTCTTCATCAGTTTGCTGATTTTAATAGCTAGCTCTGTCTTTCTCTATGCATCTCTCTCTCTCGGTGTTATAGTTCTAAATTCCCCATGCTGACCTTGTTGCTTTGATGTGTTATTTATACCTCATTTCTAGGGTCTATTTCACTTGAAGAAGGTTATGGTGATACCATAAATAAGCAACATCTTAGACTTTCTTGCAACCTTTTTTCAGAAGCAACTTTGCAAAACAGAACAAAACAAAATGTGAATTATTGTTTGTAATCCAGGCAGAGTCAAATTTACAGTAGCCTCCTGAAATCAATAGGCTATACATAAGCCCAACATAACTTTGGCTGCTGCAAAGAAGAGGGGAGTCAACCTATTTTCCAAAGCACCAGAAGGCAAGACAAGAAGCAATGAATGGAAACTAGTCAAGGACAGAAGCAACCTAGAACTAAGGAGAAATTTCATGACACTGAGAACAATGAATCAGAAGATGTGGGTGATCCATCACTGGAAGTTTTTAAGGAGAGATTGAACAGCCATTTGTCTGATATGAGAAAGGATCACCTGCTTGAGCAAGGGGTTGGATTAGAAGACCTTCAAGTCCCTTCCAACTCTGATGTTCTATGTTCAGAAGGCAAGCCATTCCACTTATTAATTGTTCTCACTATCAAATCAAAATTAGGAAACTAGACATACCCAGTTCCCTTAATTGTTCATTGTACAGTTTAATGTCTGTGGAGATTCTTAGTCACCCAGGTCATGGTTGACCTAAGGATGCTTTTAGTCACATGACTCACTTTTGCAACCTTCTGACAAGCAATGAGAAAGCCAGATTCACTTAACAACCAGGTGATTAACTTAAGCACTTTCACTTAACAATTGTGGCAAGCAAAGTCCTAAACTAGGGCAAAACTCACTTATCAAATGTCTCACTTAGCAACAGAAATGTTGGCTTCAGAGGTGGTATTCAGCAGGTTCTGACCAAGTCTGGAGATCCGGTAGTGGAAATTTTGAGTAGTTCGGAGAACTGGCCAACCTCACCTCTGACTGGCCCTGCCAACCCCATCTATTCTCTTCCTCCCATTGAGTCCCAGCTGATTGGCTGGGTCTTCTTTGGTTGCCCTGCACAGGAGAACGGAGCTGGAAAGCAGGTTAGTGGGGTGGGGAAGGAATGGGATTTTGCAGTATATCCTTCCCCTGCCATGCCCACCAAGCCATGCCCACAAAACCAGTAGTAATTTTTTTTTAATGCCACCACTGGTTGGCTTCCATTATAGTCATAAGTTGAGGACTACCTATATTGGGCCAATATGGAGTGGTAAAGATTGCTCATGGCCCATACGCTTTGAGTTGCTTTGCCTTTATTTTTAAACAGTTTTTAAAGGCATTGAATGGATCGTCCTCTCTCCCCAGAGGACAGGAAAACATCTACATTTCATTCCAATTTACAATCTGTCCAGTGGTGGGATTCAAAATTTTTTTTACTACCGGTTCTGTGGACGTGGCTTGGTGGGCATGGCATAGCTTGGTGAGTGTGGCTTGGTGGGCGTGGCAGGGGAAGGATACTGCAAAATCTCCATTCCCTCCCCACCCCACTAACCTGCTTTCCAGCTCCGTTCTCCTGTACAGGGCAACAAAAGAAGACCCAGTCGATCAGCTGGGACTCGATGGGAGGCAGGAAATAGATAGGGGCGGGGTTAGTCAGAGGAGGTATTTGTTGGTTCTCCAAACTACTCAAAATCTCTGCTACTGGTTCTCTAGAACTGGTCAGAACCGGCTGAATATCACCTCTGATTCTGTCCTGAAAAAGAAGTCAAATGCTTAGGGAGACATTGATACCATATTCCATCAAGAAAATTCCTTCTGAAAAGAGACATCGCCGAAGGAGAGACAAAGTCAGCAGCACTGCATTCCAAAGGCAGCGTCCTGAGAGCATTTGCTGCAGGGGAAGAAAAAAAAAATTAAATGGCCGCCACGTTCCTTATTAAAATGAAATGCATCTCTTAGGAAGGTCTTCAGGGGTCACTGTTCTCCCTCACCCACTCCTATATCTGCACTGTTTGTACAGATTAAATACCCGGGATATCGCTCAGATGTAAAACTGCATCTAATGTGAAAGCACTACACTGGCTCATAAAATCTATTAAAGTCAGTCAGATGTTCCTGTCGAAGCAACATCCAGTTCATTGTCTCGGGGCTGCTGCAATGAAGCATGCAGGGCTGGTTTTGAAAACCTGATTAAAACAATCTGCTGAAAGTAAAGAAACTCATCACAACATGAGGACGGCCTTCAGTAGACTGGAAAGATTTTCCAGGGTCTTTGGGAAGGAAGGAAGGAAGGAAGGAAGGAAGGAAGGAAGGAAGGAAGGAAGGAAGGAAGGAAGGAAGGAAGGAGAGAGGGAAAGAAAAGGAAAGAGAAAAAGAATGGACAGAAAGAGAAACAAAAAGAGAAAGAAAGGAAGGATAAGAAGAAGCTAGGGTTGGCAAATAGGAAGTGAGGAAGGAAGGAAGGAAGGAAGGAAGGAAGGAAGGAAGGAAGGAAGGAAGGAAGGAAGGATAAAAAGAAGCTAGGATTGGCAAATATTGGGAAAGGTTCTTTTTAGGTTCTTATTCACCTAGTGGAAGGATTTCACATAACCCTTAACTCTACATAAATGACCTCTGTGATCATATTAAGAGCAACTGTGTTCTCTTCGCTGATGATGTAAAGCTATTCAATACCACAGACAATACTGCTACCCTTCAAAAAGACCTCGGCTATGTATCAGAATGGTCAAACAAATGGCAACTTCAAATCTCAATAAATAAATGCTCTGTCTTACATATTGGTGAAAAAAATCAGAAAATAAAATACAAGCTGAATAGTCAAGACCTTGTTGATGATCCAAACTCCATCAAGGACCTTGGAATACTCATCTCTGATGATCTAAGTGCTAGAGCCCACTGTAACTGCAAAAAGGCATTAAGAGTTGTTAACCTAATCCTATGTAGCTTCTTCTCTGGTATTATCACGCTACTAACTAGAACATACAAAACATTTGCTAGACCTATACTTGAATACAGCTCATCAGTCTGGAACCCACATTACGTATCTGATATTAACACAGTTGAGAAAGTCCAGAAATATTTCACGAGAAGAGTTCTAAACTCCTCTACTCATTGCAGAATACCTTATGCCACCAGACTTGAAACTCTAGACCTAGAAAACCTAGAACTTTGGTCCGATCTAAGTATAGTATATAAAATCATACATTGCAATGTCCTACCTGTCAATGAATACTTCAACCATAACAATACAAGAGCACACAATAGATACAAACTCAAGGTTAACTGCACCAAACTTGATTGCAGGAAATACAACTTCAGCAACAGAGTGGTCAATGTCTGGAATACTCTACCTGACTCTGTGGTTTCTTCCCCAAACCCCAAAACTTTAACCTTAGACGTCTACTAACCTTAACCCTAACCCTTTCCTAAGATGTCTATAAGGGGTGTGCATAAACGCACCACTACCGTCCTACCATCCCTGTCCTATTGTTTCTTTTTCTTTTTCTTATATGTATCCATTTCATGTATTCATAACTATGTTTATACTTATACCTATTATCTTGTAAGTGATTGACAAATCAAATAAATAAATAAAATATGCCCCATTAAATTCTGAACAGCCAGTGGCCAGAAAGGAAACTTGGGGCTGCAGTAGGAACTTGGATAAAAAGTCTTGATTCCATGTGCAAAAACTGAAAGCAAAAGTGAATTCTTCACCAACAATTTTTGGAGAAAAGACTTGAGGATAAAAAACAGCTGATGTTATAATGCGTCGTAGTATGACTGCACTAGGAATGCTGCAGTTGTTCCTGGTTTTTTTGCAACTAATAAAGGGGATTGGAAAGAAGGCCAAAAAAAAAAAGCCATAAAAAACAGTCCCTAAAAATGTTATGGATTTTTTAAAAAGAAATGGGTCCTATCTTTCTTTAAAAAAATATGGGAGAACTTCCTTGTATTTTTGTGGGGTTTAGATCCATATTGCAAGAAGAAGCAGAAGCAGATGAGTGCATCCAAGGCAAACCGGATCTTATTTTATTATTTGCGATTCCGATTAAATACATTAAATGACATGTTAAGAGTGTTCCAATATTTGAAGGGCTCCTGCAAAGAAGAAGGAGAATCTATTCTTCAAAGCACCAGAAGGCAGGACAAGAAACAATGGATGGAAACTAAATAAGGAGAGAAGCAACTTGTAGCTAAGGAGAAATTTCCCAACAGGGAACAATTAATCAGTGGGATGTCTTGCCTTCAGAAATTGTGGGTGCTTCATCACTGGTGGCTTTTGAAAAGAGACTGGACAGCAGAGGTAGTATTCAGCAGGTTCTGACCAGTTCTGGAGAACCAGTAGTGGAAATCTTGAGTAGTTCAGAGAACTGGTGAATACCACCTCTGACTGGCCCCGCCCCCATCTTTTCTCCGCCTCCCGAGTCCCAGTTGATTGGCTGGGTCTCCTTTGGTTGCCCTGCACAGGAGAACGGAGCTGGAAAGCAGGTTAGTGGGGTGGGGAGGGATTTTGCAGTATCCTTCCCCTGCTACGCCCACCAAGCCATGCCCACAGAACCAGTAGTAAAAAAATTTGAATCTCACCCCTGCTGGACAGTATTTAAATAAATTTAATTAATTTCATTTAATTGATTTAAATTAATAAATAATGGATACTTATTAATTTAAAGAGAACCAACCTAGAAACAAGGAGAAAATTACTGACAAAACAATTCATTAGTGGAACATCTTGCCTTCAAACATTGTACATGCTCCATCCCTGGTGGCCTTTAAAAAGAGATCAGACAGTAAATTAAATAAATGTAAGTGCATAAATTTAAATAAACAAATACATAAATAATATTTATTAATTTTAAAGAGAAGCAATCTAGAACTAAAGAGAAATTTCTGACAGTGAGAACAATGAATCAGTGGAATGGCTTGTTTTCAGAAGTTGTGGGAGCGCCATCACTGGAGGCTTTTAAGAAGATGTTGAATAACCATTTGTTTGAAAAGGTACAGGGCAGTGGTGGGATTCAGCCAGTTCACACCAGCTCGGGAGAACCGGTTGCTAACTTTCTGAGCAGTTTGTTGAGCTGCTTGCTGGAAGAAATCATTAGGGCAGAGAACCAGTTGTTCAATTATTTGAATCCCACCACTGGTACAGGGTCTCCTGCTTGAGTAGAGGGTTGGAGTAGAAGACCTCCAATGTCCTTTCCAACTCTGTTATTCTGACAATGATATCACTTCACCTTCTTCCATCCTCCCCCATTCAGTCAGAATTGAAGAAGCTTCTTGGATGAGAAGTGAAAGATCTTCAAGGAAAAACAAAGCCCAATTGCCTTTTGAAAAAAAAAAACATCTTTGGGACAACCATGACCTGCGTGACTGAGAATCTCCACAGACAAAAGATAAAATGCACATGACAATGTACTCAGTCAAATGTGGTGACTTATGTATTTGCAGCAAACATCCTGTTCCAGGAATTTCATTGTGATACATGCATGCTTATATGATTTGCACTGATCCACATTTTGAAACCTTTGTGCTTTGATGTGGATGCAGAGTTTGGAGGTTCATACCATACCATGAGCACAAAAAAGCTGACCAACATTTAACTGAACTCAGGTTAGCATATTATATAAATATAGCCATGTGGTCCATTGAAGAAGGGGAACAAAGCTGCAGTACTGATTGTAACCGTAAACAGGATGGGATTATCACGCAGTTCAGGATACAGAATTTCAGAACACAATGTGCCTTCAATAATTAAATTTACTATCTCTTATCTCATGCCCTCCACATGTGTGCACTAATTCCCAGAATCACTGATTAGGAAGTTGTAGACCCAAAACATCTGGAGACCCCAACATCCGATCGGAGAAACTTGGCTTAAAGATGCTTACATTTCTGGGTTCTCGATGCTGATGTTGCTTTTCTTGTTGCAGATGTTTCATTACCAGATGTACTGATGATACTACCTAATCTGGTAGTGAAACATCAGCATGAAGAGAAGCAATTTTATTTTATTTCATTATTTGTTTGTTTGTTTGTCAAGCATGTATGAGAATACTATAAGTATGAACATAACATATAAACATATAAGGATAAACAGGTATATATATAATAAATGAGTATGAATAAATGGATAAATGGGAACAGTAGGATGGGGTGGTAGGCACGCTGGTGTGCTTATGCATGCCCCCTTACAGACCTCTTAGGAATGGAGTGAGGTCCACAGTAGACACTTTAAGGTTAATGTTTTGGGAGTTTGTTTGAGGATGTAACAACAGAGTCAGGTAGTGAGTTCCAGGCATTGACCACTCTGTTGCTGAAGTCGTATTTTCTGCAAACGAGTTTGGAGTAATTTACTTTGAGTTTGTATCTATTGTTTGCCCATGTGTTATTGTGGTTGAAACTGAAGTAGTCATTGACAGGTAGGATGTTGTAGCAGACAATTTTGTGTACTAAGCTTAGATCAGACCGTAGGTGGCGTAGTTCTAAGTTGTCTAGGTCCAAAATTTCAAGACTGGTGGCATCAGGTATTCTATTGCAAGAGGAGGAGTGGAGGACTCTTCTCGTGAAATACCTCTGGACTCACTCAATTGTATTAATGTCCATTATACAATATGGTTTCCAGGCAGATGAGCTGTATTCAAGAATTGGTCTGGCGAAGGTTTTGTATGCCCTGATTTGCAGAAAACACCAAGAACCCAACAATTCAACCCTGAATTGTCACATATATTCTCCACAACTGCAGATGCTGACATTTGACAATGTCTCCTTTGTAACCCTTTTAAAGGAAAAAGGAGCCTATTGTTCTGAGCCAGGTCTGCCCTGGAAATGATTATATTTCCCACCCCAAGTGTAGATTAGCAGCCCTAGGAGTGACGAACAATCATTTTTTTCATGGTTTTGAAATTAAGTTTAATTTTTGACTGGGAAAGGGGCAGCTTTTTGCAAAAGACCACCATCAAATCAAATGCTGCTTCCTTGTCATTTTCACGCCAGTTCAACTAAGAGTCCCTGGGAAAAAAAATGTTTTGCTACCAAATTGCAATCATAACGGCATGGCTTTAGTCTCTGTGAATTGCTGCAGATAGTGAACTTCTGGGTAATATATAACATAAAGAGTTTAATTGAATCAGCCTGCTGGGTTTTTGCCCAGAAAAAGTGGGAATTTAAATGCTGAGGCAGCTTTAGCTGCCAACATTACCAGTCAGCACTCCTTAGATTGGATTGTAAATAATCTTATTTTAGGCCACGCTAGGCGATTGGGATAAGCTTCTCCTTAAACTTGCTTGCAGAAGTAATTAAATAATTCTAGCATGTAGCAAGATACTTAAAATAAAAAAGTAGCTTGAAAGCAGCCTAAATTCTTAGGCTATCCTGAATAAATATTTAAGAAGGATTTCCCAGAAATAAGAGGAAGCAACAATGACTTAGGAATTTTAAGAGTCCAGTTTTCTATGAGCCTGAGCAATTCCTATGATAATAGTTCCTCTATGAATCAGAGACAACCATGCCAGCTTCTGAGAGAGAAAAAAGCCAACCACAACAGATCCATGATGGGCAATATTACTACTATTCAAAGAACAAAAGGAGGAATGGACAAGAGTTGGAATTCTCCAGGAGCCCCTTAATCAGCCAAATTGTTTATTACTTGGAAAGTTGTGCAAATTATGGCGGGGTTGACTTTGTTTCTAAAATGTAGTTTTATTACAAATATTGGTAAGCCACCTAGCTGTATGACTCTGGGGACAAAAAATTCAAGATGGTAGACACAACTATGAGATGGAAAATTTATGTCTTTTTTATGTGCATCAATTAATGTAAAGGGAGGGGAGATGATCACATGATAAACCGCCTGGTACGGGCGCATAGACAGGGCCTCCTCAGGGTGCCGTCCACGGCTCAACGTCACTTGGCGGGGACTCGGGGGAGAGCCTATTCTGTGGCGGCCCCCACTTTATGGAATCTCCTTCCACTGGAGCTCCGGCTTGCTCCTGATCTCCGTACCTTCCGCCACGAGCTAAAAACCTGGCTGTTTTTACAATCTGGGCTATGCTGACTCCTTGGGTTTTCTTGATTTTAATCTTTGGGGGTTTTAATGTTAATTCAGCTTAGTTTGTTTAATATGCTTTTTAGGTAATTTATTGTTGTATTTTCTTTTAATCTGTGAGCCACCCCGAGTCCTTTGGGAGAGGGGGCGGCATATAAGTTGAATAAATAAATAAATAATAAATAATAAAGACCACAATTTTTTTGTCATTCTCCTCCCCTCCAAAAATGTCCTGAGTGTAGACTAGTGTCAAGCTATCTTTTCTATCACAGCATCTTATCCTGCTCTAGTTCCCTGGAATACTGGAATTCACTGGAATCCATCCATCCATTACCTGTCTGTTATTCATCTATCATATTCATCATAATCAATTATCATCTCTATCATCTATCATCTATCATCTATCAATCATCTATCAATCATCTATCTATCTATCTATCATTATCTGTTTTAACAAATTAGAGACCAAATTATTAATAAATTACTTAATCAAAAAAACAATATAATTTCCAGTACAAGGATTCCAGCTATAGAACAACCAGCTTTTTATATTGACACTAAGAAAAATACATAGCTGTGTCCTGCCATTTTCAGGATTCCCACCACATCTGGAAAATGTTGACTTATTTAATGTGGTTGGGCATATCCTCTTCCAGCACTCACGATTCACTTGATCATTTCACAACAATCAACACCATTCCTGGTACCAGGATCAGGGCATATTTTATTTACAAAACAGCAAATGGAGGAGAAAGAAGAAGAAGAAGAAGAAGAAGAAGAAGAAGAAGAAGAAGAAGAAGAAGAAGAAGAAGAAGAAGAAGAAGAAGAAGAAGAAGAAGAAGAGAAAGAAGAAGAAACAACAACTTGAAGAAGAAACAACAACAACAACAACAACAACAACAACAACTTGAAGAAGAAGAAAAGAAGGAGGAAGAAGAATCATAATGTAACTCCAATAGCCTAGCATTCTAGGGTTGCCAGTGGTCAAATTGAAGCATTTGAAAAGCTCCTAAGCTAAGACCATTGCTGCCTTGTACTGCAAATTACCAGCAGCCAGAATTTGAATTTGACTACTTAGAATTCTGGTGGTTATAAAATGTGATCCTCATTAGTAGTCATACACAGCCTGATTCTTCTCTGTTCAGTCCCCTCTTAAAAACATTCAAATTGGCTGCCATTCCCGTGTTCTGCCAGTGCCTTTCATGGTTTAGTTATGTGCTGCGTTAAAGTGTAAGTTCCCTCAGCCTTCCACATTAAGTTTTGGTGGGTGAGTCAAGTTCTGACACTGGAGAGAGAATAAAAAAATCCTTCCCCTTCTTCTCTCTCTTTCTTTCTTTCTATTCTTAATGCTGTGCATGATTTATATACAATCTTTCCTTTCCTTTCCTTTCCTTTCCTTTCCTTTCCTTTCCTTTCCTTTCCTTTCCTTTCCTTTCCTTTCCTTCCCTTCCCTTCCCATCCCATCCCATTTCATTTCATTTCATTTCATTTCAAACTAAAAAATGCCAGTGGCTAAAATCTTTTCTTGTAGAGGAGCTTCTGTAGCTCCCATATCATTCTGGTTGCCTTGCCTTGCATCTTTTCTAAGGGGCAGTGTAAAGGACTGTGCAAAATCTTCAGAAGTGTTATCTCTATAGGTCTGTAGGACAGCAAGCATCTATCAGCAATTCTATTTTCAATTCTCTTCCAAATGTTGCCAAGGAAGGAATTGGCTTCTTCTTTTTTTAACAGAGTTAAACACTTGGTGGATTTTTAGATGGTGCTGAAAACTTGAGAAGTTGGCACCAAGCAACCCATATGGATTAGCTGATGCTTAGGGAGAAACTCATCTCTTGCAACCGCTCAGTCAACTCTTTCCTGATAAGCAATCCAAGCTGTTGCAACACAAGCCATAATTTGGTGCAGCCTAAGAATCACAATGTTATATTGCTGTGATCAGAGAGCATTCTCTTTGTATTTAACATCAATATTTGTGTCCTTTACATTTCAGGTTTTTGTTGTTTGAAGTTTCCTCTGGAACTGTGTCCAGATGGTGTACTGATCTGTCAGTGAATCCTCAATATGGTCTTTAGGAAAGTCCTTAGCTTTTTCCAGAAAAGAGCTCAGATTAAAAGCCTAGAATCCTATTTTTTTTAAAAAAAAAACAGGGAGTTGTTTATGGAAAGACCTCTGGCTTAATTATCGCCAATCAAAGGCTGGAGAAGGTCCATGATTTTCCATTTCTTTTGCAAAGCTTCAAAGAATCTATCTGAAAATGAAAATGATGAATAGGATCCAGTTCTTATGTCTGCCTAGAGAATGTGGCATTCCGTGACCAGACAGGGAATGTCACTGTAAAGCTACATTAAACAAAATCTTGCAAGCCTGAAAGTACAATTCTTCTGCCACCATCTTTTGTTGTTCTTCACTCACTAAGTTGTCTCTGACTCTTCATGACCCCATAGCATGCCAACACACATGCACACACAAGCACACACACACACACACACCATCCTCCACTATCTCCCAGAACCAGTCACACACATACTGGTAGTAACAGGATGTTAAGGACAACAGAAATAGCATTAAACTTTGAGAGAGAGACCTGCAAGGCACTCTTCGTTGTCTCAGTTGATACTGGTACCTGGTTCCAGAGTTAAATGCAGATTGTTCCCCAACATCTTTTGTTGTTTAGTCATTAAGTTGTGTCTAACCCTTCACAACCCAATAGATCACAGCATGCCAGACTCCACTATCTCCCAGAGTTTCCCCAAATTCATGTTCATTGCATTGATGACACTATCTAACCATCTCACTCTCAGCTGTCCCTTTCTCTTTCTGCCTTCAATCTTTCCAACATCAGCGTGAGCCCTCTTTTCTGATTAAGAGACCAAAGTATTGGAGCTTCAGTGTCTGTCCTTCCAAAGGACAGTCAGGGTAGATTTCCTTTAGGATCGAGTCAACTCTTTAGAGTTTAATAACTTAGGAAGGGTCTTCCTGAGCCTCTTGCTCCACCCACTATGCAGCTATGGGCTATGTTGTCTCTTATCTGATCATTCCTTAGAAAGAACCTCTTCACCAGAAGAGTACAGAAGGCCCATGGTTTCCCATTTCTTTTTCAAAGCTGCAGAGAATCTATCTTCAAATGAAAAAGGTGAATAGAATTCAGCTTTTAAGTCTACCTAGAGAATATGGCATCTTCATTCATTCACATGGTTGTGGGCTTGCAAATCTTTAGAGCCATTAGGTCTTTCCCCTCCCCCTGCCCAGTTTATTCAAATATGATAGATAGCCGGGAGGCCCAATACATTCCAGAATTGCAAACATTGATCTACAATCAACTATGGACAGGTTTTACTTCTATTAAATTCAAAAGACGGAGTGGGGGTGGGAAGTGGGACTCATAGACTACATTTATAATTAAATTAAATTATGGATATATGGCCCTTGCAAAAAAAGGAAAAAGAAAAATAACTTCATATGTAGATTTATGGAATTATTTTACTGAAAAAGACTTATGTTACATATTTCAGTCCCTAGTGGCTACTAATGTTTTATTAAATACAGTGTAAATCCAGCTGTGTCCAAGCAATAAAAACCTGCAAGGGGCAAAAAATAAATAAAAAAGGAGAGAGAGAGAGAGAGAGACAGACAGACAGACAGACAGACAGACAGACAGACAGACAGACAGAGAAAGATAGTCAGAAACAGAGAGAAAAATCATAGAGAGAGAGAGTCAGAAAGTAAGAGAGATGAGAGAGAGAGAATGTGTTAGTGATAACTAGTCAATGCTGAAGGTTTCTTTCAGTATAAAACCTGTTCACTTCGGCGCTTTATTATGCATTTTGCACACTGTAGACCATCTCAAAAGAACAAGCCAAAGGGTATTGTTGCTGTATTTTTTTTTTATTCGCCACCTGCAAAAATTCCATAAATCTTGTTTCAGCACAGCAAAACAAATCTCAGGCTAAGCTATTAGGTAAATACATTGAACGCTGCTTAATAGAATACACAAGGACTTGACGCAGTCTATGAGAAGTAGTTTTTCATTACAGATGTCTCATGATGTGCCTGTGGACAGATATTAAGCTGGAATAATTAGCTTTAGAGGTAAATCCCATTTGTTTTTCAGGCTGGCAGCCAGGACGCTTTAAAAATAATATTTTCATTTGCCCAATTCTGCTGAGTTTTTTTTTTCTCTTTCTTTTTTCTTTCATTCTTGTGTGCTTGGCATTGGGGCGCTTTACTTTACATAAAATTAGACCCTACTAAACTCCCTTTTCTAGCACGACTGCCCTTGCCCCTGGAAGGGAACACCTAATTGAGACCATACATTGTATGCAACGCACGTCAACAAGCAGCCGACATGAATGCGAATCAATATTGTGTTAGTATTGGGATTAAGTCAGCTCTTTTCCTGCTCCACTCTCCATTTGCCACTGCGTTTCTCTCACCTTTCTTTCTCTCTCTCTCTCTTTTTTTTGCCCAAGCAGTTGAAGAAGAGTAAATAAAATGATAGCTTTGATTGAAACTGTGTCTAGGGATTGGGATTCCTACTTCCTTCAGCTGCAGAACAAACTGTCCGTATCTTGGTCTCTACCCACAACAAAGCCACAGAATCCAGACTGGGATACAACTGAACGTAAAATTAAAGGAGAAAAAAAATCACCACTTCCTCCTTCAAGGCCAGGTGCACTTCCAGATGTGAAAGGTTAGACTTCTTTGGTCCGTCTGTGACTACAAATTAGAAGGCAATTTATGAGACTCTCAGAATTAATTAATCAGGGTAATGTGGGATATTTTTTGGGGGGAAGAAGCAGCTTGCAATTCTAACAGATACGCAGCAGTAGATTTGAGTCTGAAATGATATTAGCTTAACCCAAACTTTTGACCCAAGAAGCTTCTTAGATGAGAAGTGAAACATCTTCAAGGAAAAACCAAAAAAGTCCAATTGCCTTTGAAACAGCATCTTTGGGACAACCATGACCTGGGTGACTGAGAATTTCCATAGATATTAGCTCAAACTTCCTGCTCTGATTCTCTGATCAAAATATCTGTCATGCCCCTGGTGGAGACTGACTCTGAGGGAGGGAGGGACAGCCGACAGGGAGTGAAGTGTGGCTCCAGAGGTTATGGAGGAGGCTGGGGAAGGGCAGAGGCCGGCTGAGCAGTCAGAGGAGGACCCAGGCCCATCCCATTTCCATCCTAGGGCATGCAGGGAGGAAAGGATAAGGGAGAGATGTGGTCTACTCGGGAGAAGAGGGCCTTGATCCTCTTCATGGGCTGCAGCTGTGACAACTGAATAAGAGGACGGACATGTGTATGGGCGAGTGCTGGAAACAAAGTGTGGAAGTATCTCTAGTTTATGGTTCCACTCTGAGTTTGGCATCCTTCCCAGTGTGTGTTATCTGTGGATGTCCTCCAGCCCTTATCTTGCCTGGTTTGTGTTGCTTTTTTCCTTCTTCTTGTGACTGTTTGTGTGGGAGTTTTTTGTCTTCCGTCAAGAATATTCGGAGCTTGGAAGCAAAGTGAAGCAATAAAAGGGGCTTCACCTGTTTTCTGTGACTGTGTTTGTTTTGTATCCCACCCTGGGTCATCACAATATCCATTGTCTAGAAAAAGAAACTTCTTAGAGAGCTGAAAATATAAACCTGGACCTGGCCAAGATGACCCAGTTTGCAACTCCTTTTCTCTCCATAAAATAGGCATTAAATCAGAACACCTCATAATATGATCTTCCATATATCACATTTGCTTCATTTGTATGAAAGATATCTTCAGGAGAAAGTTGTTTCTCAATGCAGTAAAGTCAATAGACTAGTGTCCCTTTCAAGACTTTGTTTGGAGTCGGATAGCAGAATAATAGGGTTAGATGGGACCTTAGAGATCTTCTAGTCCAACCCCTGCTCAAGCAGACACCCTGTACCATTTCAGACAAATGGCTGTCCAGTCTCTTCTTAAAAGGCTCCAGGGATGGAGCACCCTCCATTTCTGAAGGCAAGCCATTCCACTGGTTAATTGTGCTCACAATCAGGACATTTCTCCTTAGTTCTAGGTTGGATCTGTCTTTGATAAGCTTCCATCCATTGTTTCTTGTCCTGACCTCAGGTGCTTTATTTATTTATTTATTTATTTATTTATTTATTTTTATTTTATTGGACTTATATGCTGCCCCATCTCCGAAGACTCGGGGTGGCTCACAATTAAAACATACAAATACAATAAATAGATTAAAAAAGAATTAAACCATTGTGAAGTCCAATAAAGCCGAATTAAAGTTAAAACTATCCCATAACCCCCATGAGGTAATCACAGCCTGACTTGGTCAAATAGCCAGGTCTTCAAATCGCGGCGGAAGGTGCGGAGGTCAGGGGCCAGACGGAGGTCCAGAGGCAGTTGGTTCCATAAGTCTGGAGCTGCCACAGAATAGGCTCACTGCCGGGGGACCGCCAGCCGACATTGACTTGCCGATGGGACCCTGAGGAGCCCCTGCCTGTGTGTTCATACAGGGAGGTTGGTCCTCGATATTGGCAGGAGGCGCTCCCTTAAATATTGTGGACCCATGTCATGGAGGACTTTGAATGTTAAAGCCAAAACCTTGAACCTCACCCAGAGTGCAACTGGCAGCCAACGCAGGCTGGCGCAGGAGGGGGCAACATGGGAGAATGGGTAACTCCCATCACAACCCACGGCCGATTCTTCACCAGCTGCAACCTCTGGATGGTGTGCAAGGGCAGTCTTAAATAGAGAGCATTGCAGTAGTTGAGTCACAGGTAACAAGGGCATGAGTGACTGCACGCAGGGCATCTGTCCAGAATGGGCGAAGCTGGCAACCAGCTGGACCTGGGCAAAGGCCCCCTGGCGCCGGCCCCCACCTGCTCTAACTGGAGCTGTGCATCCAGAAGGACCCCCAGGTTCCTTGCCCTATCCACAGGGGCAACACCACTCCCCTATAGTCAACGATGGACAGTCTTGACTGGACCGAGATGACAGCAGTCATCACGGAGAGGTTGAGGTTGAGATGTATAACTGGGTATCATCAGCATACTGGTGATACCTCACCCCAAAACCATAATGATCTCACCCAGCTGTTTCATGTAGATATTAAATAAAGGGGAGAGGACTGACCCCTGAGGGACCCCACAAGTGAGCCCCTCGGGCCGACCTCTGTCCCCTGTCAACACCGACATGCCCAGAGGTAGGAGGAGAGCCACCAAGAACAGTGCCCCCACTCCCAACCCCTCAGGCATCGCAAAAGGATACCATGGTCGATGGTATCAAAGCCGCTGAGAGGTCTAATAGGACCAGGACAGAGGAAAACCCCTGTCCCGGCCCTCCAGAGATCATCCATCAGTGCCACCAATGCCGCCTGCTGAAACCAGGCCGAAGCCCATTGGTACGGATCTAGGTAGTCCGCTTCATCCAGGAAAAGTGAAACTGCTGAGCCACACACTCTCAACAACCTTGCCAAAAACGAAGGTTGGAGACTGGAAAGTTGTCTAACACGGTCGGGTCCAGGGCAGGCTTCTTCAGGAGGGGCCTCACCACCGCCTCTTTCAAGGCGAGGGAAAGACACCCTCCCTTAACAAAGCATTGACCACTGCCCGAGAGCTGCAGGTCCTCCTGGCGGCATAAGCCAACCAGGAAGGGCACGGGTCCAACAAACATGTGGTGGAACTCCCAGACATAATCCTGTCCACTTCATCCTCAGAAACAGGATCGAACTCAGCCCAGATCACATCAGCCAGACTGCTTGCACCACACGATCCTCAGACCACTGCAAGGTGGAACACAACCCGCCCAAATCATGATCTTATCTGACAGATATTGACCAAATTCCTCAGCCGAGAGGGTCCACCACCTCCCCATGTAGGAGGGAGGGTGGCCCTAAACAGGGCCGGGGTCTGTGGACGCTATGAGGGTGGAGAGATAAGCTCGCCACCCCCACAGCTACCAGGTAGCCCTAATATGGGCTCTTAGCTGGGCTCGACGCTGGGAGCGGGTGGCCTCCACCTGCTCTCTGCCCCTCCGACGGCGCCATCTCCCGGAGCTCCTCAGTACCAAGGAGCTACCCGGATCCACGGCGCAGTGAGGGGACGCCTGGGGGCAGCCTCAGCAGCCTGCTGCCAAGTGGCTCGCAGAGTTGTGGGAAAGGGAAAGACCCCAGTTCCTGGAACCTCTCAGGGTCCATTAGGCATCTGGGCGGAACCATCTAAGTGGCTCCTCATCCCAGCAGTGGGGAGCAGCCTGTTGGAAGACCAGCCATAGGAGATAGTGATCAGACCATGGGACGGGCAGTGTTGTACAACTAGCCTGCCCTATATCACTACACCACTGTTCCGAGACAAAACTAGGTCGAGAGTGTTTCCCTCGTGAGTCGGGCCTTGAATTAACTGGGTCAGGCCCATGGTCCCCATGGAGGCCATGAACTCCTCAAACCCGACGCCCCGAGGGAAGGCAGGTTGAAATCCCCAGGACCATAAGCCCTGGGAGATCCACCGCCACCCCCGAGAGGACCGAAGCCCAGGCAGGGTTGCTGCCACACAGCTGGGGAAAGGTATGTCAAACCCACCCCACCACCAGGCCCCCACCTCAGGAGGAGGGTCTCACTTCGCCTATCTCAGGAACAGTGACCTCCCTTGGAATCAGGGTCTCCCAATAACCACAGCCACTCCACCACCCCTCCCCTGAGCCCGTGGCGGTGCAAAATCCAAAACCTGGGGGCAATCAACCAGAGGGACTCCTCCCTGGGCCCAACCAGGTCTCAGTGATGCAGGCCAGGTCCGAGCCTCTTCCTCAATCACCTCGCGGAGGAGGGAAGACTTATTAGCCACGGACCTGGCATTAAAATACACCAGCTTGAGCCCAGGGGTCCCCATTCCCCTGCCCCAGGGAGGAGGTCATAGGGTCGGAGCCGCCACAGCTCAAGATAGCGGGCCTCCACACACATGATCTGGCCTCTATGCCTCGCCACGATCCCAACCACCTGGGGATCATGGGCCTGCCCGCACTCCAGGCCCCTGCTGGCCCCACCCCACCCCCCACCGAGCGGGCTGCAGTCCACCACAGTATCATTTCCCACCCTCCTCCCTAACCTACTTAAAATTTATTTAAAATTTAATTAGAGGGGCCCTAGTGACCCTCTTTTTAACTTTCTTAGAGCCCCCACCCCAACCCAACTCCGCCATGCCATCTCTCGGGTTCCATAACCCATCCTCGAGGTAGGCCGGTGATAAAATAGCAGGCCATATCCTGGAGGGAGCCCTAAAGGCCTGGAGTTCTGCTGCTGTAAAACCAATGTTACAAATCCAAAAATGTCAAGGAACCAGGAAGGGTCTGCAGATGGATAATAAAGTCCGGGATATAAGAACTTGGTAAGGTCCAAGGTAACATCCATTGGGGGATCCAGGGACCA
Organism: Naja naja; assembly: GCA_009733165.1. Lineage (NCBI taxonomy): Eukaryota > Metazoa > Chordata > Lepidosauria > Squamata > Elapidae > Naja > Naja naja. Next base: position 17,650,827 of record CM019163.1, read on the forward strand.
GGCTGCCCTCTCACAGCAGACCTGTGGTCGATGTTTGAGACCCTCCTCCGGATCAGGTCCCGCACTCTCACTGCGGGTACCTCAATGGGTACCAATTGGACAGTTGGTAAACAGATGTTAAATGGCTATCTAGAAAAATGAGTTCCCATTGTCGCTCTCACCACGGCAGGGACACAACAAGATCTGATAGCCACAAATCAAGTTCAAGGGTGTACAGTCGACACTGGGAATCCATGCCCAGGTCACTAGGGTGCCCAAGCCCACCCTCCGTGGCCTGTGGTAGCTATAGATGATTCAGTCCCAGTAATTAAAGTACCTTTGTTGGTGAGGATGGAACAGATGGTATAAGTGAACGAGGTAACACATGTAGGGCAAAATGACCAAACATAATGGTCGATGAAAAGTCCAGAGTCCAGCCATAAGGAGTAGCACAGGTAAGGTAGGGCAGGAACAGATGGCCTCAGCGAGGGCCTCCCCAGGAAAGGACTAAAGTCAACGGTGGGCCTGGGACCACCACTGCTAACCAACCTCAGGTCCCGTACCATCATCCGCTGGCCTTCCACCCACTCCACCAATAGGGTCGCCATCGTCACCGCCAACGCCAAGGATGGAATCAGCGCAGTCCTTAGCCTTTGGCGGGCCCTCACCATGACAGCTAACCAAGGACCGGTCGTGCCTCCTGCTGCACTCACTTTGGAGAATAGCTTGACTCCCTCTCCTCTGAGATATTTTTATTGGGAATTTTACCCAAAAATTATAGTAAAAAAAATATTTAATTGCACATATATTAACAACAGCTAGAATTGTATTTGCCCAAAACTGGAAAAAATGAAAAGATTCGGATAGAGGAAGAGGTGATTATGAAAATATTGGAATGTGCAGAAATGAGTAGATTAACATTGGCAGTTAAAGAACAAGAAGAAGTGGAATATTATATGATATGGGATTTATTTTATAAATGGTTGGAAAATAAAGTGGAAAAAAGTGGAAATAAAGTTGGAAAAAGGGGCCTTGGTGGCACAGGCTGTTAAATGCCTGCATTTAAGTTCCAGCTGCCTACAATTACTGTAGGCTCAATCCCCCAGGCTCAAGGCTGAAGCCTTCCATCCTCTCGGTGAGGACCCTGGGGCACTTGTAAAAATGCTAGTAATAAGCAGGCATATACAATGGAATGAAGGCTATTGCTGAGCACACTGGGTTGTATCCCAAAAATTGTAAGCTGCCCTGAGTCTTCGGAGAAGGGAGGCATATAAATGTAATTTAAAAAAAGTAAGAAGTTAAATGATAATGTTATAATGATCAGATATATAAGGTTGAGAAGGTTGTAGCATGAATGTAATCTTAGTAAGAAATGTATACAAAATATAAACATTTGCAGAAGATTTATGTACTCATTCGACACACTGTATAATTGAAAGATGGATTTGTTTTAAAATAAAAATTTAAAATTTAAAAAAATGTATTGGAAGACTGGTATCATGTCTTCCCTAATCCTTCTTCTCATTAGTCTAGACCAGTGATGGCTAACCTTTTTGGCACCAAGTGCCCAAAGTGTGCATGTGCATCCCCAAAATGCAATGTGCAAACACCCCCGTGCATGTGCCCTGCCCCCATGCATGCACACATGACCCCTGTGATCACTGTGCATGAATGCACTACCCCCCATACATGTGCATGCAACTTCCATGCATGCGCCTCGCCCCCCATGCATGTGTGCATGACCCCTGTGCACGACCCACCCCCTGTGCATGCACGGCAGAGACCTGAAGACCAGCTGGCTGGCGGGAGGCACATGCATGCATGCGCGGTGGATCTGAACAGGGTGACGGTTTGCATGCCCAGAGAGAGGGCTCTGTGTGCCACCTCTGGCATGCGTGCCATAGGTTTACCATGACGGGTCTAGACACACCCATTTCCTGCAACCATATGTAATTATACATGGAACAAGAAAAGACACGCAGCCCTACACCAGGAGAGGATGTTCCAATTCCATTTGTTTGACTTTTGTTATTTTGTTCCATTTGTAAACCATTTGTAACTTTGATATGCAATTTGAATGCAGGCTTTAGTTCTGCCCAATTAGACAAATTCTGCACACCATATGGTCACTAATCTGCACACAATTTATAATACAGATTTGGCCTATCATCTCCAGCCTAAAATCTACCACCATAAAATCCTGCTGCCCTGTTCTGCTCCATATGTATACATTTTATGGCTTATACTTCCCAATCTCCCTGTGTTATTTTGCCTAACAGACACATGTTTTTAAGCAATAATACAATGTTTGTTTATGCCTTTTCCACTAATAAACCCATTTTATTTGCACTTCTTGGATAGGAACACAATTTTTAATTGGAGAACACTTTGATAACACTCAAAAACAGTATGAATGGGAATGTAAATGGGATAAGTTCACAGAGCTTATATAACCTGACGACTGAACGAAGCTGTTTTATCAGGCCACACAATATTTAGAACTGTGCATGAATAAAATGAGCTGAGTTTACACAATAACCTAAGCCTTGTCCTGATAATCTAAGATTTAACCAAGATTGATACTAAGCTAAATGTATCATATGCATCCAGCAAGTTCTAGTTGGTGTAGCTAAGTATATTTTGAACTAAATAAATTCTTAGTTAATACCGTGAAAAGTTGGGGGAAAATGGTGATCTATAAATGTTATAAATGACATTATTGTTAAAGCATTTTTGTTGCAAGGGTCTGTTCAAAGAATCTTAGGGATTCTAGTTTGGAGAACTAGTTTCTAGAGAAAGAGAGAGAAAGAGAGAATTTTATCTCACTTTAATCCATAGCATGAAGTGTTCATGTTGAAATAGGTGGTTTTAGCTGCTGTAGAAATTCACTTTGAAGTTGTCAAGGGAGGAAAAAAACATCATTCAACCTCTAAATGAATGAATTAAGGAGTTTTTCTATATGCCCCTTCTCCACAACCTTAAAAGGGTCATAGACACATAAAGGCCCTTCTTTTCTTAATTTTGCCTTTCCTCTCGGGGGAATTGAGTTAAATATTTCTCTTGACCTGAGCTTATAAATGGCTAACACCTGCGAAGTCAAGTGTACATATTTAGCCAGAGAACAAGTTGCTTTTTTAGAAAATATTTAGTTAAGAAACTAGAGGTTATTTAATTTCACTGACATGATTGCTGTAATTGATCATGTTCTGAATTTTATTTGGTGATGCAGATTCATAGGGCTGTGTACTGACTGGTGTTTTAAGCCAGACTTCACCACTATGCAATATAAGTATAGAGCTGTTTTTTAAAAAAATGATTTGATGAAGGAGAATTCACGTGGTTTGCAAGAGGAGGCAAACGTTCAAGATTCCTTGCTCAATAGTAGAAACTGTGAGAGGGATCTTGGAGTCCTAGCGGACAATCATTTAAATATGAGCCACCTGTGTGTTGCAGCTGCCAAAAAAGCCAACACATTTCCAGGCTGCATAAACACAGGGATAGAATCTAGATCACATGAAGTATTAATACCACTTTATAATGCCTTAGTAAGGCCACACTTGGAATACTGCATCCAGTTTTGGTCACCACAGTGTTGAGACTCTAGAAAGAATGCAGAGAAGAGCAACAAAGATGATTAGGGGACTGGAGGCTAAAACAAATAATGAACGGTTGCTTGAACTGGGTATGTCTAGTCCAAGGGTCTTCAAACTTGGCAAGTTTAAGACTTGTGGACTTCAACCCTGAGCTAACATGACTGGAGGAGAAATTCTGGGAGTTGAAGTTCATGAGTCTTTAAAGCTGTCAAGTTTGAAGACCCCTGGTCTAGTCTGTTGAAAAGAAGGACTAGGGGTGACATCTCAGGGACTGCCCTAAAGAAGAAGGAGTCAAGCTATTCTCCACCAGAAGGCAGGACAAGAAGCAATGGATGAAAACTAATCAAGGAGAGGAGCAACTTAGAACTAAGGAGAAATTTTCTGAGTTACAACAGTTAATTAGTGGAACAACTTGCCTCCAGAAGTTGTAAATGCTCCAACACTTGGAGTTTTAAAAAGATAACCATTTGTCTGAAATGGTATAGGGTTTCCTGCCTAAGCAGAGGGTTGGACTAGAAGACCTCCAAGGTTCTTCCAACTCTGTTATTCTATTCTTAGTTTAAGATTATCCAGAGTGCAGCATCTCTTCCAATGTCCTAATTTACAAGATGTTGAGGGAATGAGTTCCAGCCTGAGTGAATGTCCTGTCTTCCCACTTTTCTCTCCAGTGACTTACAACTTTCTTGCATCCAGATTCAAGGAGAAGACATCAAAAAGGAACTCTGGATTCAAAAATGGAAGTATAAGCAGCCAGGGAATCAGCTAAGGGACCAAAGTAAGACCCTCCACTAATTTACCAGAATAAAGCTTCAAATACTTCCAGAATATGGAAATAACTCATAAGCACCATGAAAATGATATGACAAAATAGAAACCTCTCTTTGGAAGAAGATAAAGCTTGGCAAAATTGGAGGCTAGATCTCAGATACTTGTTACAATAGCTACTTCTGCTCTCCAGACTTTTTATTTCTTTTTTATTTCTTTTAAAATAATAAAAACCCAAAAAGAAATAAAAGACAGAAATTATTATAATGTAGAGGCATAGATTCTCAGAAAATATTTTAAAAAATCATAGAAGTGTTATGTTTGCATGGAGAGACAAGACACGGAGTGCTTCAGCTCTTTTTTATTGTGACTTTCAGCTCAGAACGGACCCGAATGGCTCAGCTGCGGCTGCCAGCCAATCAGAGTACAGGGTTTTTACAACCAATGATTTCAAACACTTTACAACAACAACCAATCATTTCAAACTCTGCATACATAACACCCCTCCCCACTAGGTTTGGTCCATACTCAAACCCCATCTATCTAATATACTCTTGTAAATAGGTGGGGCTCTTACGGGAATGTTGAGACCTGCGTGGTTCAGGTGTTTTGGGAATCTCACCTTGTAAGGAAGGAAATGTATCTGCCAACATTCCCTTATTAGGATTTCTTGTACTGGTAGAACCTGTTTGGTTACTACAACCTGGTCTCTCCTCCCAATCTATTTCCAACCCAGTGTTATCCTCTAAGTCTGGTAATGATGTGCAATCCTCCATTTGTAAAAATGGTTGTTGGGACTGTGACAGGGTTTGGGATGGTTCCTGTCGTGTTAGCTCGTTACACATGGGGTTGATTCTTACTTGCTCATTACCTCCATTATCTCCCCTTCCCCTAGAAAAGGCTGTGGGAATGAAGTCCAGAGAGGAGCAAGGGCGATGCTCCAGAGGCAGTCTGGACCAACTGGTCTATGTGCCTACTCCACAAGGCACCATCCTCAGTTTGAACCCTGTAAGACCTGGGGCCTGTAACCTGGGTTATCTCTGCAGGAATCCACAATGGTTCACCTACAAGTTTTTAGCATAAACAAAATCACCCACGGAGAATTGGCGAGTTTTGCTAGTGGAATCTAATGGTGTGGGGTGCGTAAGTGGGGTGAAGGTCCAGGGTAGACCTGAGTTTTCTACCCATCAAAAGCTCGGCTGGAGTTAAATTAGTGGATGGGTTAGAGTGATGTGTTGGATACTGAGTAGTTTTTCAACTTTCTCAGTGATGTTCCCTGGACCCAATTGTTGGAGTTTCTCTTAGTAAAACGTACCATGCGTTAGCCGGCCATTAGTTGAAGGATGCCCAGGGGCTGGCAGGGTCTGATACCCTGTTGTGCTAGATATGATTCAAAAGGTTGGCAGTAAATTGAGGACCATTGTCAGAAACAATAACATCAGGTAACCCATGAGTTACAAAAGTTTTAAGCTGTTTGATAACAGGTCTGCTGTGGTGGAGGCCATAGAGATAACCTCCAACCATCTGGAGTCTGCATCTACCACAATAAGGAAAGTGTGCCTCTGGTAGGGCCAGCAAAATCAATATGAATCCTGGACCATGGACCCCTAGGACATTCTCATTCCTGTTTGGGGGCGAGAGGAGGTGCAGGCCTGACTTTTTGACAGTTTGGACAGGATGCAACCCAGTTTTCTACCATTTTGTCTATACCTGGCCACCATACATAACTCCTGGCCAATCCCTTCATTCTGACAATACCCGGGTGACCCTCATGTAACATTTCCAAAACCCTTTTGTGAAGTTTTGCAGGAATAACCACTCTGTTACCCCACAGAATACATCCCTTAAGACAGATAATTCAGTTTGTCTAGATTTGAAAGGTTGGGAAACCTGAGGTAGATCTTGAAGTGGCCAACCTTTTTTAACCCAGCCCACAACAGGAGCCAATAAAGTGTCTTTGGCAGTTTCTCTAGCAATTTCAGCAGCATGGACTGGAAGCTTGGCAACAGTTTCTAGAAAAAGTGTAAGTTTCAGGAGCAGGGTCCTCAGCAGAAGGAAGTGGGCAGCGACTCAAAGCATCTGCGTGCCCAATGTCTTTTCCAGGTCTATGGATAAGTTTATATGAATAAGCAGCAAGGAATTCAGTCCATCTCAGCATTCTGGGTGACAGGATGACTGGCGTTGGTCTATCTCCTGCCACAATTCCCAAAAGTGGTTTGTGATCTGTGACAATGGTGAATCTTCTTCCATAGACGTATTGGAACTTCTTGACTGCTGCAACAATTGCCAAAGCTTCTTTGTCCAGTTGACTGTAGTTCCTCTCTGCTTTAGTTAAAGCAGAGTAAAGCAATGGGAGCTTCCCTCCCACTGGGAAGCCCTGGCTCACACTCCCCCACTCCAAAAGGGGATGCATCACAAGTTAATACTACAGGTAATTCTCAGAAAACTGTATCAATACACAATCAGAAGTGATTAGTCTCTTGATATTGTTAAATGCAGTTCTTCTTTTCTGCCCCAAACCCATGCAGATTTTTATCCAGTAATCTATGTAAGGGTTCTGCAGTGGTTGCTTTCTGAGGTAGAAACATATGGTAGAAATTAACAAGTCCCAGGAATGCTTGCAAGTCAGTTTTGCATTTTGGTCTGGGGGCTTTGATTGCCTGGACTTTGGCTTCTGTGGGTGGATGCCCTGTTTATCAATCATATATCCCAAGAATTCTACTTTGTCAGTTCTTAGTGTACACTTTCTTTTTTTTTCTTTTAACCCTGCTTTTTGAACCTGGTCAGGACTTCTCTGAGTTTTCATGTAATTGAGTGTCATTTTCAGCAGAGATTAAAACGCATCATCAATAAGGCACCACCCCAGGTAACCCTTGTAGCATCCTCCATAAGGCTTTGAAATATGCCTGGTGCCACACTTACTCCGAATTGAATGCACCCGATGGGTTACAATGGTTTGAGCTTCTGCAGTTAAATCGTCTACTGTTAACTGCTGGTATGCTTGGGCCAGGTCCAGTTTGGCAAGACTGTGCCCCGCCCAGAGAATGTAATAAATGATGAACCACTGGAACCGGATATGCACTCTGTTGTAGCGCATGGTTCAATGTCCCCTTGTAATCCGGGCAGATTCTCACAGAACCGTCAGCCTTGACTGGCGTGACTATGGTTGTCTCCTACCTGGAGTGGTCTGTGGGCTCTAGTACCCCTTGGGCTATTAGTTTATGTAATTGTTCATCAATTTTTTCCTTCAAGGCAAATGGTACCCTCCTGGGTTTTAAACAGATTGGTTGTACATTGGGATCTAGGTTAAAAGTGATAAGGGTCCCCAAGTACTTGCCTAATCTGTTGCTGAAGACCTCTGGAAACTCAGACTTCAATGATTCTTCCCAATCAGTGTTGCTCACGTGATTGATGCCAGTTACTTCGATGCCCAGCGGGTTGAACCACTCCAGTCCCAGCAAACTTGCATCTTTATCACTTGATGGTCAGTGGTAGGCGTTTGATGTGGCCTTTGAATTTCACATTGAATTCTCTTGTTCCAACTACTGGAATCTTGTTCCCTTGGTAGTCTTTAAGAGTCAGTGCTTGCTTTGTTTCTGAATGTTGAAGTAGTCTGAATAGTGTCCCATGACACCATAGATAAATAGGAGTTTTGAATTTTGAATGTCTGGTATTAGTCTTTGAATGACACAATGGATAGGTATGAACCTGAGTCCACTTCCATTTGGCAAGGTCTTCCCTCAATAAGAACCTTGACATGCACTTTTCTATTATTTAATGAAGAGGAATGACCAATAGTTACTGTTTCATGAGTTTCATTTTTTCCATTTGCTTCTGTGCTGCCCATTTTTTCTCGCTGGTGTTGTTTGGTTTGACTTCTCTGTCTTTGTTGTTTGCAACAAACTTCCTTCTCTTTGGTGGAGTTCTGGATGATTTGCAGACTCTTGCAAGGTGCCCTCTTTTTTCACAACGGAGGCAAATGGCATCCAGGAATTTGCATTCAGTGGGGTGGTTTTCCCCACAACCTATGCAATGGAAATCTCACCTTTCTTCTTCCCAGGTCGTTTCTGCTTCCACTCCATTCTGAGTCTGTTAATTCTTCTTTTCTCCACTGTATTCTGACTCAGATTCAAGTTCATCAAAATGAGTTGTGGTGGTCTTTTCACCATCAGAATGGCTTAGTCTTGTTCATCTTTCTCATGCTGCTGAGGTTTTGGTGGCTTCTGCTGAGGTTGCTTCATCTATGGCTTCTTTCAGCTAATTTTGGTTTCATAAGTAATTTGCTCTGCAAGACCTTGTCTTTAAGGCCCAACACAAAACGATCGCGTGGCCTCTAAAACGCTGAATTTGCATGCACCAATGTTCCTTAAACTTGCCGAAGTCACTGCTTTGCTCTTCCCTGATCATGATAAAACTCCGTGTCTCCTGAGGCATGATACTTGGGGCATGTAGTGTGCCCTAAAAGTCTTTCCAGATCAGATGCCATTACCTTCACGCCTGCTTGGGCAGCCAATGCCTTCGCCATCTTGAAGACTGCAAGCAATAAGTGAGAAACACCGCCCTCTTTCGCTGCTCAGAATGGAGGCCAGATTTCCTTCTAAATACATCTGAAACCGATCTGCATACGACTCCCAGTCTTCATTCTTTGGATCGAACGGGGGGGGTGTTCAGTGCAGCCATCTCGCTTCTGCTCTGCGCGCCTTCTCCTTGGGAAAATCCCACCTTCATCGCCAGTGTTATGTTTTCATGGAGAGGCAAGACGCGGAGTGCTTCAGCTCTTTTTTTATTGTGACTTTCAGCTCAGAACAGACCTGAATGGCTCAGCCGTGGCAGCTATTTATAGCTGGCTGCCGTGGCTGCCAGCCAATCAGAGTGCAGGGTTTTCCCGCACTTTTACAACCAATGATTTCAAACACTTTACAACAACAACCAATCATTTCAAACTCTGCATACATAACAAGAAGCATAGGGCTGGACAGGACCTTTTATTCCAATCCCCTGGACAAGGGGACCTTATACTATCCCAGACACATGGATGTCCAATCTTTTCTTGAAAACCTCCAATGATGGAACACCCACAACTTCCAGAGGCAAAGCATTCCATTGATTCATTGTTCCCACTGTCAGTGAATTTCTCCTTAGTTCTAGGTTGCTTCTCTCCCTGATAAGATTCCCTCCGTAACTTTTTGCTCTGAGTCCCCTCTTCACTGTGGCAGCCCCTCAAGTACTGGAAGACAGCAATCATGTCACCGCTAAACGTTCTCTTCTTTAGACTAGATATCCTAAACTATATTCCCTTAACCATTCATCATATGGTTTAGAAACCACATACAAAAAGTGTTTCTTTTAAAGTGAAACAAAAAAAAAATACAGCAGGAAAAAGCCACCACAAAATATAACATATCATTACAAGAGTTAAAATTCTATATATAGTCACTAAATGATTAACAGAGTTGGAAGGGACCTTGTAGGTCATCTAGTCCAACCCCCCCACCCAAGCAGGAGACCCTACACCATTTCTGACAGATGGCAGTCCAATCTCTTCTTCAAAGCCTCCAGATGAAGGTCCCACAACTTCCAGGGCAACTCTGCCATCAGTTGATTGTTCTCACTGTCAAAATGTTCTTACTTCCAGGTTGAATCTCTCCTTGATCAGTTTCCATCCATTATTCCTTGACCCCTTCCTCTCTGTGGCAGCCCCTCAAATATTGGAAGATGCTATCTTGTCTCCCCTGGTCCTTCTCTGCACTAGACTAGCTATGCCCAGTTCCTGTAACCGTTCTTTGTATGTTTTAGCCTCCATTCCCATAATACTAATACTAATATACTAATACTACTACTACTACTACTACTACTAATAATAATAATAATAATAATAATTTATTCGACTTGGGGGATGTATTTTGTGGGGTAACAGGGTGGTTATTCCTGCAAAACTGCAAAAAGAGGTTTTGGAAATGTTACGTGAGGGTCATCCAGGTATTGTAAGGATGAAGGGATTGGCCAGGAGTTATGTATGGTGGCCAGGTATTGACAAAATGATTGAAAAGTGGGTTGCATCTTGTCCCAACTGTCAGGTAGTCAGTCCTGCCCTCTCGCCCCCACACAGGAATGGGAATGTCCTAGGGCCCATGGTCTAGGATTCACATTGATTTTGCTGGCCCTACCAGAGGGCACACCTTCCTTATTATAGTAGATGCATATTCCAAATGGCTAGAGGTCATCCCTATGGCATCCACCACAACTGATGCTGTCATCAAGCAGCTTAAAAGCTTTTTGTAACCCACGGTTACCTGATGTTCTTGTCTCTGACAATGGCCCTCAATTTACATCCAACCTTTTGAATCCTATCTAGCACAACAGGGTATCAGACATGCTCTGACTGCCCCTGGGCACCCTTCGCTAACGGCCGGGCTGAATGGTACGTTTACCAACTTCAGTGTTCAGCACATCACTAACCCATCAACTAACTTATCCCCAGCAGAGTTGTTGATGGGTAGGAAACTTAGGTCTCCCCTTGCCTTCATCCCACTTACGACCAACGCACCACCAGATTCCACTAGCAAAGTTCGACGTTCAGTGTGGGTGATTCTGTTTATGCTAAGAACCTTATAGGTGAACCTTCATGGATTCCTGCTAAAATAACTCAAATCACAGGCCCTCATTCTTACAGGGTGCAAACAGAGGATGGAGTCCTCTGGAGCAGGCACATTGATCAGCTTAGATCCAGATTACCTCAGGAACATCGCAATTGTTCCTCTCTAGTTCCCATACCTAATGCCTTTTCTAGGGGAGGGGAGGAGCATGAGGATAATCAGCAAGCAAGAAGCAACCCCATGTGTAACGAGCCATTACGACAGGAACCATCCCAAAACCTGTCACAATGCCAAAATCCATCCTTACAAGTGGAAGATTGCACATCACTACCTGACTTGGGTGCTGACATTGGGTTGGAGATGGATTGGGAGGAGAGACCAGATTGCAACAATCAAACAGGGTCTTCTTCCACTGGAAGCCCGAGTAGGGAAATGTCAACAGACACATTTCCTCTCTCACTGGGTGAGAACATTGGAACTTCTGAACCATGAAGGTCTCAACATACACGTAAGAGCCCCACCTATTTAAAAGAATACATTAGATAGGTTGGGGTTTGAGTATGGACTGAACGTAGTGGGGAGGGGTGTTATGTATGCAGGTTTGAATGTTATTGGTTTAGTTTGAACTGTTCTTGTAAAATGTCAAATAGGATTGGTTTAAAAAGTGCGGGAAAATCCTGCACTCTGATTGGCTGGTAACTGCAGCTGCTGGCCAAAAGTAGCAGCTGCAGCCCAGCCAAATCAGGTCTGTTATGAGCTGTAGTCACTAATAAACTCTTCACTGAAGCACTCCGCGTCTGACTCTTCATGCAAACTTAACAGTGACCACATGATCCCAAGTTAGGACAACTGTCATAAGTACATGCCAGTTGCCAAGCATCTAAATTTTTGATCACATGACCACGAGGATGCCATAACAGTCATGTGAAAACCAGTGACACATCCCTTTTTTCAGAGTAGACTAACTTTGAACGGTCTAAACAAACTAAAAAAAAAACTGTTGCAAGCCCAGGAGTAGCGCTGTAGGCATGCCTATGATTCACTTTGACTTCCCGCAGAGTTCGTGCTGAAGCACAATCTCAACCCTGCGTGATTGAAGTAGGTTTCCTATTAAGTGAGACTTCTGGGTTTCATTTAGAGTAATTGTCCCTCTCTAACTCCTTCCCCCCCCAGCAAACACAAAACAAAACAAATTTTATTGGCAGTGTGTCACTGCGAGGGAAGCCTATTATTTTTCCATGAGAAACTCAAAGTCCCGTGAGAAAGCCTGTGTATTTCTGTGGGAAACCACCAGAAGTGGCCGAACATCAAATCCTATGAGACTGGACAACTTGAAGCCAAGAAGAACTTCACTTATGTTCTTTCTCTCTCTCTTTTTCTTACTCCTTACTGAGAAAATGAAAGAGAGGGGGGCGGGAAAAAAAACCCTGAAAGATCAAATGTTGGAAAGAGGAAACAAATTCAATCTTTGATAAAAATTAACATGGTGTGAAAACTGAATATAAATAACTCTGGTTTTATATTTATAACCACCTGACTTCCGGAGGAGTCTCTGTTGCTCTTTATTCTTGCTTTATGTCTTGAAACCGTCTTAAAAATCGACTGAGCCTTAAGTACATCTTCCTTGTACCACATCTTCTGCAAGGCAGGTTTTACAGATGCCATCTTAAAAATCAATTCGAAGAACAGCCATAAACCTGAAAGCTTTCCAGTTGGAAGTGTATATGACACAATGCAATTTTGTTTAATTTTAATTGACAGAGATGTCAGCCGAAGAGAATATTTGAGAATATTAGCCTGAACAGTAAACTCAAGCTTTTGACATTTTTATGATATAATGATATAATTCTCTTGGGAAACGTTGGTGGGGGGGAAACTTCTCCTCCACTGTCAGATTCTACACAAAAGCTGTATGTGTTTCATTTTTTTCTCTGACAGAAGAATGACGAATGTATTACTAATTTTACAATTACTTTATTACATGGAGTCTGCAATAAAACCATTGACGTATATTCAGCCAAAAATCTGGTTTCACAAAGATGGATTTTTTTCTTTTCTTTTTTAAGTTCAACATCTCAATTAAAATAGCAGCCAAATTAATTTTAAGGAGCCTGAAAATGTATTCTCTTCCAGATCTATCTTCTCTCAAAGAACACTCTGATTCAACATTCGTACTACATTTATTTGATACCTTTAATCGAGGGTACTTGATTACAAAGCAAAACCAGCTAGCAGAACCTCAGAGATGCTATTTTTCAGTAGACATTTGTAATTGGAACAGAACAATGGCTTAGTCAAAACCTGTTATGTCCATTTAAAATTAGTGTTTTTTTAAAATAGTCTATAGGCCAAACAATATGGGAAATCTCATCTCATATAATGAGCAAGACCTGATTGCTTAATTTTTAACCTGATTTATTTTTACTTGTAAGCTTTAACTTGTTCTAACTCTGTTTTTAAGCTATGCTTTCACTCATGAATTTATATGGTTTTGTTATGCTGTTGTAAACCATCCAGGATCACTTAGGTGAAATGGTTTACAGGATAATAGAGTTGGAAGGGACCTTGTAGATCATCTAGTTCAACCTCCTGCTCAAACAACTGGTCAGTGTAGAAATTTCATAGATTAAATAATGGATGGAAACAGAACAAGGAGAGAGATTCAACCTGGAAATAAGGAGAAATTTCCCAAAGGGGAGAACAATCAACCCATGGAATAGAAGTTGCCTTCGGAAGTTGTGGGAGCTTCATCACTAGAGGCTTTCAAGAAGAGCCTGCACTGCCACCTGTCAGAAATGGTGTAGGATCTCCTGCTTGGGCGGGGGGGTTGGACTAGATGGACTAGTCCCTTCCAGCTCTGTTAATCTGTAATAAATAAAATAAATGAAACAACCTCACTTCTCTCCTATGAAGCCAACCTTTAAAAAGATGGCTTATTTATTGCCTCCTTTTCATTCTTACCTTAAGCATTTTCAAATCCTAGGGGAGGATGTTGAAAAATGATATATTTATATGTAAACAGTAAAAAAAATACGTTAAAAGAAAAAGAAAAATAAGTTGATAAATGGGACAATTGTTATCATCTCAAAGTCATAAAATGTCAGCTGCTCACAACCATCCTTCCACCAGAAACCGTATAGGAAAAAAAGACACAGCAGGGTGGATTTTGTTAAAAGCCTGGTTAAGGAGGGGGGTGGAGTGGGAAAGACACATATGGTTTCTCTCCTTGCCAAAATTGGTGAAAGATTTGGCCCTAACTAAGTAGGCAGGAATTCCATCGATGAGGTACAGTACCTGCACTAGGTGTGCTCTTTTTTCCAAATGGCCACATTGTGAATTATTCCTGGTGTTTTGTGATGCACTTGGAATGAAAAGAAGGAAGCTGATTAATACGTAAATGTCTCTTTTCATCACCTGCTGGAATGGTCCCAGACAGAACTTCTAAGTCCCTCGGTGGAGACTTTTCTGCACTAGATGGAACCATCGTAACATTGAACAGATTGTCTCCTGCTATGGCTGGTAGTTGGCAGGGCTGGCTCCGTATGTTATATTTTTCCCCCTCCCGTTTTTTTTTTGAGCCATTCCACTCAATGAATCTTCCTTGTGCTTGCTTATCTGCATCAGCTGCTCTCTTTCCTCCTCATCCTTATTGCTGCTTGCCAGATGGATAACCAAGATACGGCTTCTATTTCTTATAATCACTGCTGATAATTCATGTAGCCCCTCAGATACTGCTCTACCATGGCACTGAGTCTCTCTGCCCCCCCTCCATTGATACTCAGATGAAAGGCCAAGCAAAGACCCTGGGACAGCCCAATAGACTGCAGGGACTCCCTCCAGAATTTAGCCAAGAACTGGACCCCTCTGTCTGAGATAATTCTGGAAGAGGAGGAGGAGGAGGAGGAAGAAGAAGAGGAGGAGGAGGAGGAGAAGCAAGTTGATATAATGAAAAGGAGAGCTGGTGAAATAATTTTTAATGGCTCCATACTGTCCAATCCTGCTCTATAAAAGAGGCCATCAAGATGAAGATGAAACAGGACTTGTTCTATGGAGAACGGTGGCAGGAACTGGGTATATCTAGTTTAATGAAAAGAAAGACCAGGGGTGATACGATAGCAATCTTCCAATATTTGAGGAGCTGCCACAAAGAAGAAGGGGGACAACCTATTCTCCAAAGCACTTGAAGGCAGATGCAATGGATGGAAACTAATCAAGGAGAAAACCAGTCTAGAATAAGGAGAAATTTTCTGACCGTGAGAACAATTAACCACTGGATTGGCTTGCCTTCAGAAGTTTTGGGTGCTCCATCAATAGAGGCTTTTAAGAAGAGATTGGATATGTATTTGATTGAGCAGGGGGTTGGACTAAAAGACCTAGGGTCCAAGGTCCCTTCCATCTTTGTTATTCTGTTATTCCGTCTTGCAGGTGAAGCCCCAGGTTCTTGGATGACTTGGAATGCTGCATGGGCTGTGTGTGAAGTATCACTTTTGGTGAAAGGCCAGAAAAGGACTCCTGATCATGCAGAAACATTAGGGTGGCCTTGCTGAGTCAAAGCAATAGTCTTCTCTTTCACATACTGAAGGAGCATAAAAAGAGAAAGAAGCTGGACATTAAGCAAATACCCATGACTACAAACCAAGAGAATGTGTGCTGACCTGGCTAAAGGGGGAGGGGGGAAGAACAACAAAAGGGAAAGAAGCACACCTATGAGAAATCTGTATCAGTCCAAGAAGGAGGAAAGGAAGGATGGGAGAGAACAAGAAGGAGAATTCTGATTAATCCTGAATTCTTTATTGGCCAAGTGTGATTGGACACACAAGGAATTTGTCTTGGTGCAAATGCTCTCAGTGTACATAAAAGAAAAGATACATTTGTCAAGAGTCAAGAATCATCAGGTACAACACTTAATAATAGTCATAGGGTACAATTAGAATAGAATAGAATAGAATAGAATAGAATAGAATAGAATAGAATAGAATAGAATAGAATAGAATAGAATAGAATAGAATGGAATGGAATGGAATGGAATGGAATGGAATAGAATTATTGATTGGCAAGTGTGATTGGACACACAAGGAATTTGTCTTGGTGCAAATGCTCTCAGTGTACATAAAAGAAAAGATACATTTGTCAAGAGTCAAGAATAATCAGGTACAACACTTAATAATAGTCATAGGGTACAATTAGAATAGAATAGAATAGAATAGAATAGAATAGAATAGAATAGAATAGAATAGAATGGAATGGAATGGAATGGAATGGAATAGAATTATTGATTGGCAAGTGTGATTGGACACACAAGGAATTTGTCTTGGTGCAAATGCTCTCAGTGTACATAAAAGAAAAGATACATTTTTCAAGAGTCAAGAATCATAAGGTACAACACTTAATAATAGTCATAGGGTACAATAAGCAATCGAATCATACTAGGAAATGGAAGAGTAATTTAGAAAGGAGAAGGAGAAGTGGGAATTGGGGGAGGGGGAGGGGGAGGGGGAGAAAGACGGGGAGGGGGAAAAAGAAGGAAGGGAAGGAAGGAGGAGGAGGAGGAGGAGGAGAATGATATTGCAAGAATTTAAAAATTGCATCTATTAAACTTACACTGCTTTGCTTTAACTTCCTTCAGGTTAGTGGTACTTGTCTCCCATATACATTCTTCTCAGAGAACCTGGGAAAGGATTCCTAACAGGTCCTCAAAAAACATCCTGCCATCTTCCTCACCCTTTTTACTGAAGTACCATCACTCAACTTCTATTTCCCCCACCAACACTATGATAGTATTTCCCAAAGGGTAGTTCTTGCACATATTCTTTCTGTCAGTTGGCAGATGCTTCCAAAGTCTTCAAGCTGACTTTCTAGCCCTGTCACTCTGCAGATGGGTGAGGAACACAGAACTCCCAGAAATCGGAGCCACCCTGCAATTCCCACCATGCCAAAGGCCAAAGCAGCTGGGAATTGGGAAGGCTGCACCCCCAGCACATCTGGAAGATACCATATTGGGACAACCTTCTTTCAAAGCACACCTGAATCTCACTCACGTAATGTGAAATGCATGTGTTCGAGGGTAGGGATTTCAAACACATCTTATATCTAGATTCCTATTTCAAAAATTAAGGAGAGAACCCCAGAATGATGACTTGTGGAGTAAATAAAGGTATATGTTTCCCCTATTCGGCTGTGTCCAATTCTAGAGGGTGTTGCTCATCACCATTTCCTAGCCGAAGAGCCAGCATTGTCCAAAGATGCTTCTGTGGTCATGTGGCCAGCATGACTATATACCAAAGGTACACAGAATGCTGGTATCTTTCCACCCAAGTGGTACTTGTTTATCTACTCACATTTGCATGCATTCAAACTGCTAGGTGGGCAAAGAATGGGAACTCACACCACTGCATGGTGCTTGGGTCTTGGACTGCCAGCTTTCCAGTGTCTTTAACTGCTGAGCCCCCCTTGTAAAGTAAACAACAGTAGCAATAATAACAACAACAATAGTGTGTACACTAAGGTTGGCTGGCTGACGAAGTGGGCTGATTTTAGTACCTCCATACCAAATTTATCATTTAGAAAGATTCCAGATCCCTTTTATTGAATCCTACCACAGCAAACAATTTTGGCCAGCATCCCTAGTGTGTCTTTTGGGTTTATTACCATTCCCAGTGATCACACCATCCCGGCGACAAGCATGTCCAATCAGCTCTGCCAGGAGCCTAATTTTTGCTCACTGTTCCTGGGGTTGGGATGGGGGAGCACTTTCTCTCCTTCCCCCACCCCCCATGCCTTCCCTCTCTTTTTCTCCCTTTCTCCATCTCGCCCGTCTCCCTTTGGTCTTTCCTCCCCGTGCTCTTATCAAATGAAGAATTGTGGATAAGGGTTAGGTGTGGATAAATATGAGTGTAGCACTCCCAGAGAGGTTGCAACCCCCCCATAAGGTGCTCCTTGTTATTCCTGACCTTCAGATTTTCATCATCGGCCCGCCTGACAACTTAATAATGCAGAGGTTCAGGATTCATCTCTCCCCTCTGAGAGAGCCAGTATGGGACGGCCTTTTCCCTGATTATTTTCCTGCTCTTCTGGCTGCCCTTTATAAGCCAACCAGAACTCCATCAATCACAGGCTCTTCTCCTTTCCTCTTCAGCCCCCAGTCCTCCAGAGCTGCAGTGTCCCCTTTTGTCTGTGGCCGGAACGTGCTTACAAGAACAGCAGGTGGAGGAAACAGAGCACACACACTCTCACACACACACTCTGTCTCTCTCTCTCTCTCTCACACACACACACACACACACAGAGAGAGAGAGATTTTCTTGGAGGATTTTTCCCCAATTGACTTGCATGCAGGTAAATACACCTGCACTTACCTACACATACTCATTTCATCTTCCCTACTTTCCCACCTGCAAAAGGAAAACTAGTCTGAGTGATCCATTAAAAGAATAACAGAGTTGGAAGGGACCTTGGAGGTCTTCTAGACCAACTCCCTGCTCAAGCAGGAAACCCTACATCATTCCAGACAAGTGGCTGTCCAGTTTCTTCTTAAAATTCTCCAGTGATGGAGCACCCACAACTTCCGAAGGCAAGACGTCCCACTGGTTAATTGTTTTCATCGTCAGGAAATTTTCCTTAGGTTGCTTCTCTCCTTGATTAGATTCATTATTTCTTGTCTTGCCTTCTGGTGCAAGACCAGAAGACGTTACTTCTGATTTATTGCAAATTTGAAGCCCAAACTAGGAATTTCCTCAGAGTTAGTCATTACCCCATGAAACTCTCTTTTCAATTAAACACCTGCCAGATGTAACATTATTTTCACACACTATGTGGAGCTGTTCCAATACTGGCATAACTGTAACGTGGGTCTTTCATCTCTCTCCTTCTGAATTTTGGGAATCAAGTATTGGTATTTATGTGTGAAGGGCCAGCGTCAAATGTTTTGATGCCACCAGAGGACACCTGGTCCTAATACTGGATGAACATTTTAAAAACAATGCCTAGAAATAATGGAAAGTCTTTTCAGTTGTAGGATGTCAGCTGTTCCAAGTAAAGCTGCCTTTTGCAATTGACTGATGGTCATTTTGTCAATGCCAATGGTGCTCAAGTCATGATCCAGATGTTTTGGAATTGCACCCAAAGGGCCCTATGACTTTCGGTACTATCCTTGCTTTCTTTTGCCACTGTTGTTCTACTTCTATTTGCAGATCTTTATATTTTGATATTTTCTCCAGCTCTTTCTCTTCTGTTCTGCTGTCTCCAAGTACTGCCATCTCCACTACCCAGGTTTTTCTTCTTCTTCTTCTTCTTCTTATGGACAGTATTTAAGTATTTGTTTATTTGTGTTGGAAGCATCCCAATTAAAATGAGGCATACTGTGTGACATAAAATTTAAACTATAAAGTACAAGATTAAAATATGTCTATGCAAATTAAACAGATTTTTGCCCGGAAACTAGCAACATAAATTGCATTCTGTTGGGCTGCCATGAGGTCCTCTAGTTTACACTGATATGAGGCTTTGTGTGTCAAGTGCTTATCTGTTTGAATGTTAAAGTCCCAGAACACTTTAACATCTTACTTTTCTATTATTGTGTCTATTTTGTGGACTCATCAGTTCTTGCTTGCAGTCAAATGGTATTCTTGTTGATCTTCCATTGTGCTGTTATTGCTATTTTCCATGCTGTTGTTTGTAGCCAGTCTGTGCAATATTATTATTTAATTAATGTCTCAAGATGAAATAAGAGCAAAGCACAAATGAACGTTTAAAGCAGGGTGTCACCTTGTAATCACTGCAGATTAAAAAAATGGTGGTGACAGCAATAAACAAGTAACAGGAAAGAGAATTGTACAGGCCAAATCTCACCTCTCTTTTTAAGGGTACCTCTCTATGAGGCTCTAACTGTGATGTGGATCCTGCAGAGGAGGATACAAACAGTTTTTAGAAATGAACAACCAGATCTGTGAGCAAAGAAATTGAGTGCACAATTTCTTTGAATTTCTTTGGGGAATGAGAAGTTATTCAAAATGTTCAAAGTGGTGAAGACACTCGCCTCCCATTCAGAAGGTTGAGAGTTCAGCCCTAGGTAATGATGGATATTTCTCTCTTAGGGCATAAAAAGATAGATAGATAGATAGATAGATAGATAGATAGATAGATAGATAGACAGACAGACAGATAGAATAGATAGATAGATAGATAGATAGATAGATAGATAGATAGATAGATAGATAGATAGATAGATAGATAGATAGATAGATGATAGATAGATAGATAGATAGATAGATAGATAGATAGATAGATAGATAGATAGATAGATAGATGATGACATAGAAGAATAGATAGATAGATAGATAGATAGATAGATAGATGATAGATAGACAGATAGAAGATAGATAGACACAGATAGACAGATAGATCAGATAGATAGATAGATAGACATAGATAGACAGATGTAGAGACAGATAGATAATAGGTAGATGATAAGATATACGATAGATAGATAGATATAGATAGATAGATAGACAGATAGACAGACAGATGATAGAAGATAGATAGATAGATAGATAGATAGATAGATAGATAGATAGATAGATAGATAGATAGACAGATGATAGATGATAGATAGATAGATAGATAGATAGATAGATAGATAGATAGATAGATGTAGAGGTAGTGAGGGGGACAGAGAGAGAGAGAGATGGAGATAGAGATAGAGATAGAAATAGAAATAGAAATAGAAATAGAAATAGAAATAGAAATAGAAATATCTGGGAACCCCATGTGGTGTCAGGAAGGGCATCTGGCCAGTAAACCCTGAGCTCCATCTAGTCACTCTGACTCTACCCCAAATAATTAAGGGGTAAAAGGATCATAAAAATGGAGGTTCAAGGTGCATGAGAATAGCACAAATTGCAATGTTTTTTGAGATCGCTTTGGGACAGGTTGCCACCTGATGGTTTGAAATAGGGAGAATCTTCACTCTGTTCTCTTTCCTTCCTTCCTGACCGCTTTCCTTTCTTCGGTAGCAAACCTGGATTTCCTTTGGCCTAAAGTCTAAAAAAAATCCCATGACAAAAAATGCGACAGTCAGGCTTAGACAAAGCCAAACAAACCAAGGACTTTTCATTTTTGATCCCCTTGGTATGGATGTTAGAGGGACATTCCTGGCTACTTGTCCATTTCAACCCAAACCTAACTGGATTTTTAGAAACTTCAAGAGATTCCATCCAAGCTTTTGGCAAGCCTTAATTCCAATCCTAGTGATTAACTCGAGGTTTTGCAGGTTTTTTTCACAAAGCTCTATGCCTTGTACCGAATATGGGCTGGCTCAGTTTTTTGAAAGGCAGCTGAAGTAATATTGAAGTTCCCTCTTCAAAGAAGCCTGAACTGTGAAATTATCAGCCTTGAAATCTGCATTATGTACCTTCCTCTCCTTCTTTTGCATTGATGGCTGGACACTAGGAGGGAAATTTGCAGGCTGGCTGTGACGATGCTTTTGGATGCAATTTCCCCTCAGTGGATCGTTAATTAGGTAGAGAAAAGCACAGGTTGCCTTTTTCTGAGCTTTGCCAAGAGAATACCGAGAAATAGTCTGGATAAAGACCAAAGGTCTTCAGATAGATCCAAGGCCGTGCAAATTGAGTTGGCAGGAAGGGAATCTCTTGAGGAGAGAAGAATACCAAAAAGTTGTCAGTCAGTGCAGTAAACACCATATGCTTGTCTCACAGAATCAGGAAGTAGTAAAATGGACAAAGTCTGAGAGGCTGGAGGACAGAGAGAAAAGAGAAAAGAGAGGCGAGGAAAGGGGAAAGAAGAGAAAGTCAGACACACATCCACAAACATGTTACACCATCTGTAAGAGTCATGCAAAATCCAATTCCACTTATCAGTTTGGAAAATCAATTCAACTCAGTGATTTAAATACATTTGGCAGACCACTCCAGCATGACTGGGCTGTTCAAGTTGAATCAGGCTGAGTCAAGTTTCCAAATCAAACCAGAAGAAAAAAATAATTTCTTAACTTATGAAAGTGTCCAAATGATGAAAAATGCATTCAGAGAAAAGGTAGTTCAAGTCAACGGTTTGGTTCGACATTTGGTTTGATCTGGAAATTTGATTAGAGATTTTCTGTATTGCTCTTTGTCAACCATCTTCTTATCCAACATTATGAAGCTAAGAGTTTTTGCCGTACATTAATGTGGAGTTAACCCTCAAGATAATGTAATGGTCAAATTGTTCAGAAATCTTCTCTTCAGGTTTTCACATGAATATATGAATTTATGAACAAGCACCTATGCTCACTGAGAATTAAAAAAACATGTTTTGTTTGTATACTAATATCAACCCGCCTAAAAGATTGGGGCTTCTCCATTTAATATTTCAAATTATTTCCTTTGATCCCTGATCACCCAGGAAGATTAAAAAAAAATAGCAATAGCACTTATACCGCTTTATAGTGCTTTATAGCCCTCTCTAAGTGGTTTACAGAGTCAGCGTCTTGCCCCCAACAATCTGAGTGCTCATTTTACTGACCTCGGAAGGATGGAAGGCTGAGTCAACCTTGAGCCTGGTGAGATTCAAACTGCCAAATTGCAGGCAGCCAGCAGTCAGCAGAAGTAGCCTGCAGTACTACACTCTAACCACTGTGCCACCGAGGCTCTTAATGATAGGATCAATAGTCTTATGAAGCTATCTTGTGAATGCTGCCATCTAGAGGTTGGCGGGGAATAAGATGCCTACCTCAATTATCTGGATGATCTCTAGATGGCAGCACCTATGCAATTGTCAGAAGAAGCACAAAGTAACTAATACAAATTAAACTCTTGAATCCTCAATCCTGCCCCACGATACATTTAAGAGAACTACTGTGTTTCCCCGAAAATAAGACCTACCCCAAAAGTAAGACCTAGCACTATTTTCTAAACCTGCCCTAATATAAGACCTACCCCGAAAATAAGACCTAGTGTAAATCTCCAGTTCCAGGAAGACTTTTCAGGGAGCAACCGTGCACCCGAAACACCCCCCTACACACTCACACCCACTATTTGGCACCATAAATATATAAGACCTACCCCCGAAAATAAGACCTAGTGTGTTTTTGGGAGCCAAAAAAAATATAAGACAGTGTCTTATTTTCGGGGAAACACGGTAATAACATTAGAACCATGTAAGTTTGATTAATGTAGTAATTTTCATTTGTATCAATACTATTTTTGTATTAAAACGAATGACACTCAGACACCAACTGTCCATGCAATAATATTGATGTATATCTAAAAATTAAAAACTTTATGGGAAAAAAAAAGAATCGCACCACTGGCTGTCAACAGAATTAGCCTGCAATTCTTCATTCTTACCACTGTGCCACCACAGCTACTATAAAGCAGTACTAACACTTCATGTGATCTTGCTTGCATCCCTCTGTTAATTTGGTCTAACTTGAACTTAATCTCGTTCAAGTTAATTTGGTTTAGGTCAAGTAGAGGTTTACCCCTTTTAGTTTTTTTTTTTAAAAAAATATTTATTATAAAGCATTTGAAGGCAGAGAGATGCCTCTAGCTAATGCAATCTTAGGCTGAATTAACAGAGGGGTAGAATGAAGATCACATAAAATGTTAGTACCATTTTATAAAGCCTTGGTAAAACGACACTTGGAATATTGCATCCAGTCTTGGTCACTACAATATAAAAAAAGATGTGGAAACTCTAGAAAGAGTGCAGAAAAGAGCAACAAAGATGATTAATGGGCTGGAGGCTAAAACTTATGAAGAACAGTTTCAGGAATTGGGTATGGCTAGTTTAGAGAAAAGAAGAACTCAGGATGACACCATAGCAGTGTTCCGATATTTGAGGGGCTGCCATCAGAAAGCAAGCCAAGAAACAATGGTTGGAAACTAAGGAGAGAAGCAGCCGAGAACTAAGGAGAAATTTCCTGACAGTTGGAACAATTAATTACTGGAATGATTTGCCTTCTGAGTTGTGGTATAGGGTCTCCTGCTTGAACAGAGGGCTGGACTAGAAGACCTCCAAGATCCTTTCCAATTCTATTTGTTTATTTATTTTATTTATTTGTTTTGTCAATCACTTACAAGATAATAGGTATAAGTATATACATAGTTATGAATACATAAAATGGATACATATAAGAAAAATAAAAAGAAACAATAGGACAGGGATGGTAGGCACGTTGGTGCGCTTATGCACGCCCCCTACAGACCTCTTAGGAAAGGGGTGAGGTCAATAGTAGACAGTCTAAGGTTAAAGTTTTTGGGCTTTGGGGAAGAAACCACAGAGTCAGGTAGAGTATTCCAGACATTGACCACTCTGTTGCTGAAGTCGTATTTCCTGCAATCAAGTTTGCTGCGGTTAACCTTGAGTTTTTATCTATTGTGTGCTCTTGTATTGTTATGGTCGAAACTGAAGTATTCATTGACAGGTAGGACATTGCAATGTATGATTTTATATACTATACTTAGATCGGACTGAAGGCGGTGTAGTTCTAGGTTTTCTAGGTCTAGAATTTCAAGTCTGGTGGCATAAGGTATTCTGCAACGAGTAGAAGAGTGGAGAACTCTTCTTGTGAAATATTTCTGGACTTTCTCAACTGTCTGTTATTCTGTTATTCTGTTTTGTTTTGGGTTTTTTAAAAAAATGAAAATAACTTTAGAAGCTGACCATATTGATTCACACCTGAACTTTACCTGTAAGGTGAAAGCTTTCTGCAGAATGTGATAGTCAACAAATAATTAATGACAAATAATAGCAAGTTTATTTAATTTAGTGCATAAAGATGATTGTGAAAGATGCTGATTCTGCCATGAGCCTGGGATTATCTCCCTTAGACAAATATGAATTATTTTAAATATTTTGATCAAAGGTGTGTAAGCATTTGATTAAATTACCTTTGATTTACCTTTTGGTTAATTTAATACAAAATTACATCAAATTGGCTAGGTTCTGATCAATTATAATAGACATCAGAAGTTAAGGGAATTAAACTCATCACAGCTTGGATGAACTAACCGTTGTTTAAGGGATTTGTTTTCTAATATGAGCTACTGCCTTATTCTTTACATGTTATTATTCTACAGCTTGGATTTTTGAATATGCTTACTTTGACAGATAGATTAACAGAGCTGGAAGGGGCCTTGTAGGTCATCTAGTCCAACCTCCTGCCCAAGCAGGACACCCTACACCATTTGTGAAAAATGGCAGTCCAATCTCTTCTTGAAAGCCTCCAGACTGCATTTGCTGTGCTTATTTTTTGTTTATACCAAATGTGTTGTATACACTTTTAAAATGATCTCTGACTTAAATAAATATCCAAATAAAGTCCTAACTGTATTGACTTTCCAACTGAATCAGCAAATCAATGAGGATAAATCAAATTTAACTGGATATCTTTGATTGACAAGGATGATATGGTTGGTGATTTCTTCACTTACTCAAAAGTTTTTGTTTTTGTTTGATTTGGAAATCCAAATGGAAATGATTTCAGCCAATAATCCAGTTCTCTGAGCAGAATTGGAGTGATTTTACAAATTAAATCAGGGTGCAAAACATGTAAACCCGAAGTGAATCAGTATTTCAATTACATTGTGTATAATTTTGATACCTTTCATCTTCATTCCCATGTTTCCAATTTTCCACAAATTTTGGAGATTTATATGGTTTGAATCCTCATAATGTTATTTGAGTGCATTGTTTGTTTAGTTTGATGGGATTAATCTAGATCTAATATATTACTGAAGGGAGCACTTGTTCTGTTACAATTCTATGATTTTTTATCATGAGAATAAAGCTCAGGTTTTTTAAGTTACTGTTCCTCCTTGTATAGCATATAATTCTTCTACCAAACACCCAACATAATTAATTCAATTCCTTTGGGACAGTAACAGAACCACAGAATGAAGTTGACATTTACAAGAACATATAAAACCTATTTTTAAAGTATCCCCAAGTGGAAAGGGAAGTGAAAAGACACTGTTTATTTAGGAATATCTCTTTGGAATATTTCCTAAATATGGGCACAATAATTCAGCTGATGTTCAGCCATTATTTTTCATAAAATGTTCATCTGAAGACAAAAAAAATGTGCTTGACTTTTTCTCGCCTATTCTTTCATTTTTAAGGGCTTGCACTTTGCTGAATCATGCTCTTTAGATTTTGGTATTGCTGAAGTATAATAAATACACCGGAAGAGAAGTAATGTTTCTATAATGCCAATAAAATGTTCTCAAATCCCATTTTTCCCTGCAGATTGTTACGACAGTGAGCTACGTACCTATTAGGATAAGATGAAATCCAATGGAATGCTCATGGTAAGGAAGATCTGTTTCCAAATAATAAAAGATAGCAATGTTCCAATATATGAAGGCTCAAGCAGGAGAGCCTGTAGTATTTCAGACAGGTGGGTTGTCTTAAAAACCTTCATTGGTAGAGCTTCTACAACTTCTGAAAGCAAGCTGTTCCACTGGTTAATTGTCCTCACTGTTAGGAAGTTTATCCTTCAAACATGGCTTTTCCAACCTGCCAACCTGGACTGATGGAGGAGATGGGATTTTAGAGATTGTTTTTATTAATTTTATTGGTTAGTGGGATTTCGCATCTAATGGTTTTTTAATATTTGTATTATATTCTTTTATGTTTGTAAGCCGCCCTGAGTCCTTTGGGAGACAGGGCGGCATAGAAATCCCATTAAATAAATAAATAAATAAATTCCAAGTTGCTTCTCTCCTTGTCATCCTGAAGTAGAATGGCATCCAGTATAGCTCAGATAACAGAAGTGCCATATGGGCATACCAAGCCGTGCCCATCACTGCCTGCACTGTTGCATTCTGGATGAGGTGAAGCCTCTGAGTGATCTTCAAGGACAACTCCCATGTACAGCTCCACTGGTAGTAATTAAGGCATGCCCATAATAAGCAGAGCCTCTTGTTATATAGGATCTGTCATTATTTCCATCCATTGTTTCTCACCTTGCCTTCTGGTGCTTTGGAAAATAAGTGAACTGCCACAAAGAAGAGTGGGTCAACTTATTCTCCAGGGCACCAGAGGGCAGAACAAGAAGCAATGGATGGAAACTAACCAAGGAGAGAAGCAACCTGGAATTAAGGAGAAACTTCCTAACAGTGAGGACAATTAACCAATGGAACAGCTGGCCTTCAGAAGTAGTGTGTGCTCCACCACTGGAGGTTTTTAAGAAAAGTCTGGACAACTACCTATCTGAAATGGTACAGGGGGTGGACTAAAAGACCTCCAAAGTTTCCTCCAGCTCTATTCTGATTGATTGAAGGCAAAATTAACAACAACAACAACAACAATGATAATAGCAACAACAACAACAATAGAGACTTAACAGTTGTTTGTAAGAAAGACAATAAAAGTCTGGATAGTGGAGACAGCAGATTAGAAGAGAGGGAAATGGAGAAAAACCACAAATCACAAAGACCTGCAAATAGAAGTAGAAAATGCCTGTGGCATAAGAAATCAAAGGTAGTACCAATAGTAAAAAGCACCTTGGGTGCCATTTCAAAACATCTGGAGCCCCACTTGAACATTGTGGGCATTGACAAATTCATCATCAGTCAACTGCAAAAGGCAGCTTTACTGGAAACAGCTTACATCCTGCAATGGTTCTAATAGCTGTAAGAGAATCCAGTTCTTGTCCATAATGTCTGTGGTAGAGAAGGTCAGGAAAGTCAAGATGTCAATCGGAGCGGTGGATAGAAGTTTGCCCCTTCGTTCCATGCATCACCTTCACTGGGTAGGTGGGTAGGTGGAATCATTATCTCTCCCATCATTAACTCCATCATTTGTGAGCTGCTATAACTTAATCTGATTCAAAGGTCATTGAACTGAATTGAATTTCCGAATGCAATCAATGATTCAGGTTCAACTGAGGAATGAAAACCGATTCTTTGATTATCTTGCCTGATTTGACAGTTTACCTGAATTTGCTCGATTTCTCAAATAGCCTAGGCCAGTGTTTGTCAACCTTGGTAGCTTTAAGATGGGTTGACTTCAACTCCCAGAATTCTCCAGCCAGCCATGTTGACTGGGGAATTCTGGGAGTTGGAAGTCCACCTATCTTAAAGTTGCTAAAGTTGAGAAACTCTGGCCTAGGTGATCCAACTCAGATCAACTATTTGGATTAGAAGAGGCCAGTACACACTTCCCAAAATAAGAACTATGCAAATCCTGCAAAATTTATAGTTTTTTTTAAATCATTTAAATTTCCTTTCCATTGTCTATAATTCTATAATTTAAGTGTTAGTAATAGAAGAGAATACTTACAATCATTAACATCACATTATTCCTTATAATTATTACTACAAGTCAAGTTGACACATCTAAAGATGACATTCACCGTATAATATATCCAAGTATGATGTCTCTATTCTGAGTTTTAAATCTCCATGAAGGTTTGCATCCCAGGCTGATAATGGCGTAGCTCTTATCATGCCTTGCCATAAAACATGACAGCATGTATGAACATCAGATATTCAAACACTGAAATATGTAAAGCTATTTTTCTATAATTGGTCCCAGGGCAAAGGGTTGATCTCGCATATAAAAGCCTCCAGATATATTCCTGGACAGCTCCTAATTAGGGAACCAAAAAGGAATTGAACTTTGCAAACTGTGATGAGACCATGACGCTAACTACAAAGAGGGGGAGAGAGGAGAGAGAGAGAGAAAGGAAAGAAAGGACATAATCATATTGACCTTGAACTCCAAAAGACCCTGAAATCATCTGATTTTTTTTTTTACTCTTTAAGCTTCTTAACAAGCATGGGGATTAAAGATGAGCTGTGTAGAACGGCTTGTATTAGATATAAATGATAGCAGACAATAGCAAGCCTATTCAAGTTTCTCAGGGCAAGTTTTCCATTTCTTTCAAGATACAGTGATATCACCTAACAGTGCAATAGGTTAACCTTTGATAACAAAAATGGGGACATGGCTTGGAAAACATTCTCAACATTTTTTAAAACTGTAAATTGTTTTATTTCTTGCATTTTTAAGAGCTGTGGTGGTGCAGTGGTTAGAATGCAGTATTGAAGGCTAATTCAGCTGACTGCCAGGATTTCGATCCTGACCGGCTCAAGGTTGACTCAGCCTTCCATCCTTCCGAGGTCGATAAAACGAGGACCCAGATTGTTTGGGGGCAATATGCTGATTCTGTAAACTGCTTAGCCCTTGAGCCTGTCAGGATCAAACTATTGGCAGTGGGCAGAGAGGTCTGCAAAGCACTATGAAGTGGTATATAAGTCCAAGTTCTATTGCTTTTTTTCCTATGTTAGATTGATTGATTGACTGACTGACTGACTGATGATAGAATGAATATTCTGGGGCTATTGGAGTATGAAGCAATGGAAATTGAGATTAGGTAGGGAATAATTATGTCAAATCAGTAGAACTCTCATGAGAGACAAAGGAGTATTGATTATTGTTATTTTCAATCTGGCAACTCATCTAAAGAGCTCATGATACAGTTTGCATGCTTCCCATCTCAAAACTTCAGGCAGCCTTTACACCCTGTTGATTGACTTACTCAGTTTAGATCTGTCAGGCTTTCAAGATTCTGCTCCTATGGACCGTACCAATAGAGCTCCAGTATTTTTGCTATAGTCTGTTTCCTGAGTGGGCCCACTTTGAAGAGAAGACATCAATCTTGAAAACTTGACAGTTTTTCTCCTCCCTCTTTTTTATACCAAAGAGACCTGAGGTAGAATTGGTTTAAGTTTCTTTCTAAAGTTGTTTTAGTTTCCTGGACTTAATTCGCAACTTTCAAAACTTACATTGGTCAAATTTGAGAGTGCAGTTTGAAGCCTCTCCAAGGCTTTGAAATGAAGGGAATCACATAAAATCTTATGCATATATTGAACCACTGAGTTTATAATAGTAAAGGCCAGCCCTACGGTTCAACTAAATGGCTACTACAGTCTTAATCCCTCATAGTTAATATTACCCTATAAGGTTTCCCCCAATATATATTTTACTTAGGACTCTAGATGCATATTGTCAAAACATGTATCACGTAAGAGGGATTAAGGTCCATGTATCCATTGCAAGAAAGTGGAGGCATCTCCCATATGATTGATACATGGGCACCAAGGAAGCAATTGGGTATGTCTAGTCTGATGAACAGGTGACATGATAGCAATGTTCCAAGATTTGAGGGGCTGCTACAGAGGGGTCAGCTGTTCTCCAAAGCACCAAAGGGCAGGACAAGAAGCAATGGATGGAAACTAATCAATGAGAGAACCAGTCTAGAACTAAGGAGAAATTTCCTGATATTTAAAACAATTAACCAGTTGAAATGCTTACCTCCAACACTGGAGGCTTTTAAGAAAAGATTGGACAGCCATTTGTCTGAAATAGAATAGGGTCTCCTGCTTGAGTGGGGGGTTAGACTAGAAGTCCTCCAAGATCCCTTCTAACTCTGTTATTCTGTTATATTTTAGGCTGATGAAGAGGGCATATCTCAAGTCAATGGAAAAAGTATAGCCAGCTTACATGGGTCCAGATAGCCTTCATTCATTCTTTTAAATTGTAGCAAGAGGATATGTTGCATGAACTTTTTCTCACAAGCTAAATATGACTGATGTGCCAGGAAACAACCTACAAAAAATTTGTGCTAAACCTCAATTCCAAGCTTTTATCAGAGGGCAAATTAATTGAATCATCAATTATGGCATGGCCCAGGACTCAGATGCCAACTCTGAATTTGAAAAAGTTGCACCAGCAACACCTGTGGAATATCTGCCTCAGGAGACACTAAGCCAAGAATTACCTGAGCCTGATCAAACACAGGCACCACCTAAACAATTAAAGTAGTCAGATGTTATTGACATAAGGTCTCCAAACTCCCACATCTGGTGAGAAGAGAAAAGGAAAGGGAAGACATTATAGTTATATGAGGCTCCTTGCAAAGTAAGGGAACAAATCCCTTGATTAAACACAGCTGGCTGCAGCCTGATTTAAGAGGCAGCCCTGACCCATGATCATTCATTGGAGTCAACTATCTGATCCTGCATGATGTTTGTGTGGATTCTGCTCAAGAAATTCTGACCACTGGACTGGCTGATTGCCCTGACCCGGCTTTTGGAACTTTGGACTGGATTGTGACTATTATCCTGTGTGCTTCTGTGTTAAAAGCAAAACCTCTCAGGGAGGTTTCTTTTTCAAAGACCTTGTTTTGGTTTTGCTTTCTGGTCTGCTGCTATCTCCTCAATCTTGAGCAAACTGCTAGTTTCCATAGCAACAGTGTGAGGACATAATTGAAACCAGAAGCAGGATTTCTTTCAATATGAATCTTCAAAAAGAAGGGCTAAGACTGTTGGACTCATCAAATCTAATAAAGTGGATTTGATTGAACTTGTGGAATGAACAGTACATAAACTTGTTGCATACAAATCTTCATTGAACTGAATAGTCATTAGACTATCTAATTAAAATCACAAACATGAAAATGAATTGACTTACATTAGGTTCCCAAACCATGAACTTATTTGTGACATTGTTCCTCACTTGCAACCCAATAATTTCAAGTAAAGATGCTGAAAGTTGTACCAAAGACCTTCAGAAGGTGAAGAAAATCACCCATTAGAGTTTCTCCTTGGTTCCTAGCTATTTGCTGCCATTCCGCTGTGAATTTCCAAAGAACCCATTCTTTCTCCACTTAAGCACCTTCACCACAACCAGCAATTGAGAGACAAGAATACTAATATATTGATGTATCTCACAAGGCAGGGCAATTCAAAATACAAGAAATGTCCTATTTTCTGAAGCAAATGTGGATGAATAGAAAAACACACTTGCATTTGCTGTGTAAAATTTGGACTAGAGACCATTCTATGCCACAAGGATGGATGGACGGAAGTCTACACAACTTGCTGGAGATAAAATAAGGACTGGTCATCATCCTTTTGGTGTTCTTGGGCTTTTGAGAAGTTCATGGTGGAAACTGGAGGTTAGGTAAGTCCTTGCTGTGGCTCTAAAATATCACTTTTATTCTTATCTTTTCTATTTTCACATTTTTTGTGTGATAAGGCAATATTATTATTGTTGTTGTTGATGATTAATCTTTAGTGAGATTCACAGCCTTTGGGGCTGGTTGATAGCTCAACAGCTCGAGTCCTAACCAAGGACCTAGGAACTGTTCAGGTAGCATCGGAGGATATAACTGTTCCAAGTAGGGTGGTTTTTTTTGTAGAATCAGGGTATTCAAGTCTGATAAATTCAGAATTTCTAAATAGCGAGGTAGCCCTTTAGGTATTAGTCCAAGGGCTCAAATTACAATTGGCATAACACATGATTTCTTTTTCCAAAGTCACTCAACTTCAATGTGTAAGTCTTCAATTCGTGCATCACCAGGTATTGCAATGTCAATGAACCAAACACTTTTCTTTTCAATTATTGTTATATCAGATGTGTTGTCGGCCAAGTGCCCATCAATCTGAATTCTGAAGTCCCACAATTACTATTATTATTATTATTATTATTATTATTATTATTATTATTCAAGGCTATTGAACGTTAATAGTTGCAGAGAAGTTTATGCTTAGCAACTTTCTTCCTTAGAGGGCAGCTGAGAGTTTCTTTTCTCCGTCTGCTTGGTAGTTTCAAATTATGTTTTTTCTGTACTTTGGAGAGGAGAGTAAAGCAACTCTTGGGGACAAGTGGAAGATTGAGTTACATCAAACAGGCCTCCCAGGGCAGCCATGTGAATGCATTCTTTTACTGTGCCAAGTTACTTTAAATTCTTGAGTCTATTTTTCCCCCTGTTTCCTTCTCTGAGAACATAAAAGAGCTATCAAGTTGCTCGATCAATGTTAGTTTATTATTGCTTACCCAAGTGTTTAATAAAGCCGTTCCTACCTTGGACGTAGCTTTAAATACTTCATTGACTGTAACAAAGCAGCTCCTTCCACCCAGACCAAAGTGGTCTGTATAAACTATAATTAAATGCTCATTATGAGCTTGGCCAGTCAGATAACTGGAGGGAAGGTCCATTATGCTGCTCGGCAGAACCAACATTTAAAAGGAGGATTATTGTTGTCAGAAAATGTCTCAAAAGAAAGGGAGGGAAAATAATAATAAATAGGTGGGTTTGCAATGGAGCCGGGGTCTGCTTTGCTGTTTGCAAGTCTGAAGTTTCTGCCATTGTCAACAGTTATAAAGGACAAGAAGAGAAGGTGGATGCATGAGAGAAATGCCTTTGCGTTAAGTTGATCTATTGTTTGTCATCGTCTGGAGAGGGAACGTGAGGTTGGCGAAGACTAAAAGAAAAAGAAAAAAAAGAGCTGTGTGGCCAGACAAAAGGCGCTGCAAGTCAGATGCATAAATCGGAGAGTTTTTCATTTTCTGAATATAGGAGATTCATTATCGGCTATGTTGAGTAATGAGCATCAGTGGGTCCATCCACCATTAAATTAATCTATCCAGTTAAGGCTTAAAGCTGTTGCAATATCCTGCAACAACATGCTATTTAAGCAGAGTACAAGGAGTCCATTCTTCTGATTGTCCTGGGGCGATTATCAATCAGAGGAAACCAAGCGTGCTGTTTATTTGTGTCCTCTTCTCCTTGGTCAGTCCCTGAATGCCATCCATCTCAGCAGATGGTAACACTTGGCCAAACCTTAACTGAGCTTGGAGGACAAGCAGGGTTAGAAGTAAGGTTAGGGCTTGGACAGAACGCTATCAAAGGAATATCAGGGGTCGGAGTCAAATTTTTTTACTACCAGTTCTGTGGGTGTGGCTTGCTGGGCATGGCATGGCTTGGTGGGCGTGATGTGGCTTGCTGGGATGGCAGGGGAACAATACTGCAAAATCCCCATTCCCTCCCCACCCCACTAACCTGCTTTCCAGCTCCATTCTCCTGTGCAGGGCAACCAAAGAAGACCCAGCTGATCAGCAGGGACTCCATGGGAGGCAGAGAATAGATGGGGGTGGGGCCAGTCAGAGGTGGGATTTGCCGGTTCTCTGAATTATTCAAAATTTCCACTACCGGTTCTCCAGAACTGATCAAAACCGGCTGAATACCACCTCTGAAGGAATATCAGGAGTGGAGGCTAAGTTCGGAAGGAAAAATCAAATTAGAAGAAACCACCTCTATTCCTCTTCCTAGAATATTCCTGTGGTTCAAGGTCCGCTTTTTGGATCATTGAATGCTATGGTCAGCTGTGTCTCCAGGGCCTTGAGGCCTATGGCTTGCATATCTTTGTTGATGGTGTCTTGCTGTCTCTGTTTTGGATGCCCATGGGGTCTCTGGCCATTGACGTCTAGTTGGTAGGCAGTCTTGGCCATGGTGGAAGGTGCTTCTGTCTGGGCGTGTCCATTCCAGCGAGTCAGCCACCTCTCATCTTCTCTATAATTGGTGCCACACCAAAATGTTGTTGAATGGTGTCATTTGTGATGTGATCAGAAAGGGAGATGGCTGGTATCCAATGGAGCATTCACATTTCCGTGGCATGGAGAAGAAACCACCCCCATGGTAACATAAAATATTACAAGCAGTCCTGGTCTTCCAACCATTTGTTTAGTGACTGTTAAAAGTTAAGATTTGGCAGTTTGAATCCCTAGCACTGCGTCACGGAGTGAGCTCCTGTTCCTTGTCCCAGCTTCTGCCAACCTAGCAGTTCGAAAGCATTTAAAAATGCAACTAGAAAAACAGGGACCACTTTGGTGAGAAGGAAATAGCATTCCGGGCGCCTTTGGCATTTAGTCATGCCAGCCATATGACCACGGAGACATCTTCAGACAGCGGTGGCTCTTTGGCTTTGTAATGGAGATGAGCACTGCCCCCTAGAGCTGGAAACAACTAGCGTGGATGTGTGAGGGGAATCTTTACTTTTACCTTTTACAAAGTTATAACAGCACTGAAAAAAGTGACTTATGATTGTTTTTCATACTTAGGACTATTATAGCATCCCTGTTGTCACGTGATCAAAATTAGGGCGCTTGGCAACTGGCATGTATTTATGATGGGTGCAATGTCCTGGGGACACATAATCACCTTTGTGAACTTCTGCCAAACAAAGTCAATGAGGAGGTCAGATTCACATAATGACTACGCTATTAACAACTCAGATAGAATAGAATAACAGAGTTGGAAGGGACTTTGGAGGTCCCTTAGTCCAACTCCCTGCTTAGGCAGAAAACCCCACACTACTTGAGACAAATGGTTGTCCAATCTCTTCTTAAAACTTCCAGTGTTGGAGCCTTCACAACTTCTGGAGCAAGTTGTTCCACTGATTAATTGGTCACACTGTCAGGAAATTTCTCCTTAGTTCTAGGTTGCTTCTTTCCTTGATTAGTTTCCATCCATTGCTTCTTGTCCTGCCCTTAGATGCTTTGGAGAATAGTTTGACATTCTCTTCTTTGTTGCAACCACTGAGATATTGGAAGACTGCTATCATGTCACCCTAGTCCTTCTTTTCATCAAACTAAACATATCCAATTTCAGCAACCATTCTTCGTATGTGTCAGCTTTGGAAGCCATATTGAGATTCGATGCTCCCACACTGCCACATAGCCTGAGAAAAGTGGGAGGGAGATTCAACTGAGTAGCTCTGAGTAGACAAAATAAAATTATTCTATTAGTTCAAGGTCATTGAGTATGGCAGAATGAAATAAGGTTCCTACTTTAGGACGGATCGTGATTGGGCCATGTGATGTGATGATGGCCAAGGGGGGATGGATTTGTAGTTTTGAATATTGCAAGGAAGCCCGAAAACTTTCAGATTCAGGATTCCACAGATGTGCCAGTTTACTATCCAAATAAAGATACCTTTGAGATATGTCTGACTAGGAGTTATTGATTGGAATGGAGGTTTGCTGGAATGCTGTCAGTATGTTTTAGTCTCCAGTCCCTTAATCATCTTTGTGGGTCTTCTCTGCACTCTTTCTAGAGTCTCAACATCTTTTTTTATATCATGGCGACCAAACTGCAGTGGTTCATTTAACAACTGTGGCAGGAAATGGGGCAAAATTCCCTTAACAACTGTTTCATTAGCAGTGGAGATTCTGGGCTCAATTGTGGTCATAAGTCAAGGATTACAAGTAAATGAATTGGTCTATGAAGTCACCAGGATTCAAACTTACCTTATTAATGGCTGATAATTAGCTCTCTGACTGCAGAGAGCCAATTTATCTTCATCCATCAGTTATCGCGGGCTAGCCTGCTTCCAGGCTCAAGAAGTCATTGGCTAAATCTTAAAGTTGATTTTGATACAAGCATTGCTCTTGATAGCTTAGCCCTAAGTGATCTCGGGTTTACTCACCTGAGAACTCCCGAACTTTCTACAGCAGAACTGCAAAGCTGTTTGAAGCCTATCCAAGTCCCTACCCTATCAGTGAAGTCAGCCAAAGGGTCTTGCCATAAATGCACCAGTGTATTCCTCCTTTTTCAGAGTGCCAAACAGGATGGATTTTTGGTGGATGGAGAAAGTGAAGGAAGGAAGGAAGGA